>CM031243.1:69461282-69816282 GCA_018340775.1 Taxus wallichiana var. yunnanensis
GGATTAAAAATATTAAGGTTTGTTGGAAATTATCGAATGGTTTAGTAGGTGTGTGAAAGAAAAACTAATAGAGGTATAGGTCCCCATACCATTTGATTTAGTAGATATCTATTTTTCTAATTGTCTAATAATTACTAGATTAGGAACACATATGCAACAATTTTCCTTCCCTTATGCATATATATTCAAATATTTGGATCCAAGGGGAAAGGTGAAATATCATTGTGAAGATTTGAAACCAAATTTCGGTTTTGATTCCTACCCTTCACCTTTTCCAATACAAGAAGATGAGGTTTATATGGACCCAATTGAGGATAACGAAGTGTATGAGAAAAATATGAGTATGGGCATGTTAGGAGAGTATAATACGAAGAGGTGCATGATTTTTCCGAATAATAAGAGGTAGAATAGAGTGAAGCTTCATTGGGAATGACTATCTTAAGTGGGATTTCTACCCGCTTCGCACAAGTAATAATTCCACTTGCCTCCCATTCTTAAGGAGAAAGTTTATATACACTTCCTTCCTCACCCTCCTAAGGTGTTAAGTATCCAACCTACAAGGGTATGGATACATCATGAAAATCTACCCGGACTCAAAACATTTCTTCTTCTACACCAATGTAGACACTCATTTTCTAATTCATGTTTTGTAATAACATAAATTGCAAAATGATCTTGCACTATCACACACTTATTGAATTTGAAAAATTATTCTATCCCTAGTTATATCTCACTCATTCATACTTACACAAACAACCTACTTGTTCATATCAATGCATAAAATTAGGTTATAACCTTGCATATTCCAATTCCAACTTTCAAATTACTCACACATGTCTCTAGGAAATAACATCCAAGAAGTTCCATAATGCCCATACGATATGAGCCAACCTGGATGCTTTGGTCCCTTTTCCTCTAACAATATGTTTCTCAATATAAATTCCTTTGGTACACTCTTAGTCAACCTTATTTGAGTTTTTCAAATCCCGAACACATATATAAACAAGTTATTCATCTCCCATTAAGAAGGAACATTCATTCTACTTAGAACCTAAAATCCTAATGATAAAATATGAATATAAATCACAAATAAAGACACTCTAAGAATCCCTAGAGATTCGGATACTAATTCTAGGGTAGTCATCCACTCAGGTCTACAAGTACAAACAACACATTTCTAAATTCAATTCAAGCTAGGGAAAGTATCAAGATTAATCACATTGTTGTAAGGTCATGGTTATAAAATTGGTTACATACATTCTAGATATCACATGTTGGGTGAGAAAAACATGTGGTTTTATTCCTCTTGAAGTATTGGTGATGTAAGTAGTGCACAAGGATGCACACAACCCACCTAATGTTCGTTTTTCATTAATATCTCTCAACATATAGGGTTTTGAAGATTATATCAGTTGTATAATGAACATCACATAACATCAAAGGTATAGATTCTATACAAGAGCAAGATAGCAAGTAGTGAATATGCACAAAAATGTGTAGAAGTTGAAAGTATAGAGGGACAAGGCCATATAAAAAGGGCCATAGTGGGCGTATGATTTAGGCCATACCATACTCTTTGGTCTAGGTAATTATGCAAGGAACAATTTCAGAGATGAGGCTCTGCAAGATAATTTCCAACATTTTCCAGTCATCAAACCATCCCAAATCAGCACATAATCTAGGATATCAACTAAGTATTTTCCTCCTCCTCATTGTCGGTGCTTTGTTTCATTATTTATTATTGTTTAGCTTTGTTTAATGAATTTTATTGATAGTTTACAATTAATCTTGGAAACTAATTAATTAGGATAATATACCATTAGTTACTACCCCATATAGAATTAACCATTTAGGTTAAATCAACCAAGAGTGCAGTGAGTCTGGTAAGTGGTGTTGTTTTTGCTTCTCCATTGGTTTCTAATAATTTAGTTATGGTTCCAAATGTGGTAACTACTCGAGTGTATAAACTAGTGTTTCTACCATAACATCATTTCCTATTGTCTTAAGTGTTATTATTTTTTTTTCTCCTTTTCCATTGTGCCTTTTGTATCTACTATTTATGATTTAGGTGTTCTTGGTATTACTCATTTGTTTCCTATTTTAGATACTATTGCTAATGTTCCATCAATTTCTTGTGTTCTTATGTCTACCATGGTAATACTCTCCTTGAAATTGGTTTCAAATTTTCTAATTTATGATACCTTTGATTATATGGTTTCTACATTTTGTAATTTTCCAAGTACTTAAACTTTACTAATTTTCTCTATAATGCCATCTATTTCTAGTTCCCCTATCATGTAAAATGTGTCAATTTTATAGATTGTGCCTTAAATATCCATCATTGTAAGAATTGGTAATATAATAACCCCTCTCATTGTTAGTCCTATAACTACATGGTCTATTTCTCCAATTTTATTTTTGGGCCACGATTCCAAAGTATTCCATCATCATCCATCAGTTTTAGGAGAGTTCCCTCAATAATTTTTGGGAGGATATTTGTTCCATATCATTCATATCCTTCAATTTCATCCAATACCCCATATAATATATTTTCCACTCCAACCCTTACATAACCATATTAAGGATTTTCAATGATACATCAATAAGGGATACATTAGGGGAACATCTTATATAATAGGGGAAATGTTTGAGGTGAAAGGTTACATTACATAAGAGTTATACCATTCCATTCGTTATTCCCTCCACCATTTCTCTAGATTGGTCTCTTCACACACTTGGTTTTTCATCACTAGGAATCACATGGTTTGGTTTTCCTTGCACCCCTTCCTCTTCTACCTCGCCTTCCCTTTCTCTATCCCAAAATATTCCCCCATTTCTCTCTCTTCCACCATGATCACTTCATCCACTTCCCTACTGATTCTAATGACTACTTCCATAATGGAAACTTTAGACATAACTACTGCATTGGATACTTCTTTAATAATTCACAAAATATGGGTCAACATGTAGTTAGTAAAGGTGTGAAAGTATTTGTATGCTCCTCTTGAGATTAATTTTAGGTATGATAAGTAATCAAATAATTTAAAAAGGGTCATCACAAGAAAAATACAACATGGTGAGCACACTACCACTTTACAGAGTGAGGAGAATGTTATTCCTTTGGGTATAATAAAGAGAAAGAGAGACTTCATGGAATGTAATTCAAGATGAAAGTAGATTAAGTCTCCATGGTGAGATCATTTAAAAGAGTGAAATAGGATGTTGAGGTAGTTTTACAAGAAATATTGATTTAGTTTAAGACAATATTAAGAGCCCCCACCATCTCTATAGAAGTAGAAAAGGTACTCATTGATCTCTTTCACATGCTCGGTAGTCTTGAATATGTTAAGGACAAAGAAAAAAGTTTTCACAATAGTACAAAACTTGTTCTCTCAAAAATTATATAATAGGAAGGCCAATTATCCAAAAATTTTGGTATGATCAAGAGGAAATTACTTCACTATATAGTTGACTCTATAAGAGATCACATATAATACATGAATATTCATCAAGGTGAGACAAAGAATAGGGGGATGAACTTATCTTTTGATAAGGTATACATTTCTAAACCTAGTATCCTCTCATTACTCTCTAGTTCAGGTTTCCCCCAATTTATGCATAAGATGATTCTTTGTGCTCATTGAGAGAATTTTAAACTCATTAAAAATAACCATGGACAATTTATAAGTGTATATGGAGGTAATTTGGAAACATATAAATGAATTTGTTCATGGATTCATAATTGACATTAACTAAAAATGGAGTGATCGAAGTGCATAAAAGAATTATTTAATCAATATTTTCCTCAATATCTTAAAATTGTCATTTCCATTCCCCCAAAGGTCAAATCTCCCATGTTAGATACCAAACACATTGAGAGTAAGTACATTATTATATGGTAGAAAAATAACATGATAAATAGTCCATGACATGAAATTAGATACATGATCTATCTCGGGACATCAACGATTTTCTTTAAATTTATCTAATTTGCAGGTAGTGGAAATATGGAAAGAACAACTTTAGGTGTTATTATTATGCCTATGAGAGTTCATTAAAGTGTTTTAAAATTGCATGGTTTTGAAAATAGTTTGTAATATTGAAAATTTTCAATTTAAATGGTCAAAACAATTATGAAACTATTTTTAGGATGTTTTAGTTTTAGTTTAACTAACTTTATTATTAGTTGCATGGTGAGTAAGATGTGGTGGTTTCCCATATATTTTCCCTATATATACTTATATCTAATCTATTTTTAAATTTTAATATGATTTTTGCAAAGAAATGAGCCAAGAGCTTCATCTTGTTCATTGTGTTCACTTGTTTGAGCTATGCATTGTCTTTTATTAGTTATTTAGACCTTTTAAAATGTTTTTAATAGATTAAGTGTAAAACACAAATGTTTATGTTAGATTAATGAGTGAAATTTGAGTTTAGGATAATTTTTGTAATTAAAGGAAACATTTTGATCTCATTTTTGTATGAATTGTGGGCGTGCTTAAGCAATATATGACAATGCGTAAATCGAATGTTGAATTACATGGTTTTGGGTTAAATCATGAAATCTTGTGAATTTGGTTGATTTGAATAAATTTTATTTCAATCATTCTTGTTGTTTTATAAATTGTGAAAAATGAACTTAGGTTGTTTTCATGGTTTAATCTTATGCATGTAAGAATTATATTCATGTTCCTCATACTTATGTGTAGGATTTGTGAGGAATTGAGTGTTATCCGATTTATTTAAATACTAGTTTCTATTATCATAAGTTCACTAGTTCCTCCAAGTTTAATACGAGTCACATAGATTCTAATTGAGTTATATTGGTCCCGAGTATTACGTACCTTGAATTCTATTTTAGTAGGGATTCAAAAATGAGTAAGATCAATTTCTTATCTTTTGTTGGAGCATGTGTCAAAACTTGCATCAACATATTTAAACATTAATGGGAATTTTTCTACTTGGAGAAGGTGGTCACTATCGCACTATCTTGGGAACTCAAAGGATAAGGTGATGGATCCATCGATCAATTTGAAACCATTTAATGGGAAAAATTATGTGATAAATACAAGACTGGAATATCAAGGTTGAGGCATATCTATATTTACTTAATAGACATATTATATATCTATTTTAATTTCTCTTTAATTTATATACATATAATATAATTATATTTATTTGGGGAAAAAAATCATTGGTACACTCTTTTGACTAGATTTATGAATAAACTTCATTGATATAAAAATAATAATTACATGACATCATAGTTACAGTAAGTACACAAATCTTACAAAAACCAAACCTTATTTAATGCTTACAAATAAATTAACTAAAGCCTACTACTTCCCTAAGTGTACATGTTTCGCTCGGAATGTTTCGAAGCTTCTGGGAATAGAGTTGCTTCTATCCTTTCATTCCTTTTAGAAATGATGAGGTTAGGGTTAGGAGGAATACCTGTTGAATGTCGAGATGGTGTGCGCATCAGTAGAAAGATCAGTGACTGCGAAGAACTCCTTTTTGTCTTGGAAGGACTACTGTAAATAAGAACACAAGACCACAAGATTTTGATTAAACAATAAATGAGAAACGCGCTTGGGCCTAGGAAATATAAAACTTCCTTTCGAAGGTGGTCAGTTCCGCTAATATGAATTAACACAAAAGACCGCAAAATATCAATTAAATTGTTTCGTTAAACTAGGTAGGGAAAGGATGGTTTTCTAGTTTTGATCGTAGGAACCGATGCCGCCATCGATAATCGATGCCGCATCGATAACCGATACCGGTGGGTTCTATGATCTTCTTGTAGCTATGGTGTTTTGTAAGGCTGGTTTATGGATGATATTAGGAAATGGGATGATTAGAAGTAAAGGATAACAGTAGATGCAATGCACGTTGGGTAGTGGATTCGAAATGGATTTAGTAGGACCGAGATTCAAGAAGCATAAGAAATGTTATAACAGAGAGGACATGCAAGATGTGACTTACTTGGTTTTGGCAAAGATGCAAGCTGATCTCCTTGGTTGTGAACACTTCGGTATTTCCACTCGTCTCTCGCTCTGTCAAGTGAAGATCTCGGACTCTATTCCTCGCTTGCATACTCTCTGTTGGTCCGAAAATCCTTCGACCGATCCCAAAATGAAATTCCGATCCGTTGTTTTGGTTTGGGAGCCCATTTACAGGAACCGATGGCGGTTGCATGTAACCGACGGCGGAGTAGAACCGGCATTGTAAGGAAAAAGTAGGCTATTTTTAGTAAAATAGCCCACCTTCCCTGCTTTTCTCCCGAGAGATCAGTTGCGGGCTTGGTCAAGTGGCTAGAAGGTCGGTTTTGGGTGCGAGTAAGGAGGCATTAGTTATGGATGTGAGTCTAGACCAAGTCATAGGTCTTAATTAGGTTAGTTTAGGGTTAGGGCTAGGTCATGATGAGGTGGCAAAGTGAGGTGGCGGGTAAGGTGATGTGGATTTATCAATTATGAGGTAATTAATAAATAATTGTGTAAGGTTTAGGTAATGAGGTTAGGTTGCGAAATGGGATGCGGGTCACAAGGGGTCGTAAGACACAAATTTGGTGTCTACATTAGCCCCTTATTGTCATGTAGCTTGTTCTGTAAAGCTGCGCGGACAATAATATGAAGTGGTTTCTCATGTTAAAGATGTAGGTAATCCCCCTCAAATCTATCGCAGATTGAGTGAACGGGAAATCAGGGATAGGGTTGATAAAGGGTATATGTTGTAGAGAGGATGGTAAGGTGGTGGGGTAGGTCCAAGGAAGCAGACGCATGTTGAAATGCAATAGTACGACGAGGGTACATGATTTGACAAGCAAACCAGCAATGTGTAGGCAAAGGTCGATAGTTTATCCAAACAAGGGTGATATAATCCTCGGTATCCAAGGCATAGGAAGTAGCTCGGGGTATATAACAGTGAGGTACAGAACGTTTAGGCATGTTCGGCACGAAATGGTTGGTTTGGTTGAGATAAACGTCACGGTCTAGGTCTAGGCAAAGTTGGTCGACAGATCAAGTCAAGGACCCTAATCATGCTAAAACACGAACAGGTGAGCTCGATTGAACAAAAGGTACATGATGGATGGATAAAATAAAACGTTGATTGTGGGTATGGTAGTGAAGTGATATGGCCTTGGGTCGAGCTAAGTGGTTGGGCGGGTGGCCGGGGTCAGGTCATAAGGGTAGAGTGAGGCCGTGGGTCAGGTCAAATTGTTAGGGCGAGGCCTTGGGTCGGGCCGGATGGGTAGGTTGAGGCCTTGGGTCGGGCTTAATGGGTAGGTTGAGGCCTTGGGTCGGGCCAAATGGTTAGGACGAGGCCTTGGGTCGGGCCAAATGGTTAGGGCGAGGCCTTGGGTCGAGCCGGATAGGTAGGTTGAGGCCTTGGGTCGGGCCAAATAGGTAGGGCGAGGCCGTGGGTCGGGCCAAATAGGTTAGGGCGAGGCCTTAGGTCGGGCCAAATAGGTAGGGCGAGGCCTTGGGTCGGGCCAAATAGGTAGGGCGAGGCCTTAAGTCGGGCCAAATAGGGAGGGCGAGGCCTTGGGTCAGCCAAATAGGTAGGGTGAGGCCTTAGGTCGGGCCAATAGGTAGGGCGAGGCCTTAGGTCGGGCCAAATAGGTAGGCGAGGCCTTGGGTCGGGCCAAATAGGTAGGTCGAGGCCTTAGGTCGGGCCAAATAGGTAGGGCGAGGCCTTAGGTCGGGCCAAATAGGTAGGGCGAGGCCTTGGGTCGGGCCAAATAGGTAGGTCGAGGCCTTAGGTCGGGCCAAATAGGTAGGGCGAGGCCTTAGGTCGGGCCAAATAGGTAGGTTGAGGCCTTGGGTCGGGCCAAATAGAGAAACAAATGGTGTTAAGCAAGGGTGGATATAGGTGATATGTGGTTAAAAAGGGGCAAATGGTAAATAGGGGCAAAAAATAAAATTGGGGGAAAGTTGGGAAGAGAACCGATGTCGATTCTGCCCGACCGACGATACCGGTTCCTTAGGGCAAAATGAAACCGATATCGGTGAAAGGCGAAAAACCTATAAAAAGAAAAATATGGCTTGTCATTGTCACTTTTGTTATTTGCAAACCAAATCGACTTGTCTGACGTGGAGAGTTGGGATTAGAGGCTTGATTGAGTGAGGTGGAGCTATTGTATTGGCGGAGAGAGTTGATAGTGGGCCCGATTAAGGAGGAGGCAGCAGTTGATTGGCCGGGGACCCAGCAGATCAGGATTGGAGCCATGGCACAGGCAGGAGGAGCTGGAGGGGCTGGACCAGCTGGACCGCCACCACCCATCCCACCACGACGACGTGTCGTCGTTCGGGTAGATTCGAAACTCTTTAATTTGGTGATTTGGTTGTATTATGCTAAATTGGGGGTTTGGGTAGGAATTAACCTTTTTTAGGAAATAATGAGAAAATGGAAATGATTTGAAAAAGGGAGAGGGTAGATAGGCTAGATAGGCTAAGGTGGGTAGGTGGGTAAGTTTTTAGGGTATTTGGGTGGGTAGATGGGTAGAAATAGGTAAAAAAATGGGTTTTGGGGGCCGCGCGGGGGTTCGGCTCCGGGAGAGGACAGTGACCGATGTCGGTCACTAAGCGACCGGCATCGGTCACAAAATTGTAGGGAAAGGAATTATTGGTGACCGGCGTCGGTCATGTATCGGCCGGCGTCGGTGGCTTGGTGGGTTTTGGGTTTTTGGGTTGGGTTTTGGGTTTTTGGGTTGGGTTTGAGGTGGAGGTGGGAGAAGGGTTTGGTGAAGGGTTGGGTTGTGGGGTTAGGTTTGGGGTTTTGGGTTGGGTTGGGTTGTGGGTGGGAGTGGGGGTTGGGTTAGGGGTGGAGAAGGGTTAGGTGTGGGGTTAGGTTTTGGGTTTTTGGGTTGGGTTGGGTTTTGGGTTTTTGGGTTGGGTTGCGGGTCGGTGTGGGGGTTGGGTTAGGGGTGGAGAAGGGTTAGGTGTGGGGTTAGGTTTTGGGTTTTTGGGTTGGGTTGGGTTTGGTGTGGGTGTGTAGGGGTGGTAGGTTGCTTTAGAGGGGGGGAGAGAGTCAAGGTATGGTCGGGGGATAAAAAAGGGGTGTTTAGATGATAAAGAAGATGTTGTAATAAAGAGTAGGTCTAAGGATGTCGGTTGGTTTTACGAGCACGTCGGCGATTGACGATGCGGGATAGATGCCCCCACTGTTGGTGCGGATGAGACCACACGTATCTGCGGCTCATTGGGCCATCATGCGCGAGGTGGGACTCGGTGGAGTCCAGTGCAGGCGAAGAGCGATAGAGAGAGATCACGGCTGATGGTCGCCCTCATCGAGAGATGGGATCCGGTGACCAATGTGTTCCATCTCCCACCGGGAGATGACCGTCACATGGAGGATGTGTATCGCATCCTTCGATTACCTATCGAGGAGAGGCGATCTTCGAGTAGATTCGAGACTGCGATGGATAGCATCTTGCTACGAGGTTTTGGGGATGCGGCCACGCCACGACCTACCATAGCGCGAGTATCGGGTACGGTGACATGTACCGTGCACATCGACACGAGACACGACTGGCTGTGTTGATGATGGTTGGGATCACCTGCTTCGCCCTCCCGGACTCAGAGGGAGGCCGCTTCCCACGAGCATTGATGGGGGTACTGCTGGAGATGGTGGAGGAGCACACCTGTTACGCCTGGGCACCAGTATATCTGGTGCAATTATACAGGGAGCTATGGGGCTATCGCCGGAGGAGGTGATTTGGTATTTGTTCTACATTTTTGTTGCATTGTTGGGCATACGAGCACATCGTATGCATCAGGCCAGTAGGGTTACCCCAGCAGCCAGGGCCACAGGTCATATACCGATATGGCTTTCAGAGGTGGTTGGGGGTCGTGGGCCAGCCACGAGCAGTTATGGCAGGTCGGGATGTGGCATACTATAGACATTTGCTAGAGGGCCTTACAGCAGTAGACATTGTATGGAGACCCTACAGAGGTCACCATCCTGGCAGAGGAGCCCGCTTACAGTTGCGCCTAATCCAGTACACATTCTGGATAGCAGGACGGAGGCCAGGAGAGTACGAGCGGATACCCCGGAGAGGGCAGCGAGTAGATGGGGCTGCGGCAAAGCCGAGCCACCTCCGTTCCTCGATGCAGAGAGATGATGTAGAGGCCCCCACCGCCTGCACCACGGCCTTTGGATCCGTTGGGTAGCAGAGAGGCCAGCAGTGAGGGTGTAGATGATGCTTTGGGTGCACGGGAGCATACACAGTGTGGTGGGGTCAGCGAGAGTAGCCGAGGATAATCTGCTGCGCACGCCTGGACTTAGGCTGCAGTGATAGGAGAGAGAGATCAGCTCGAGGGTCAAAGCAGCTCTTACGAGGGCAGGCTGCAAGCACAGCACGAATAGATGTCTTACGAGGCGGCTGCTTGAGCTCGAGCTCGAGCACGGCGCGCACCACCACGGCACCACAACCATAGGTGCAGTAGTGCAGTGCAGTGCAGTGATAGCATCCCAAGCACCACCACCACAACCAGATGCGGCCACGGCCCGAGCACAGCAGTGCAGTGCACAGTACCCACAGCCCACGAGCACCACCAATGCACCAAAGCCAGAGCACGGGGGCACTTTGGTAGTAGGTGTCAGGGGACCAGCCCCAGTACCTACGGTGGCTCGAGAGTGTTACATGGAGGCTAGAGTCGGAGGCCCGATACTATCAGGATATTCTTGATGGTACCGGGGCTGATTATCAGCCCTATGCGGCACATAGAGCAGAGACCTCTCGGAGCCAGAGGTCTCAGGGAGGTGCAGCCACAGCTGGTGGGTCCGTCACAGGCAGGAGGCGAGAGGCACCACAGGGACCAGCGGGGAGAGGTGCCGAGGGCGGTGGGGAGAGCTGAGAGATCCCAGACATGGTGTATTGATAGATGGGCACCGGTCTGCGAACCGGGTGTATTGATAGAGGCCTGCGTGCCTATGTATTATTCATGTATTCATTTATTCATTTATTGTATACCGGCCTGCGAGCCGAGTAGGGGTTGTATAGTGGATACCGGCCTGCGAGCCGAGTATATATCTATTTTTGATACGAGGGACCGGCCTGCGAGCCGAGTCGAGATTTTTTGACAGTTATTGCGGCTGCGTGCGGCGTTGGTGAATTATGAGATCACAGAGGCCCCATGTAGGGCACATTGTATTTTTGAAAATTTGTATATATATAGAGACGATGTTTTGATCCACATGCAGTGTTCAAAATGTGTTTAAATATTTGGTTAATGGCTGGTAATATATAGAATGTGTGATGAGTTTAATTGACATGTTGATAGATGGATGATGCTTTGAGGTTTTTGTTTTTTTGTACGTATATATGAATGTCAGGTTATGTGATGAATTGGTGGTTTTGTGACATTGTGATATATGTAACTGATGAGTTGGATCCAAATGATGTATAGATTGATAGTTTCTTGATATCCGTAGTTGATGGTTTATGTATTTGTATAAAATAAATGATGTTAATGAAATTGTAATGCTATGTGTGGTGGATGAACAAATGTGGTAAATTGTGTTGTTTATGTAGGAAAAGAGGCGGGCGCGACAAAAATTTAGGTGAGAAATGAAGAAAAGAACGCTGTTGAGAAAAGATAGGTGTGTAACCGATATCGGTTAGGGAACCGATATCGGTAGCTGATAGACCGATATCGGTTAAGTAACCGATACCGGTTATTTAGGTATGAGCTTTTCTAAAAATAGAAAAGCTAGGGTGGCAACTTAAGTTTTAATTTTAGAGCCATGCAAGAGGTTAAATACGTGAACGCGACGCTTTTTGACGACTGAGACAGGTATTTGCATGAGAGATTTGAGTGATAAGGAGAAGAGAGATAGGAAGGTGAATGCGATCGGAGATTCAGAAAGTGGAAAGGCGAATTTGAAAAGAGTGGTGATAATGGCAGGATGAGGAGAAACATCCAGCAGGCAGGGACAAGAGGGAAGACAAGGGCCACCTCAAGCTACTGCAACCCCAGAGGTAAATGTTTTGGTTGTGATTTGATTTTTGCATGTGTTATGAATAAGAGATTAAGTGGGTAGATATGAAGAAGAAAACATGATAGCAAGGGTTATAGGTGAGGTAAGTGTTACGTGGTAGGTAATCAAGGGTTTCGGGTATGTCTGTGTATACAGAGAGGAATAAACGAGCAATTTATTGTCGTAGGTGGTTGTTTTAGGCAAGATGTATGTAATTGACAGTGACCGGTAGCGGTTAGGGAGAACCGGTACGTATCGGTTACCCAACCGATTATGTATAACCGATACTCAATTCTTGGAGGAATTTCGAGATGTTTGAAAAACCACACGGATTGAATGGTTGTTTGTTGTTTTGGTGTACGTAGGCGAGGCGGGGTTGAGGATGAATGATAGTGTGCAGTAGCCGTTGTCACGAATCCGAGCGGATGTAACACCAGTAAATGAATGGACATTGATAAATCGTTTGGGGTTAAGTGGAATCCGTTATTATTCACGAATCGCACGTAACCATGGTATGTTACAGGCGTTGATTGAGAGATGGAATCCGAGACAAATACCTTTATCTCGCCAACAGGGGGAGATGACAAGTAACATTGGAAGATGTGTTTGGATTTTGAGACTCCCTATTACAGAGAACCACAGATATCGAGGCACTACCTAGCGCGGCACGACGGGCGATAACAACGATTTTGGTCCATACGCCCGAGATTTGACACGGCGGTTTATCCTTTACGTATGGGGTAATGTATGCGGCACACCACGAGGAGACAAGGTTAGCGATGATATTAATGATAGCGGTAGGGTATTATGCATTACAGAGGCGTAAGGAGGAAGATTTCCAAAGGCATTGATGTGTGTTATCTGGGAGATGGTAGAAAGGAATGTTACGTTTGCATGGGCACCTGCATATTTGGCGGAGCTATACAGGGGTTTATGGGCTTGTAGGTGAAATCACAGGACGGCTGGATTGTTCATACGTATTACACTGTTGGGCCTATGAGCACATTGTTTGTGTGCGACCAATAGGCCGACCCATCCAGTCGGGAGAAACCGGAGTGCAGAGGTTGGGATTGACGTATGGTCCGAGACAGAACAAGAGAGCCGAGATCCCGGCCGTGATGGGTGATATTGAGTATTACAGGCGGTATGGGAGAGAGTGACGGTTGCGAGACATCATGTTGGAGGCCTTACGGTAACTATGGTAACAAAGAGAGCATAGGCGAGGAGTTAAGGGGTGTAGAGAGAATGAGGTGGATCGCGGGGCACGGTAGAGGCGAGTATGAGAGGATTCCTATAGATCGCGTGCGGCGACAATTTGGATTTGTGCAGGATATACCCCAGGCTTATAGACCATATATGAGGATCGATGCAGAGGCAGTATTCTCACCTCCCCAGACAACACCTCGAGAAGGGCCTGAAGAGGTAGCAGCCGATCGAGGGATAATGGATGCGAGAACAGCAGAGGCCTATAGATTATGGTGGGTAGCAGAACTGCGAGGTGTATGTGATCGTCCTGACATAGCGGTGATTACAGTAGAGAGGGATCGTCTGCAACATTTGGTTCAGCAGCTCCAAACGCAGGTGAATGAGACAAGAGGATCGTTAGTGGTTGCGGAGTCACGGGCGGAGAGACTAGAGGCTGGAGTCCTCCATGCGAGAGGGCGTATTCATATGTTACAGGAGAGATTGGGATCGGTGGCGTACCAATGCCGTGGTACCTTTGAGGACAGAGAGACCCGCGAGAGGGTCGACGATCACGATCATCACCTAGTTCGGGATGAGGCATGAGGGTCCAGTAAATGTTAGCAAGGTATAAGAATAAATAAGAGTACCGACCTGCGTGTCGATGATAGAGAAGATGTATTTGTTTAACATCTAAATAAAACGAGATATGTATGTTGATTTGAGTTATAATAATAAGAATGTTTTCGTTTTGACTTTCGGTGTTTTGAAAAAGGATAAAGAGGAATGTGATTAAATAGAAATACACAAAAATATTTATATTCACCACACAGGATAGGTTATGGTAGGGGATGGTCGAGCTAACCTTGGGAGACCCCATGTCTCCGAAGTGCTGCCTACATAGCCCATTGCACAAAGCAAGGAGGGGCCTCAGACCGATGTAGTTCTCCCTTAGGATCAGGGAGAGGTGAATTCAGGCAATTTGGTACGGTTTAGGCAATTGGTTGGTTGGTAAAAATATTAAGATTAGTAAAGGTAAGGTTGATGGTGTTGGTAATGAATTGGTGATGTTGTAAAAGGTATAAGGGAAGCGAAAGTTAGCCTACCCAAGTAGAAGGGAATCATGTCCTGATTAAGATCAACACACAATCCTAGATGCGAGGCAAAGTGGAAAGAGTGCTCCGTAGATGAAGAGAGCTAAACAAACCACACCACGTAGAACGAGCTTGGAGCCCTAGGTACCGTGCATAGACGAGAAGTCAATAGGTGAAAAGAGTTGTATGATCACAATATATCAGGTGTACGTCACGTCCCTTGAGTTGAAACAAATGGTGAGGTGAGGTGGATGGTATAGCTGAGGTGCAGAGAACTTATTACAAAGTGAGTGTTCTGATGAAAGAGAACCTACCCTAAATAGACAAGTCCATGACTCAAAATTTCTTTTGAATGAGGCTTTTATTTTATTGAATGTAAACTGATCGATGCGGGAAGTCTACAAGGGATATTGATTGTATTATTCTTGAGGTCTTCACGAAGCTGATCAATGCGAGAAGCTTCTGATAAAGGCTGACTGTGTATAGCTGTCCTTCGAGGAGCTATTCATAGTAGCGAGATATGGTTTTAATGCATAGCTGTCCTTCGGGGGAGCAGTCTATATATAATAGCAGCAATAGTTCGGCATATAGCTGTCCTTCGAGGGAGCAGTCTATATTTAATTTAGATGACTAGATGTTCTTTTGGCATGAAGCATCTAGTGTAGTAGGAAGTTTGACTCAAGAAAATCCCATAAGAATACGGCTTATTTTAATACTTTGAAGTCATGGACTAGACTAAAAAGGGGAAGGCATCATCAAGGGGAGGTGAGAATCAAACTATGTGAGCTTGATTGTTATTATGAGGTATAGGAAACAGAGTGTATGTAGTGGTAAGTGAGCTCAAGGGACGAGCGGCAGGTAGATAAGAAGTGATATAACACTAATTTCAACAGTAGAATGGGCGAAGATGCAAGGCATTAAGGGGTTCAGGCTCAGGTTTACCATTAAGCGAAGCTAAACGATAAGTACCAGATCCATAGGTGTGAGTGATTATATAAGGCCCAATCCAATTGGGAGCAAATTTTCCACGTTTGCTCTTTTCTAGTTTGGTTACATGTTGATTCTCTTTGAGGACAAGATCACCAACCTTAAAGGTACGCTCATGAAGTCGCTTATCATAAGCATGTTTAATGCGTTTTTGATAGATTTGAAGGTGATCAAGAGCTGTAAGATGACGTTCGTCAAAAGCTCCAATTGGGCTAACCGCTCTTGGCGGAAATCATCATTGGTGAGAATATCCTGAAGAGATATTCTAAGGGAGGGTATTTGTATTTCGAGAGGCAAAACAGCCTCGGTACCGTATACCAAAGAAAAAGGTGTGGCATTAGTAGAGGTACGAATGCTAGTACGATAAGCCCAAAGGGCAAAGGGGATGTGATCGTGCCAATTTCTTCCGGATTCATTGACAACTTTCATGAGGATTTTGGTTAGTGTTTTATTAGAGGACTCGGCTTGCCCATTGGCTTGTGGATAGTAGGGTGATGAGAAACTAAGTTTGATACCAAAGTTGTCGCAAAGGTCTTGCAACAACTTGTTTTTGAAAGATTTTCCATTATCTGTTATCAGGCGATGAGGAACACCAAAACGACAAATAATGTGGTGGTTAATGAACTCGACAATTTTTTCTTTTTTGATTGAAATGAGTGGAATAGCCTCCACCCATTTTGTGTAATATTCGGTCACTGTGATTATCCAACGGTGACGTTGTGAAGAGGTCGGGTGAATCTCACCAATAAGGTCTAAACCCCATTGTGAGAAGGGCCAAAGATCTCGAGCGACCTGGAGCGGGTGGCTAGGAGTATGTTGAAGGTTGGCATGTTGCTGACACATAACACAACGCTTAACATATTCGTAGTAGTTGTTATTGAGAGTAGGCCAATAATAACCAAGGCGAAGGATTCGTTTGGCCACGGCAAGGCCGCTAAAATGTCCACCACAAATACCGTCATGGACCTGTTGGATGGTATGAGTGGCCTCCGCGCCAGTTAGACAGCGAAGGAGGATGCCATCAAAGCCACGTTTATAGAGGAGTCCCCCCATGACAACATAACGCAACACACTTTTAAGAAAAGCACGTTTTCCGTTACTAGTAACGTCGTGGGAGGAGCGGACGAGATTGTAAGGTAGTCGTGAAATTGGTGGTACCAGGTATCCTGTGAACTAGTAGACACAGTATTTATCATACAAACTACCGGGGTTGAATAGGATGGTGCAAAAATTTGCTGGACCACAACGAATAATTCAGAGTCAGTTGGTGCGGCGGGAATTTGTGAGGCTAGGCAAGCCATAGTGTCCACAAATTTGTTAGTGGAGCGTGGAATGGTTTGTATAGAATAGTGAGTAAATAAGGCTAGAAGTGAATCCACGTAGTGTTTGTATTTTTGAAGTTCCTCATTTTTGCATTGGTAGACACCCATAACTTGATTGACTACCAATTGAGAGTCGCCAAAAATGTTGATAGATTTGATGCCTAAGTGTAACGCAACTTGGAGACCCAGAACAAGGGCCTCGTATTCCGCTGTATTATTAGTGCAAGGGAAATCGAGTCGGAATGAAAGAGGCATAGGTTCAGCGTCGAGAGGAATGAGAACAACGCCGGCTCCTCCGCCGCGCTGGCATTTAGATCCATCGAAGAAGAGGGTCATTGGGTACGACTCCTCCGTGAGGGAAAGAGTAGCGATGAGTTCGTCGGGAAATGTGAAATTGGTAAATTGTTCCCCAGGTAAAGGAGCTTCTGCAAGTTGGTCTGCGATGGTTTGTCCTTTGATTGATTTCTGGTGGACAAACTCAAGGTCGAGGTCGGCGAGAAGCATGAGCCATCCGCAATGCGTTGGTTCAGATGAGGTTTGGCATACATGTAATGGATGGGGTCTGTATTGGTGATGACGAAAGTCTTGTGATTTAGAAGGTAGTGTCGGAGTTTGGTGGCCACGAATGATAGGGCAAGGCACAATTTTTCTACATGTGTGTACCTAGTTTCATAGTCCACCAAAGTACGACTTATATAATAAACGGCTTGTTCGCGATTCTCAGAGTCACGATGTGCAAGCATGGCTCCTACAGCATGGTCGGTGGCGGAAAGGTAAAGGTAGAAAGGGCGGTCGTCTTGGGGTGGGATAAGCACGGGTGGCTGCAAGAGATAGGATTTGAGAGCTTCGAAGGCTTGGTGACATTCTTCGCTCCATTGGAATGCAATATCCTTTTTAAGGAGGTGATGGAAAGGTTGACATCGATCTGAAAGTTGGGAGATGAAACGTCGGATAGATTGGAGCTTACCTTGTAAACTACGTAATTGTTTGAGATTTTTGGGTGGGGGCATTTCTAGGATAGCTTTGACTTTAGATGGATCGACCTCAATGCCACGCAAAGAGACGATAAAGCCAAGAATTTTTCCCGAAAGAACACCAAAGACACATTTCTTCAGTTGAAGGCGGACAGAATATTGTAACAGGCGATCAAAAATAATGGTTAAAACATCGAGATGTTCACTACGATGTTTAGACTTGCCGAGAAGATCGTCGACATAATCTTCAAGGATAGTGTGCATAATGTCATGAAAAATGTAGGTCATAGCCCGCTGATAGGTAGCACCAGCATTCTTAAGGCCAAACGGCATGACACGATAACAGAAGGTTCCCCAAGGAGTTATGAAGGCAGTTTTGTGTTGATCGGCAGGGGCAACCAAAATTTGGTTGTATCCTGAAAAGCCATCCATGAGAGAGAGCATCTCATGACCTGCAGTTAGATCAACAAGTTGGTCAATGCTAGGTAAGGGGAAGTCATCCTTAGGGCAAGCGAGGTTAAGATCCCGGAAATCTGTGCATATCCGAAGTCCCCCTGTCGCTTTAGTGACAGGTACGATGTTAGAAATCCATTGAGGATAGTCAATAGGCAAGATGAAGGAAACAGAAAGGAGTCGTTGGAGCTCCTCTTTGACCAAGAGAGCAATGCGTGGATGCATTTTTCTCAATTTCTGTTTGACTGGTTTGGAATCGGGGTTTAGGGTGATGTTATGGACGGCAATGGTAGGATCAATTCCTGGCATGTCAGCGTAAGACCATGCGAAAGCTTGGTTGCGAGTACGAGAAAGGTAGTAAAGGTGGCTTGTTCTGATGTGTTAAGGGATTGTCCAATCTTCACAATGTGAGGATCCTCCTCCGTGTGGATGTTGATTTCTATGGTAGATTCGTTCAGCATGGTTTGGGTTTCAGATGGTAAGGCTCGTTGAATATAAGAATCATCCGCGCCAAGGTAAGTGAGGATGGAGTCATCGTCCTGGCACTCAACAACATTAATCAAAGGCGAATCCTCTTCGATCATGTCTAGATACAGAAGGGGAAGAGAAGATGGGTCCTCATTATCGCGTTGATAAGTGAGAGGACCTATGAAGATAGCATTTATGAAAAAAAAAAGTTAGGAGGGATGGATTCAGGGTCTATAGATTCTGTGGGTGATGATGGCAAAGTGGGTGATGATGGTTTGGTAGGGGTGACGTCTTCTTCTTCCAGGATACAGCTGACAGGAGGTGTCTCCTGTGTAGGTGTTTCGGGAAAACCGAGACCACTACGATCATTATGTTTACGGGTAGTCACGGGAATGAGTGTATGTCGGCCTTGTTCGTAAAGGCCAAAACCAAAGCCTTTCCACGCACAGCGAGTCAAGAAGGTGAGGGCGAAACGATGATTTGTCAAGTATTGAAAATCGGATTGGAAGGGAACCACACTAAGAGGAGGTTCGGGGGTAATGGAGGATGCATCAACACCCCATACGTTAGGTTAGTGCGCAATGGGGTGGTCCGTAGAGATTACCTCCCCACGCGCGACGGTCGTAGGTGGGATGTGCATGTAATTGTCCATACTACTCGTGGGGTAGGGAAAGAACTAACGTTATATAGGTGGTACTCCCCGGCGTAAGGCAACCGAAAAACATCTACTAAGGGGTCGAGGTTGGAATGTTAGCTGCGGGAAGGGAAGTGGTTTTTGCGATGGTGGTTTCATCAGTTGAAGGCGTAGGCGCGGTTGAGGTGGATGGTTGAGGTACATTTGAGGAGGATGGTTGGGTTGAATGTATGGGTGTCTTGATTGGTATAAGCACATCGTTAGGGCGGTATAACATATTGCAGGTTTTAAAGGGGGGAGGGTCAGCTTTTACGGTGTAGGACTTCCCCTCGTACTCAAATTTTATGCATCTATGTAATGTTGAGGGAACGCATCCCATGGCTCGGATCCAAGGACGACCCAGCAATATATTATATTGGAACTCTCCCTCCAAGACATAGAAGAGTTCGGGTAAAGTACGTGGTCCTACCCGAATGTTGAGGATCACGGTGCCTAAGGTAGAAGTAATAGCGTCATTGAATGACCGCAACATGATGGGGTTGGCACACATGCAACTAGAAGGGATATTCATTTGTTGGAAGGCTTTTGAAGAGATGATGTTTAGGCTAGCACCCCCGTCAATCATAACACGACGTACCCGAATGTCCCGGATGTAAGCTGAGATGAAAAGAGCAGGGTCAGGATCTTCTGTACCAAAGTCAACAATTTCATCTTCGGAGAAACTGACTGCAGCAGCTTGTGGTATAGAGGCAGTGATTAGAGAGATGGATTGTTTGGTGAGAGAAGCAACGTGATTGGGTGTTAGAATGGAGGCGACAGGCAGGGTTTCATTAGGTAAAACCTCTATCCCTTGAAGGATCTCAACGAGAGCTTGTCGATGAGATTCAGAAGTCTGAATGAGATCATACAAAGGTCATTTTTATGGGTGATTGGTGAAGCCGTTTAATCATATTTCGGTGGGCAATGCCATTAGAGGCGGATAGGCGGGTCCGCGAATGACCACTTTAGGTGGTGGTGTAATCGGGATGTTTGGCAGAGAAAGAGATGCCGCAGGTGTGTGTTTCTTTTGCTTTCCCATTGTTTTTCTGCCCTCGAGTAGTGACACTAATCATATTAATCTCGTAGACCTGAGATGAGGAAGATGGTTGGGATAACTCATGGTCTTCAAGAGGTGGGGTTGTAATAATGATAGATCTTGGTGAGGCGGGGACAGATGGTATAGGAGAGGGAATGGAAACTAAAGGTCTCTCCCTTCGTAAGTTGTCTTTCTTAATCTTTCTATTCGGGAGAGGTGACGTGATGAAGGATGGTTTTAGAGCTTTCGCATCCCTCCACATCATGTCCTGGTGTGCGGTGATAAGCGCAAATTTTAGACTCATCGTAACCCATAGGTCGGGGTTTAGACGGGTCATAAGGTCTAAGTGGAGGTAGGGAAATGGTCGTATTCTCCACCAACATAGCAAGGATTTTGGCGTAAGATCCTTTGAGTGGGTCAAAATCAGAAGAGGATGAGGGTATTGGTTGTGCGGGTTTTGGTAATGTTTGGGCATGATTGGTTCGCACGGGTGGTGGTTTAGCCGAGGGTGTTGATACGTGGTTTTTAATAAACGTGATTTCTTTGGCGAGCTATGTTGGATGATGAGGCAGCGATGATGTGGTATCGTAAAACAACCACGGGAAATAAGAGTGACCGAAAACAAATCTTTTGATGATGGAATTTGTTTAGGGTCGATAGGTGGGCAGATACGCGGAGTACGGTGTTGCTATACCCTGGAATTTCTGTATAGGTGCGGAAGGCGTAGGTTGTTTTGAAGAAAACGTAGGAGGTATGATATATTGATGTAAGGTAGAGGGATGGGGTCCCAATATGGAAGGTAGGTATGACGATGATGGTTTTGATTGTGATAGAGGCACGGATTGAGTTTGTCTCTTAGGTGGCGGGACAGATTTATTTTTGGATAGATCAAGTCGCTTAGGCGGGTGCGTTAGACTGGTCATTGGTGAGGTCCCAAGCGTAGGGGAAGATCTGGTTAAGTTGATAGAAGTGGACGGGGCATTTGGTAGAGGTGAGGGGGGTGAAGGTGAGAACAGGGGCATTTTAAGCTTCTGTAAACACTTCGGGTATATGGTGGAGACATCAGGATCAGTCATTTGCATTTGAGTAGAAAAAGGGGTACTCAAACGTTCCCATAAGGCCTGTCATCTTCTTCTATGGAATGACAGCCTGTCTCAGTGTGATTTGTAATTTTTGTACGGAAGAAAGGTGGGTTGTAATTCCAGTCCACTGCGGGTGTGACACAGGAGGTAGATGAGGCACTGTATCAATAGATGTTAAGAGGTCCACCGGTTGTTGAAAAGATTTAGGTGATGAGGGACTAATAGGTAGGAGGGCGTGTTTGAGGGGATCTGTCATGTTTAAAGAATGTGGTGATGTCGGTGTAAGAGATTTCTTGTCTAAGGATGTCAAAAGGAGTGGTGAGCCTTCCTCTTGTGCAGGCAAGAGCGGTAGAAAGGGGACGTTTGGGAAATAGATAAATTGGATAACATCCACTCACAGTTTTGTAGGGATGTGGTGTAAGAAGACTCGTCGATGAGAAGAGAAGTCCTGTAGTTAACTCTTCTATGGGTAAAGGAATGATTTCACTTTGGTTTGATGGTGGTGAAGGAGGTTCGGACTCCTGTATTGGTGGTGAGAGGCTTGATTCAAAATTTTTTCAATAGAGGCTTTTGGTGAGAATCGAAGACTGCACGGATCTCATGAACACTCTCCTCGGCTAAGATATCTTGGTTTACGTTCTTGTTGACGAGTGATCCGGGAATGGCTTGTTGAAAATTTTCAGATTTCGGTTAGCAGGGGCGTTAGGATTATCGAGGTTATATCCCCCATCAACCATTTCTGCACTATGTTTTTGAACATCTTGCGCTTTTCATGACTATGTCCTTTTACACGGTGAAAGTTACAAAAGTCATTTTCTTTGTACCAGGAAGGTATTGCGCGGGTGGAGTCAAACCCAGAGTGAGGTTTAACAGGGGGCAAGGTGATAGCCCCAGCTTTGAGCAATTTCTCCAGGATGACGCCATAAGTTTCTCCCAAGGGAGTGTAATTGGTGGGCTCGGCCTTGTACTTATAAGTGGTTTTCGGCGGAGTATTGGACGGTGTTTGAGATTTGACCATTACCGCGTGGACAGCTCCTTTTGATTTAGAAGAAGTGGACGCGTGAGGAGTGGTGGTGTTTGGCTTGTTGGTAGAATCAGGAGTTCGGAAATTGGGGTTTTTGTTACGCAACCGCAATTTCTCTTCTTCTAAGGCTCGAATTTCTAGTTTCCGAGCCATGGTAAAGGCCTCGTCGAATGTGCGGAAAGTTTGAATTTGGAGGGTAGGGGAGATGTGCTTAGCGCAGGCCCGCGTAAATAGTTCGATAAGTTCGGTTTGAGGCAAGGCATACGTAAGTTGGTTGATAAGGCCCCGCCATCGTCCAATGAAATCTGCGATAGATTCATCTTCAAATTGTCGGATGGCATAGAGGTCGGTGATAGATACTTTCTTGGCAATGTTAATGGAGAAATGATCCAAGAAAGATTGGGCTAGTTGGTTAAAAGAGAAGATCGAGTCTTTGGGTTAAAGCAATCTTTGTACCACTCAAGCGGGTCTTGATAAGGACATGGGGAAGGTGCGGAGTAACAAGGCGTTATCATGGGCAATCAAATAACAAGCATGTCTAAATGATCACAAGTGTTGTTGAGGATCCTCTTTACTGTTAAAATGAGTAAATTTTGGCAACTCCCATTGAGGAGGATATGAATGAAGGGGACCAGAAGGGTGAATGGGCTCCCAACAAACTTGCTCGTATGTCAAGGCGCTACGACTTCCTGAAACAAGCCTCCAGGTTTTGCATTTTGTCCATCATTTGTTTGATGAAATCTGTGGTTGGATGAGATGATGGTGCCACAGAATAGGGATGTCCCATATAAGGTGTTGAGGTTACTGGATACGTGTATGGGAATGAAAAGGTAGGCGGAGCTTGAGAAGGAAAGCTCATGTGAATAGGTGGCAGAGAGTAAGTCATGAATGGAGTGGTCTGAAAGAGAGATGAGATAGGGGCAGTTGGTGGTAACGATACGTGGGGTCCAAGGTTAACCAAAGGAAAGCTAATCGGGGTCGTATGAACCTCTGAAGCTGTCGGATTGGGAGACGGGGCTAGAGATGCAGGAAGTAAGGCAGTGTTATCAGGAGGAGTGGGAGCTAAATGAGCAGCTATACTAATAGGCATGCCAATAAGGAGCTGACCATCAGGCGTACGGTCGGGGGCATGAGACAAATAGTATTGTACAGTACTGGGATTAGCATCCAGAAATTTGGCAAAGTCCTTGTCTCCTACAGGAATTTGGGGGATCTCACTGGTGTCCGTAGGGTTCCCTATAGAATGTGAAGGGGGTGATTCAGGCAAAGACACAGAGCAGGCATGTGAAACCATGGCGGCGGCTTGCTTCCGAGTGATGACAACCATGGACAAGAACACACAGGAAAGTTTCAATCTATCAAGAACAAAAACAACCTCAGAATGATGAATTTGGCAAGTTCTTTGGTTTGCCAGGCTGATGGAGACATAACGATATCGGTTTACTTAACCGTGTCGGTCCACGAGAAAAACGCGTCGGTCACTTAACTCGATGCCGTGTCAAAAGTCTAAGATAAGAAGATATAAAAGGCTGCTAATTTGATTTTTAGCAATGTTGCGTATATTTATCAACTTATTGATCACAGAAGACAAAGTATGACAGAGAAAACAGAATTTGAAAACAAGCAAGATGCACACGCAAATCCAGAGACTAATCCTAGGGTTAATTTTAGTTATCGTGGGCTTATGCCTTTAGACGTAAGATGATGTCAGAATCCTAAACAACAAGACCTAGGGGAAATGTCAAGTTTGTTTTGGCTTATAAGGTTACCTCAATCGGGCGGAGGAATACCGCGGAAAAAAGGGGGATGTTTGAGCTGTTGTGTTAATGGTGAAGTGATTTGGTATGTGTTGTGCAGTGAAACTAGGGTTAATTTCCTGTCAATACCGTGGATATCACCCCCACGTGTATGACCTGTTACTTAATCTATGTTCACTAGAATTGAAGAACAACAAGCAGGAATGCAATGCATGTGTTTTAAACCCAAATCGAAAATTATGTTCGATGAAGCTAGAGAGATGAATTTCACTAATGCAAAACTAGGAAAGCAAGACAAATTCTTTACGAAAATATACAACAAAAGCAGCAACAGCAAATATGCTTCCTAAAATGAAAATAAGCAAGAGAAAGAAACCCAAAATGGGTCCCACCGGGCGTGCCAAAATGTTTCGCTCGGAATGTTTCGGCTTCTAGGAATAGAGTTGCTTCTATCCTTTCATTCCTTTTAGAAACAGATGAGGTTAGGGTTAGGAGGAATACCTGTTGAATGTCGAGATGGTGTGCGCGTACTGTAGAGAAAGATCAGGCTGACTGCGAAGAACTCCTTTTGTCTTGGAAGGACTACCTATAAATAAGAACACAAGACCACAAGATTTTGATTAAACAATAAATGAGGAAACTACCTTGGGCCCAGGAAATATAAAACTTCCTTTCGAAGGTGGTCAGTTCCCCTGCTAATATGAATTAACACAAAAGACTGCAAAATATCAATTAAATTGTTTCGTTAAACTAGGTAGGGGGAAAGGCTGGTTTTCTGGTTTTGATCAGAGGAACCGATGCCGGTTACTGATAACCGATACCGGTGGGTTCTAGGATCTTCTTGGTAGCTATGGTGTTTTGTAAGGCTGGTTTATGGATGATATTAGGAAATGGGATGATTAGAAGTAAAAGGATAACAGTTAGATGCAATGGCACGTTGGGTAGTGGATTCAGAAATGGATTTAGGAGGACTGAGATTCAAGAAGCATAAGAAATGTTATAACAGAGGACATGCAAGATGTGACTTACTGGTTTTGGCAAAGATGCAAGTTGATCTCCTTGGTTGTGAACACTTCTGGTATTTCCACTCGTCTCTGCTCTGTCAAGTGAAGATCTGGACTCTATTCCTCGCTTGCAATACTCTCTGTTGGTCTAGAAATCCTTCGACTGATCCCAAAATGAAATTCCGATCCGTTGTTTTGGTTTGGGGAGCCCATTTACAGGGAACCGATGGCGGTTGCGTAACCGACGACGGTCGAGTAGGAATCGGCATCGGTAAGGAAAAAGTAGGCTATTTTTAGTAAAATAGCCCACCTTCCCTACTTTTCTCCCGAGAGATCAGTTGCGGGCTTGGTCAAGTGGCTAGAAGGTCGGTTTTGGGTGCGAGTAAGGAGGCATTAGTTATGGATGTGAGTCTAGACCAAGTCATAGGTCTTAATTAGGTTAGTTTAGGGTTAGGGCTAGGTCATGATGAGGTGGCAAAATGAGGTGGCGGGTAAGGTGATGTGGATTTATCAATTATGAGGTAATTAATAAATAATTGTGTAAGGTTTAGGTAATGAGGTTAGGTTGCGAAATGGGATGCGGGTCACAAGGGGTCATAAGACACAAATTTGGTGTCTACAAGACAAATAAAAATATTTTGTATTTGACACCATATGACAGACATTCGAAAAAGGAAAAAAATTCGTTATAACTAAAAAATATACATCAACCATATGAAGCATCATTCCAAATGCAAACAACCGATGAAAACAAAAATCACTAGTTCTACATGTAGATATCTATATTGTGCATCCAAAGAGACAAATTACGTAAACAATATCCATGCTTTGTAAAAATCAATAAAAACAAAAACTAGGTAAAAAAATTGTAGCTAGCTCATGACCTTGCCTTCTTCTTATGAGATCTTAGAGTCATGTGGCTAAGAAATTACTTTTTGGAGTATTGATGATAAAAATAAACCATTTCCTTCATATAACCTACGTACCCCTTATTTAGATATTATTTTCCAAGGATACGCTACTCTTTGGACAATCTTTCTCCATATGTCCCACCATAAAGCATGATCTATATCTCAATGTCACCTAGTTGTAGCCTAGTTGTTTCTTCCTAATAAGGTTCCTAATTATGCTTTTTGTGAATTTCCTATTTCATTCCCTTTTAAGATTTAGTGTGTTTCTAATTAACATACATAAAAAGGATGAAATAATGCAACAAAAGGATATTCTAATTTAATTAACTTCCAACATTAATTTCCCAAATCAGAATAACGCTTTACAAAGTGACTATTGATCTAGAAACTATCAAAACACAAAGAAGAGATTACACTTAGCTGATTATGTGTTGAACTAGGATATTATGAGTGATCCGGATACATAAACATGATTATTTGAGACTGAATTTTCTTCAGCACCGGTGGAAGAGGCACATGAAACCATACCGGTTAAAACTGAAAAAATAGCTTAAGAGCATTCATACGGTCATGACCCTTATGTATGGTCTTCGACCTTATTAGATTATGGATCTCAGAAATTTTTTTGTCCCTCATCTCGATGAGAAATTACTACCACTGTGTGTCGGTATTCTTTTCTCTCCTTCAAAATGGCTCTATAACTTTGATTATAACCTCAAACCCTCATAGCACAAGATGGATTTCTTATAAAACAAAGTTAGGTGGGTTGTGGCAACCCCAATACACTGTCAGCATTACCAATACTCCAAAGAGGGATCAAATGGCATGCCATTCTCCTAGCATGTGATATCTACCATAATGCAATAAAAATTAAAAAAAAAAAAATGACGATACCTTGCTTAAGTTTCACACTTACTCAAATTCTTGGGAATAGTCACTTTGTTTGCTTGTGAAAAGAAGATGGAGACTCTTGGACCTAGTATGTGATGAGCCTTTATAAATCCATATTTGAAGCCCCGTTTTTATTGCTATGTCTGTCTTACCTTTTATTAAACTAATATTATTTTTATTCTAAATTAAACTTTTGTTTAACTTACATATATGTTTTGAGCACGTGTCTTGGTTATATTATATATTTTATATGCCTTCTTAAATTGTTGATATAAATTGATTTTTGGTGCTAACATACGTGAATGGAGGGAATCACATAGTTGACTACATGACTCACCCAAATTAGCATATAACTCACACAATTCATGGAACTACCTAGTCAACATCAATTCTATCATGGAACCTAGTCTCGCTTAGGTGGCGACTTATTATTTTGACATAAATATCATTCAAGTTGGCATGGTTTAGTCATTGCATTAAAAATCTAACTCGTAGTAACTAGTCTTTGTTTAATTGAATCCTCCTCTTTACGAGGAATATGAGTACTTAAGTTTTTTTAGAATTCCAAATATCTTTAGATCCAATCAAGTATTGTTTATAGAACTCATCCTCCATCAAAAAGACAAGTTTGACTAGTGTAGACACAAAATCACGCACTTGGGTACATTTCTAGGTCCTAATCACATACCACTATTCATATGATTCCTAAGCGAGAAAACTAGTAATTGACTACTGTCTTTGGCCTCTTTCTTGTCTTTTTGGACTTGCAAACCCTACATCCCAGTCAATGTTTTACTTTCATATATTTCTTGACCCTAGACACTAACACCCAACTAGGATGCCAACACTTAAGCACCCTCATCCCCCTCCGGCGCCTCCGACATCTTTGTATCTTGCTTGCCCCTTTTGGGCCTCTTTTATCTTTTGGGCATCTTGTTTTCTTATGGATCAACATTTTAGTTGTAAATTACAAAATTCAACCAAGGTAATCATAGAAATTAAAAGCTATGTGACTATAATAACGAGCCAATCTCTAAACATCTACTATCATCACCTAAGGTTGCATCCAAATGCATTCTAAGAGCATCAAGGCATTCATCTAAAACTCACTCAAGGGACAAGGGACTACATTTTATACATACACTTCATAGGAGGGGAATTTCATTTTGACATCCACACATCTATTTACATTGCTACATCTAGCTATTTCTTGTTATCAAGTGCATCTTACACAAGAGCTTCCTAGGGAACGATTTCTACACACACACACACACAAGAACCGAATTGAGTTTGAGATGTAGTGCAATGCTCGGTTGTAAGTTCAATCATGTCATGTGGCCACTAGGGTCGATCTGAATCCCCATTTGCATCATTTTATTTTTAGGATTTGATGTGTTTTGGGGTTTTGTAGGAGATCATTTTTTAGGTTACGGAGAATTCTTCGGACATAGTACGACATACGAGATGATCAACAACGAAGGCTAGTGCCACAAGAAAAATTAGTTTATGAGGTTCGCACACACACAAGCGCCCAAGAGTAGACTGCGGATCGAGGTTCCCCGACCTAGTCTAGGCTCCCTAGTCCCGACTATCCAATAGTTATAAAATTGATCAAGAATGATTGCAACAATTTCCTCCTCATGTTCATCATTTCTCCAATCGACAACAACTAGAGAAATATATGGTTTCAATTTCCTCTAGCTTATTTCTTATGTAAAATATATGCTTCAAAATTTATTTATTATATGTGACTCTACAATATCTAGGGTTTAGCATAAATTCAATATTTGTTAAATCAACTAGAAATCTACATGCACAACTACACAACAACTAGAAAATTACCAAGTATATAATTTTTCTGTTATAAATTTATTTAGTTAACTTCTGCATGTAATTTGAAATAATAAGTTCTATTAAAAAGATAACTTGACTTCACCTAATATATAAGGCGTGATCATTATATATATATATTTATTTTTGAAGAAATTTAGTAAGTACATTGTAAGACAAACCAATGATAAATAATGAGCATGATTATGGAATCAAATGTGTTTTCTTGAGTAAGACATTGCAAAAGATAAGATGGAAGGAGCTAGGGCCACTCCTCTACAATGTGAAGGGAATTTTTTTCATCTATTTTAGTTTAGCTTACTTCGAAAAGTACTATGTTTCAATTATTCAAACGAAAATTTCATTTTCGCATGTTTCAATTCTTCATGATTATAAAATTAGAATTATTTTTCTCTATTTCTTTATCAATTCCAATAAGTTCAAGATAGTTCATTTAGTTATAGAAATTTTTCATTTATAGTTTGATTAAGTTACATGATCAATACATTCCAAACTATTTCCTTTTTTAAATAGCCTTGGACACCACCACGATATTAACATAATACTAAATTATTAAAGTGTGAGTATCAATGACATTCATCAATAAGTGACTTCATACTTGTAGAGAGTACTACTCTAATGGATGTGCATGAATTATTTCATAGTTTTGGGAGCTTGGAGTGCCTTTTTACTTTCTTTTACATGAATATCTCTTAAAGTGACCTAACCTTAAATGAGGTATGATTGAATTGCTTATATAGGCTTCCAATTATTATTATTTCATGAAATTCCACCAAGAGGGAATATTAGTCCACATGGAGATGATGAACTTGAATTTTGTAGTGCATAATGTGTCAGTACAAAACCATACATTAGGGTCGAGTTATAGATTTTGACAAACCAACCAAAGATGATGTTTTCAACCCGAGAGGGTAAAGTTGATTTTGCATTCATGGAGTTAGGGATAGATATTTCTAAGTATGTTTTGTGTAGTTAAACCTAAAAAAATGATGATAGAAATCCATGAAAAGATAAACAAGTGACTAAAGTGCTATTAAGGTGTGCTAAGTAAGACTGAGGAGGGTGTATTTGTGCATGCAAGTGTGCAATGTAAAGAATAAGATTGTAAAATGAAAAATTTCCAAATTTGAGCATCTACATTCATCCCCCCTTTAAGTATGAAATGAAAATTGTATGCTTAAAGGAAAAGATACTCGAGTATGTGGACACACATTGTCTTTACCCGTACTAACCTTGTTTTATGGTATCTCGTTGTGTTGGTATTGACATGCTCCAAAATTAAACTTACAACATAAAGTGTAGTCAATGCCCAAGATAAGAAACTAAAATTTAACTCAAAATGTAATGAAAGTACTATAAATAAATGTGCAACAAGAAATGCCAAAAGAGATGTAAAACATGGAAGGAATACACCTATTTGTCTTATGAAGGGAATGCATTCCATTTCTTGTGCTTTGGAGATTATGAAATTTGTTGAGCTCTGATGAAGGTTTAGGGGTGATTAATCCCCAATTTTTGTCGAGGAGAGGTCGATGTGCTAGGTGTACCAACCCAACACATGAATGTTATAGAGAAGAACCAAAAGAGGAGCCCAAGTACCCATACTAAGCAAGGAGACCATGTATCAAATCCATTCAATTTTTTTATATATTCCCTTAATTGCAAAGAAGATAGGAAATACGCCATGAAGAAATTATATTCTTCGCTACCCTTCATAACCTCACAAGTTATATCGTTAAAGAAGGATATAAGCCAATTTTTTGTTACTTGATACACACAATAAAAAAGAGAAATAAGTGCCCCAATAATTTTCCTATGTGCTTTATGCGAGATGAGTAGAAATTGAATATAACGATTGCATGCCAAAGTCTCGAGTGGATAAAGGATATCCATTCCCCTTAATGTTTCCAAAATCAAAATTGAAAATGAGTACCATGGAGAAGGAGAGAATGAAATACTTCATGCCCCTTGAAACTGTGCTAAGATGAGTCAATATGAATATGAAACTAGATAAATATTTTGTAATAATGAAGATAAATCTAAAAATGTTCACAAATATAGAGAAATTTCCCCTAGGCAAAAATGTACGGAAGGGTCAGAAGTGTTAATACGGTCTTGACCAAGATGTACATTTTTAACCTTCTATAAATTTTATGATTTTCTTCATCTAAATATGATTCTGAGGAAATTTTTTCTACCCATACATATGTCTATTCCTAGAAAGATGCCTATGTATACTAGAAATATAGAATAAATCTTGAGATGTTCTTCCCCTCCTTTGAGGAGTGTGTGATAAAGAATTTGAGCACACTATAGAAACCTAAATTCGGTATCTATGCCTTCATTTTCTCGAGTTCCCATATTGAATCATTTATTCAATAATCCATATTAATTAATTAAATTCCCATCACCTCGTAAATCCTATTTAATCAACACTAATAAACTAATTAGTTAATCATGCTCGAACTAACTTCTCATTTTGGAATGCTTTCATTCCAAATCTATACCCCTTCTTTTCCCTATGATTTTTCTAACCTATATCCACTACCAAATCACCTATATATCATCCCCAAACAAATATCATCCCCAAACAACCCCTTCATGCCTAATGATTTAAAGCCAACTCATAAACAAGACAAGGAATCGCGCAAAAATCAAGAAAATCCTCCCATTGGGTAAAATTTTCCCAAAATTAGCGGTGACCTATCCTAGTTGCCGTCGACCCTATAAATCCAAGTGCTTTATTTCTATTCTCCATCAAGTGCATGCGAGTCCAAAACTCTTCTTGCAGCCCACATACAATATTTCGTGCCTAAACAGCTCTAAAAGCCATTACTGCACCTCCCATACCTCCTTACAACATGCATGCATCAATCAAGATTGGATTTTTGTGAGATTGTAATTTTTTTACATATATTTAATTAGATTTATCATAATATATTTTATTTTTTTATCTAACCTTTTGCAGTCTAGAACATCAGCAATAGAGCTCACAATTTTGTCATCAACCTCTTCCTACAAATCCGTTATTGCGGGTTGATCACTAGGCTTTCCTTCCCTTGGATTTATCCATCTCTGTCATAGTTGTTATCAACTTAGCCTCAACGAATCTTGGTTTCTATTCCAAATCCATCCTCGGTTCCCCATGTTCTTACCCTTTGTCATAGTCTACTAATCCATCATCCATATCCTCTGTCATAGAAAAATCAACTTGTTTATACCCCAATCGTCATCAACCAGGGCCATGGTTTCAATCCTCCCCATAATTTTTTTTTTGTCATCTCCTTGGTTTTGGGTCCTTCAGTCTCCTCTATAGGTTGAATCCAACATGTCCAGACTTCCACATCTTCTTGATTACACTCGGATCTTGCATCTGCATATTTCTCTCATTTTTCTAGATCCAACCTCCCAAGTCGCCGTCGACTGCTTTACATAGTCTGGGTCACGGTTGACCCAGACTCATGTACATTAATCTTTTAGTTTCTTAATAAAATCAATATCTAAATCAAATAATTTTGCTTTCATATTTTTCATTCTTTCAGAGTCTCTTCATATCACCAAGTATATCTTTTTGTTTTATATCTCCTTTTTTAAAAAAGGGGGTTGACATCCACCGAGGAAGTTTATGCTTCTTGAGTCTACTTTGTTAGGAAAACCCCACCCCAATCTATCTAATAAAAATCATTTCCAGTCCCTATCTGCAGGTTTTATCTACTTTGGAGCAACAAGGATCGATATCATCTTACACCCGTATCACCACACATCTGAGGTAACATAAACCCTCCAATGTTTCGAGTTGACAAATTTTTTTAGTATCTAGTGCATTCATTTACATTAAGAATGAGAAATTTGGACAACATTCCTAACATTCTGGTGGGAACATCCTTTTAGTGATACCTTTCTTTTTTATATATTTATTTTTCCTGTTTCACACTAACACCGTAGCGTGAGGTCTTGCTTTATTTCTTGTTCGAGTTTATGACTTGTATCACTCATTGCTCAAGAGTGCAGATAAATAGGAAAAGCACTATCCAAGTATTCTTCACTTTCCCCTATTTTTATCCTTTTTGCATCGTGCTTTCCCATTCTTTCTTGTGTCCTCATCGAACATCGATTTCATTTTGGGCTTAAAAAGAACCTTTATTTTTGCATCATGGGTGCCCATATAGCTTAAATAGGGGTTTAATACTCTACATCCCACACTTTACCACACACAACCTTAAACCTCACAAATCAAAATAACACATCAAAACATCCCCTTACCTAGTTTTCTGATTGGGATTTCATCACCCAACAACAGACCTACCTCAAACATTCCCTAGCCATAACAAACCTAAAACCAAACATAGTTTTCCTTCTCCTAGGTACTTGGTTAACCATCCCCTTTTATTTTTACACATTCTTAATAATCAAACATAAAATAAAAAATGTCTACTTTACTTGCTTGGGTAAAAACTATTTTCATGCCCATAGTCACTTGTTTAGTAGCCAAAAGAATGGAACATTTTTTTCTTCCAACAATCCCTTATCTCAACAAATGTTCTCTACAACAATCACCTCATTTGTGCCTTTGATCACCTCTTTTATGAGCACCCAACCTCTTATCGATGTCTCTCATCTAGAAAATTTTGTTCACACTATAAATTTAGGAGAGACCAATCCATTTGTATACCATAAATCTATTCCATCCAGACCAGCTACTCCACCATCCATCTAATCAGAATCCTTTCGACCTCCTAGGGTCCCTCTCGATGATGTTATGTTCCAAGAACTTCTGGATGCCAATCCGGTTACACTTCAAGATTATATCCTTAGGAGATCAACCCAAATTACCCCAGATGGACCACCACTCCAACAACTCTATCCTTATCAAACCAATCCCCAAACTACCCAATTTACAACTAATGATATTTCTATAGCTCACCTTGCTTCCTCTTCCACCAATCCTTTGACTCATTAGAATAACCACATAGTCACCTCGATCCCTCACAATCTCTTACTTGATCAACACAATGATAAAAATAATCTTCCCCTCACCTCTTTGGTTGCTATTGTCATTAGTGTCTCTACTCAATATGCCCAAACATCATATCCCTTGTCTGGGTAGTATGATCTTCTTACATCCAACATACCGGTCAATGCTTCCCAAACCCCTTTTACGGGTGCTTTACATTATGCAGATATCTAATCCTTTTCAATAACAACATCAACTCCGTCCATACCCACATTCCTGCTCAATACTTTCCATAGCAGCCTACACAATCCCAAAATCCTATCATGTCCCCATCACCCAACAACAGCTTCTTTCAAAAACTACCCTTTTACCCCCAACAAATTCCCTAGATACCAACACATCCACAAGCTCATCAACAAATTTACCCTACCACCTCTTATATGTAGCTACCACATATTTCAAATGATCATATATATGCTGTTGGCTCGAAAATCTGTCGCTTGGGCAGATTTATGGATAGACGAGGCAACAGTGTGTGGGGCATAGCCCCTCTTTGAGTCAGCAAAGCGAAACTGGTTTATTGCTATTCTACTAGCAGGAATCATGTAAGTCTCACAATATTCTGCCTTCGGGGGTTTGGGATCTCATCCCAGTAGGGTTATTTCCAACTGCGAAAAGAAAGGAATGAAAGAGAGGATGAAGAAAGATCAGGTCCGAAGGGAGAAAAGAAATGAATTCCAAAGTAGAAAGGTCAGAAGGTTTATGTTTTGGGATTGGTAGTAAACAGAGCCAAACCTACTTGCATAAATGAACAAAGCAATACTGATGAATAAATGACAATAAAACAAAAGTAGATCCAACAGAATAAACACACAGATCTAACGTAAGAAAGATCTAATGCAAATAACACATGTATTCAGCACAAAGTCTAAATATTGTATTAATATTTCCTTCTGTTACAAAAAGCTCAAAGTCTTTTCTCCTCACTTCTATTTTTCATCTGAAAGATATCCACCACTCAAATACAACAAGTATTTGAGTATTTATAGAAGAAGGAGAAGAAGGAAGGCAAAAAGGAACCAACCACCTATTTACATAAAATATACAAAATATCTACAAAAATATCTCAAAGTCATGTTGAATTTTGACAACTTGATGGATGACATCATCCCATGGTGAAACATGGATGATGTCGTCATTTGTGCCAACATACTTTAGACATTTTACAAAAAGAAAGTCAAAGGAGAGAGAGAGAGAGAAGAGAAAGAATTCATTCATCGTCGTCATCCTGCGGCTGAAAGGGGGTATCTTGCTTCTGTTGCTGTTCAGGTGACGAGATGTGGAATTGGGCACGGTATTCCAAGAACTTGCTGATCATGGGCTCTAGTTGATCTGGGAAGGATCCTTATGTCGGTTGCTGATCGCCTCGCAAGTTTCCCGCTCATCTATGAGCTTCTCTGGGAGTTTGGAATATTCTTTCTCTCGCTTTCTATTAGGAATCCGATGAAGTCCCGACAGGCCAGCAGGTTATTGATGGACTCTGCGTCAAAAGTGACCTCTGGCTGACCCTTGCGAAACGATCTCCTTGAAGATCTGGATGGTTTCATCAACTTTCCTTAAGGTGAAAGAAGGAGTAAGTAACCCTGGAGACATGTTGAGAACGATTTGTTCCATTTGGTGCATTGCGTCCAGGGCTTCTTCATTTACCTTATCATTTTTTTGAGGACAAATTCCAGTTGATCCATCCAGTAATCTAGAGTGGAAAGGATTTTATTGAGGGCCCTGGGATGACCGAAAACACCGAACTTGACCAGATCTTCGACTGAACAGTCAAACATTCTTTGAAAGGTCTCACGTTGTAGCCTAGCATGGTCCAGCTCTTCTGATATGGGTCCTGCTTAGTGCCTGGAGTTATTTGTTCGCCTTGTTGATGTTCAAGTACAAATCGGTGAACTTGGTGATTACGCGTTCACTGTCCTTGAGGATCTGGCTCCTCCAAGTGGAAACTGCCATGCCCTGCTCACCAATCTTTGCATATTCATTAATTTTATCCTAGCTCAGAGGCTCAGGAGTCTCGGCAGCAGTTGTGGGAGGTGCACTGCCCATCTTTTGTAAGGCTTGGAGTAGATGTTTATTTTGCTCTTTCAGTAGCCTTTTCTCTTCTTTTGCTTCTTGAAGCTTCTTGCAGAGGGCGTCAACTATAGATAGGGCCTCTCCCTGAAGGATTTCAGAAGACGTCCCCATTGTGACTTGAGTCACTGTGTAATCTATCGAGACAGATCCTTTTTATCCTTCAGAGGATTGGGGTACACGATCTCCATTACCCTCTCTCCCGAAGCACTCTGAGAGAAGCATGTGATGGGCTTCTGCTTCTTTACCCCTTTTGATGGGATCACGGAGAAGTCCATTAGAGTGATGGGAACTTTCCTTTTCTGTTGACTTAGGTGCTGGGAGATCCAGGCTGGACTTATGGGAGAAGGACCAGAAACAGAGAAGGGGGCAGCTGCAGTAGTAGAAGGGAAAAACGTGGAGACACTTGGAGGCGGCATCGAGAGGGAGGCCGAGGAAGCACTCACGGGAGGAAGAGATACTGCAGGAGAGGAAGACATAGGAAGGGAAGGGAGCTCAGAGATGAGGGAAGAAATGGAGGGGGACAGGTCCACGAGAGAAGAGAAGATAGATGAAGAAGCAGGAGGAACAGTAGAAGAAGGGGGAGAGGACACGACCAAAGGAATGGTCACTGGGTCACCTGAGGAGGGGAAGGAGGGGAAGGAGAAGGAACAGAAGGGACCTCAGTTGTTACAGAAGTGGTGACATCCTGAGTGGATGGGCCTATTGGGACATCTTCCGCTGTTTCTTTCTCTGGGGAAGCCAGAGTTACAACTTGTTCGGGTGCAGCGGAAGGAGGACTTACAGGAGCTTCCTCTTGGGTGGAGCTGGATTCACCCTCTTTGCCTTTTCCTTTTCCCTTTGGCTGTTGTTTATCCCGAGGAGGTGCATTTCCCAACGGAGAGGTTGTGAAATTGACTCCGAGGTAGATGAGTCCGTTCATTCGGCACCAATGCTCTGTTCTACGCAGAGTTTCCTTGACTCTTTCCTCAATTTTCTGAGGTGCTTTGGTTCTATCAATTAACACAAAAGGCCAATTGTCCCCACCTGTGTCAAGATACAATTGATCCACTTCCTCCTCAGTAGTTTGGTAGCCTTTGGGGATGATGGCTACCCCGTACTGGATGATTTCTGCTAAGGCCAAACGAGAATGGTCCTTCCTCCTGAGCTCAACCTCATGATATATATGTCGATGTAGATATCTTCGATCTGAGGGATGTGGATTGGATCGAGCTTAGCCCTTGGTAGAAAATTTCTCGGGTCGAAGGTGGGCCTTGCCAGGAAATCATGTTTCAGATTTAGCAGCTCCAGTTCTGCAAACATATCTTTTGCCTTGTGGTGAGTAAGACATGTATATCTACCCACTATGAGGGGGAAAGGAGTTCCACCCATATTTCTCTTTAGGAACTTTTCATGGTTAGTAACAAGCTACCTCAACAACTCCAACAGATCAATTTGGGCTGGCATACCTTGGCAGTCTAGTCGGTTCCCCCAAGAAATTAACTGCCCTCAGATAGGTGAATGTGGGGAATTGAGTGAACAGGGCCCCCCACTTCTCAGTAGCTACTACTATGCTCTTGGTCATGTGACCGTGAGTCATATTCGACCTCAACAGCAGATGATGAAGTAGAAGAATGCATCATTGATCTTTGTGAATTGGGGGATGCTATTTTCTAGCTTCAGTTCTGGATAGTATTCATAGATTTTGACTTGGGGCCAAACCCCGCACCGCATCAGAGCCGGATAGTCCCTTTCTGAAGCTGTAGCATAGACCATGTAGGAGTTCATATAGAACCTCCCCGTTGTGTTAAGTTGTTGTAGCTGCTCCGAGATTGTGCTACTTATGATTTCTACCCATTCAAAGTGTTGATCGGGAACATTTTTGTTCATTGTTTCAAGGTCTTTGCAACATCCAAATTGTAGAAAATAATGGGCGTCAGGAAGCCCGAAAACTCTACTCATGAATGTAATTATGTCACTGAGTTCCTCTGAAAAGTCACTACGATGAATGACTTGTGGCCACCGAGTCACTACTTTTTTGTTCTTGAGATAAACTTCATTCATCAGCTGCATGCACTGATCTTCATTGTCGTCCCAGGCCTTGATGCAATCTTGTTGGCTGACGGCCACAAAGTGTCGGTGATGAGGAATGCCAAGCATCATCTCAAAGTGGTGGGTAGTGAGGTTAATTATAACCTCGCCCTTCTCACCATGGACACATCTTGTGTCTTTGTTGTAGCATCGGGCTACCACCATCATAAATTCATTGTTTACGGCACTAACTGGGATCCCACCAGTAAAGTGCAGGGCACTGCCTATCAGCTTGTCCATCCATGGACTTCTTGTGACCCTCTGGGTTCTGGCCCAAAATTCTTCCATATCAATATGACCTAGCTCTGAGTCTCTGATGTCTAGGTCACACTCTACTTGGGACTCGGGCATTCTGACCCTCTGATACTTATACTTCATTTCTTCTTCTGTGAGCTTGGCCTTGCCTTTAGATTTGATAGGTTTCTTGCTTGATGTTGACATATGTTCTTCTGAACTTAGTTGCTGATCTGCAAGAATAAGAAGTGAAACCCAATTGAAGAAAGCCATGTCAGCTGTTTGATTTTCCATTGAAATGCTTGACAGAAGAAAGAGTTAGCAATTTAAAGGCCTCAGGGCGCAGGCGCATGAATACTGCAGGCTACAGGGCTAAATAGTAAGGCACACAGGAAAGGGCTGTTGCAGGGGATAAATCAGTGCCAAAGGGCACATGGCGCATGGACACTGTAGGGTGCATTCTTTGTTGTTGTAAGTACAAGTGCGCCTGCACCATGTGTATGTATTTTATAACGGGCGCATGGAAATAGCGTGTTACATGGGTACAGGATGCGCCAAAGGGTGCAGGTTTTGCGCATGTTACATCATATTTTTGTGTGCCAAAGGGAACCTGGTGCAGCGCATGAAGGGTCTGCATGACATGATGTTATTGCTGTGAGGGACCCGCCTGCGCCGTTTATAGCTTTACACTTAGTGCATAGGGAAGGATTGTTACATGGATGCTTTGGGTGTGCCAATGACATGAATTTCAATGATGCAACAAATGATTTTGGTGCGCCATGAGGGGGCACAAAGAAAGCATTTGCAACAAACTAAGGTAGTGTGCCTTGAGGGCACATCTTTTCATGATGTAGCAGGCAGGGAATGTGCGCCATTGGCACGGCTGCTCTTTGTGTAACAGGGGTGACAGATGTGCCAATGGTGCAACTGTTCTTCATGTTGCAGGGTGCGCCAATGTGCCAAAGGAGAACAAAAATACAGTTTCATTTTTAAGGTTTGATTCTCTCTGAGGGATTTCATTCTTTCAAACTTCTTCTTGAGGGTGTTTTTAGGTGATAAAGAGGCTTAAAACAAAGAGTTTTAAGCAGTCATTTCAGACAGAGCTTTCCTCTACCAGCAGATCTGGAAAGAGGGGGAAGATCATGGGGGAGAATGGAAAAGACAACAAGGAAGGTGGGGAGTCCATGTTTTGACAGATTTTTAACTAAACCCAATCCAAACCAGCAAGCAAACAAGGAAACAGAGCACAAAACACACAAAAGAGATAAGGACCTCTTACCCTGGATAAATAGCGAAGAAACGTGCAAACGGGTCCACGACGTGATTGAAAATGACAGTCAGGAACGCTGACAGGCTCAGAGAAAATAATAAAAATCACGTGATTTGCTCTAAGGACAATGATAAAGCGCAGACGCACCTATTTATAGGCGAGGAGGCAATAAATGTGCCACCAACTTTTTAAGTGGCGCACCAAAAGAGTTGTCGACATAAGAAAACATGCGCCCCTTAGCACACCAAAAATCTTGCCAACACGATAATGTGTGCACCTTAGGCCTTGCGCAGAAGGTGGTGTCGACAGAGGAATATGTGCGCCCTTGCGCACCAAAAAGGGGCGCAACAAAAGATATGTTGACAGGAAGGCGCACGCGCCTTGGCGCATGCAGGAAAGACTCAACATAGAGAGGCGCACCAAAACACCTGTTGACACAAGAAAACATGTGCCAAAGGCTTTAAAAGGGGGCGCATGAACATTTGATGTTGCATAGTGATTATATGCACCCACCCAAAAAGACCAAAAACAGCTAAGTTCGAAAAACTAGATTTCCCGAGAAGGGATTTTGCAACGTTCGAACGTAAGAAATCCCTGACGAGGGATCGGAACAAAATTTCAATATGGTTATCCAGCAAAATTGCCCTTGCCAATTTTACGGGATAACAATGCCCTCATAAATAGGTTAGCCAACCTTGAAGCTAAAAATTTAGGGACCAAGGTCTCATTATCATATGAGAAAATATGCAACGATCCCATTCACCTTTCCATACCAATTAAACCATATCCTCTACGCTAGGAATTTCTAAAATTTTCTAAGTTCAACAACAAATAAGATCCACAACAACATCTTTTTGCATTCAAACATGCATGTTATCTTAATACACACAACCAATAATTGATGGTCCATAATTTCCCTATCTTTGGTTGGTCCCACATTGGAATGGTATAAATATATTCCCCAATATTCAATATTCTCTTTATCCCAATTCACGCAGCTATTTCTAGAATTTTTTTATTAACATTGCATAAAAAATAACCATAAATTATCTATATGCCATCCAAAAATTTAAAGACAAATCCATTCCATATTTCAGTGCACGATTGCATGTCATTGTAAGTCAATTGTCCTTTCCTCTCCCATAAGCTGATCTCATTGACCTCTTCTCCCATTCATGTGTGAAGCATATATCCTCGACTCTATAAATCCAATCATTCCGCACCTTTCACGAGGCCTTCAATATGGCCCACAAACTTGAAACAAGTGCCCTTGAGTAGGGCCATTTAAAACTCAAATAAAATAGACCCAAACATGAGTTTACTAAATCATCCATGCCAAATAACAAATCAAAGCTAGCAACCAATGTTGTAGTTATTAAATCATCTCCTGCATCCACGTCTAGCACATGGACTCAACAATGAGTCACTCGACCAAAACCTAACTAAAATCTCCTCGGGAGTCATACAATACAATATTTGAAAAATTAATGACAAAAACCTTGTCACACTTCCTCCTATCTGACCAGTTGATGAGTCGAGACCAAAACCTATATGGTATCATGAAGATCATTACTACAAATACCACCAAGTCGAGGCCATGATATAGAAATATGTCATAATTTTAAGGATCTGGTCCAAATACTCATTGATCAGGGTGATCTTCAAGTCGATAATCCAAATTCTTCACCCAATCAACCACTCAACATTTTTAAACAACCTTTTCTGAATCATACACCGAAAAGCCAAGAAACTACTTCCACTATAACCCAGACACCTAATGCTCATACTATAAACACCCTGAACACTAATGATCAGGATCCTGTTCCATCTACAACTTCATCATTGACCACCTCCATTCCCTTTGACATCCTCCCTACATCTGTTATACCTACATCTGTCTCAGATTCTACTCCCACATCTATGACTACCAGAAATCCATTAGCAAATATATCATTCATGCCCTTGGAGACATTCCTAAAGAAACCATTTCAGCCTATTTCCACATCTGGGGTTAGTCCTTTGTCAACTTCCTTATGCACCTCATCACTTACTTCATCCACTCCAATAGGCTTGATCACCTCGCCTATGTCTATTCCACCCTTTCCCATCATATAGTCTGTGGAACCCATACCAGTCCCTCCTCCCGCTCTCTTACCCATAGCTACTATTGTGGTTATATCCATGCCACCTACTCCTTTTATCCCAACTTCATCATTTTAGGAATGTATAAAATCACTTTACCTTACAATTACCTCAAATGTCTCTTCCATGTCATAAGCACAATCCCCTCAATCCCCATCTTCTGTGGATAATCTTAGACAAATGTTGTTTCTTGTATCCGAACCAACCATAGAATTACCATCTGATTCCCTAGTTAAAGATGTTGACACTCCTCCTAAGAATGTGTCCCCACATACAAAGCCTATGATTCCCCTAGTGTTAAACCATCCAATCAAATATCATCTGTTTGAACCAGGAGCAATTCAAATCACAAATCCAAGAACATCCTACACTAAAATACCAATCAATAGTAAAGTGAATACAAATCATCAAAGCATTAACACACTTTGGGTTTTACCTCAAACATCCAAAATTTCTCACAAGGAATCCTCTACTCCTTAAGGTGAAATGTATACCAAAATCTTCAACGCTTATTTTAGACCTTTGCAATCACACTTCCGCTTATCGGGGCCTTTGACCCAAAAGGAAAGAAGCCTCTATGGTTCAATCCTAACCTTATGTACACCATTCATCACACCACTTTGGACATGATATTGAACATTGTAGAGTGCTCCAGACATTATTCATAGACTTATTGAAGAGGGAAGATTTCCCCTTGGGATGATTCATTCCATGCCTTCCGCATCTAGTCCGACATCATCTATTTTTGCTTCGGAGATGAATTATCCTAGATGGTCCTCCCTTGTTCATCAAAGAAGTTTGGGTAACCACTCAACTGCTCGTGCAAGCCCAAATCAACCTCTCAAACAAAGGAAAAAACCTTCATCGCCATTTCTCCTAAGGAGATGGCGCATCATTGAAACCAAAGGTTTTTGTTTTAACAACCCCTAAGCCTATCGAACAAAGTATCATTAGACAACTTCATCAAGCCCCAGTCAAAATGTCACTCTATGAGCTCATCCAAAGTTCACCAGATCATAGATAGGCTCTTATTGAAGCCTTAAAGTGCATTTTGTCATCTGAAGACAAAGCTCAACCCTTCACATATTTTGTAGGAGAACTCGTTGTTTCTACTACTATATCATTCAATGAAATTGAAATTCGGATATCCCATTAGAAGAACATGACCTTTCCCTCTTTATTATGGTTAGGATTAATTATACGTTCATTTGACGGTCCATGATTGATAGTGGGGCAAGCATTAATATCATCCCTTCACATAATTTTGATCAACTTAAGATTCCAAAGAAATCTATCACTCAAACACATGCAGTCCTTTGCACCTTTAATGATGCCATCACTCCCACCTTAGGAATGGTCATTCTTCCCATCTGTGTTGGTGAGAAGCTCATCCATCAAACCTTTTATATCATTAAAGGATAATTTCAATACAATGTTCTCCTCGATGACCATGGATCCATGCCATGCATTGTGTCCCATCAACGCTTCATCTCTCCCCTAAGTATGAGCATGAGAGAAAGATCCTAACACTTCTTGGGGAAGATCCTCCCTTCTAAGGATGTAACATGACTTATAGACCAAATGACGTGCTCGTCCCTAAGGACGATCCATCTGCACCGTCCACCAATTCAACCATTCCCTCATCCAAACTCCCTAACAAGGACTCCATGGATAACATAATGGATAAAATTACGATGGGGGAATATTGCCTTCTCATGCTTAACACCCTTCCAACACCCCACCGTATTGGTAAAATTGATAAGGTGCCTATGTACCAACCAAATGTTGGGGATGTTGTTCCTTTCATTCCACCACATCATCGCACCAATCTTATTTATGGTGGTTTTGATACCCCTCTTCCCACATTGATGATATTCCACATGCTAGGATTTATATTGGTGGCTTTAGCTTTCTCGACAACCCATATTTTTCCTATAACTATTTCCATCGTTGCACATGGAATGGATTCGGCCTAGGATGTTATGAACATGGGCCATATGTCCTTATTCCCGATCAATGTTGTAAGTATTATGAGAAATTAGGGTTAGGATACTAGGAGCAGTCCCTTGACCCCATTCCACCATCTGAGATACTTATGGACATGCCTTCTACATCTTTTTGAATTTTGAGGATGTGGGCATACCTTCTCTACCTTCTCCATCTTTTCTAACCATCGAAGACATGGATATGTTTTCTCTACCTTCCCCATCTCATCTGACTCTCAAATACATGAACATACCATCCCCATATTTCTTGAATCTTGAGGATATGGAACTAGATGACACCATTTCCGTTTCCTTTGAATTGTGTTAGTCTACACTATAAATTTGGGACTAGTCACCTATCGGTGTGATAGTCGACTAGGTCCCATCCTCTTTTCCAGCCAGAGATGATAGAAGAATATTATTCTACCATTGATGCCCTTTAGTACGCTGATGATGACGCCATAATTTCCCACATGGGGAAGAATATTCTTATCTTCGAAGAACTTATCATCTTTTTCACCTACTCTTCTTAACTAAGCCACCATTGATTTCAATATCGGGACTCTGCAGAGCCTCATATTCTCAAGGTGGTCCAATCTATTGATCCACACGAGATAGAATATTTCACCGCATTCCTATCCCATCATAGCCAAGAATTTTCATGGTCATACTTAGACATGTCAGGCCTTGACCCTTATATCGTCGTCCACAATATCGTTACCTACCCCAATGTTAAACTAGTAAAGTAGAAGCTTCACCGCATGTACCCTGTGTTGATCTCTTTGTTAAATAATACTTACAACACCTTTTGTCAACCAATTTCATCATCCCCATTGATTAACCCCAATGGGTTTCCAACACTGTTCCTATCGCTAAAGCATCCAAAAAGCTGTGCATATACACTGATTTTAGAGATCTTAATCTTGCCTACCCTAAGGATGATTTCCCTCTTCCGAACATTGATCAACTTGTGGATCTCACCGTAGGTTATGGGATTATTTCTCTCATGGAAGGTTTCTATGGTTATAATTAAATCCTCATCACACCATAAGATCAACACAAAACCTCCTTCATTACCCCTTGGGGGACCATTTGCTATCGCGCCATGACATTTGGTTTAAAGAATGCCGACCATTAAAGAATATGTTCATAATCACATATTTCATGATCTCATCCACAAAACCATTAAATACTACATTCATGATCTATTAGGAAAATCTAAGCATCGACGCGACCATATTTCCATTCTTGAAATCCTTTTCGAGCACTTCATTCACTTTTGCCTTCATCTTAATCTAGCCAAGTGTGTATTTAGAGTCTTAACTGACAAGCTAGTTGGCTTTATCATTTCTATTAGGGGCATCGAAGTTGACCCCATAAAAATTAAGGAAATAATTGAAATTCCTCCTCCTTCCAATCTTAAGCAACTTCATAGTCTTCAAGGCCGCCTTCAATCTATTCACCGTTTCATCTTGTAACTTTCTGATCATTGTCAACCTTTTCATCACCTCCTTCGGAAGGAAATTGAATTCAATTGGGATCACGATTATCAAAAATCATTCAATGACCTTAAATAGTATCTCCTATCTCCACCAATTCTTATTCCTCCATGTGAGGGGGATCCATTTTACTTATATATCTCTGTCACTAATCATGCTCTAGGAGCCATGCTAGCACATCGCGATGACCAAAACCGTGAACAAACTATTTATTACATCAATCGCACTCTTCATGACAATGAGACTCACTACACTAAAGATGAAATATTGTGTTATGCCATATTATTTGCTACATCTAAGATTCAACACTATCTTCTCAATCATAAGATTTATGTCATTACTAGTTTTCATCCTCTCAAGACATTAGATTTTATACCTTATCAAAATGATCGTGCTACTCGATGGCTCATGCTCATGACAGAGTTTGAACTTGAATTTATTTCTCAAAAATCCATTAAGGGACAGGATCTTGCTGACCAATTGGCAGAATCCCCCCTTCCTAGTACACATCTACCTCACAAATAATTTTCAGATGAATCCATTAACCAATTTCATCATGAATATGGCACTCTTAGATTCACTCACTTCTTTGATGGATCAAAATGTCTGCAAGGGGGAGGTTTTGGGATCATTCTCATTCTTCCTTATTAAATTATATTACCCTCACATACAAACTCAACTTTGAGTGTATAAAAACATGGCGGAATATGAAGCCCTCACCTTGGGTATTGAAATCACCGTCTTCTTAGGTGTTCAAATCCTTGACATCTACAGAGATTCCAAGCTCATAATCAAACAAGTCACATGTGAGTATCATTATAAAAATGACACTATTAAAAAATATTGTGACATTGTTCATCTGCTTCTTAAATCTTTTGACTCTTACACCATCCAACGTGTTTCCCGGATGACCAATCATTTTGCTGATACAATGGAATCCCTCATGGATCTCGTCCCATGGAAAACAGAGGAGTCTAAGATTCCTATGGTCGTTCATCACCATGACTAGCCTTTCCATGAGTTACCTTAGGTTAATCTTATTTAATATAATTCACTAGACCTTTGGTAATCTCAAATATTTGATTATCTATCTAAATCCACCCTTCCTCCTGAGATTTCCAAAAATGATAAGAGGTCCTTTCTTTAGCGCTCTCACCACTATATGATCCTTGGTAGAATTATTTATAAATGAGGATTTTATGTTCTTCTTCTTTGATGTCTTAAATCCCATGAAGCCTCTCAAGCCATTCAAGAATCCCACAATGATATTTGTGGTGGAAAATTTAGTGGCTTGCTAAGCGTGTTCTTAGTCTTGACTATTAGTGGCCTTCCCTCAATCATGAATGCTACGAATATGTTAAGAAATGTAAAAATGTCAGTAGAATTATAATCTCGCTTCATATTCCTAGTCAAGCTTTGCATCCGCTCAGGACCTTTGGCCCTTTTCACAATGGGGCCTCAATCTTATTGGTCTTATTAACCCTCACTCCTCACAACAACATCACCCTATCATTACTATAACTGAATATTTCACTAAATGGGTGGAATCAATTCCACTCACCTCAACTAAATCCTACCCGATCATTAATTTCATCTATAAAAACACCATCTACCGCTTTGGTGTTCCCCATAAACTTGTTATGGACAATGGAAAATAATTTTAAAACAAATATCTCAGAAAATATTTGATGCATTCAACATTCAACTTAGCTTTTCTTCTCCATATTATGCCCAAGCTAACGGTCAATATGAAGCTAGTAATAAAAATCTTCGAAAATTCTTGCCAAAAACATCGATCAAGTAGGTCATAATTGGCATCTCCACTTCCTTTCGCCATTTGGGATTATCACACTAGTATTTGTACCTCCATGGGGGATACACCTTTTTATCTTGTTTACAGCTTTCAAATTCTTCCTTCCACTCAAGTTCAAATCCCAATTTTGCGTGTTTCCCTTTGCGAATTCATCTCTGATGAAGATTATCACCAAACTCATCTAGCACAACTCGAGATACTAGATGAGCATCACCTTCTCACTCTTGAACACCATCATGTTTATCAGGAGCACATTAAATGTGCTTACAATAAGAACCTTAAGGAATGCAAATTCAATGTCGGTGACCTTTTCCTCAAAGAAAATCAAAATGTCACTACTCTAGAAAGGAGCCAACGTGGAAAGTTTTCCCCTAACTGGATTAGACCATACATTATTACACATAAGTATGGGTCGGGAGCCTATCATTTGGCCTCCCTTAATGGTAAACTAGAAGTGGAACCTCTTAATGCATTGCACTTGCAACCATTCTATTGTTAGCACATTTACCAATGTGCCCTTAGTCATTTCCTTGGATCATTCCTCCATCTTAGCCCCTTCCATTTCTCATCGTGATGATTTGGAACTATGTGGTCTCCGTCACTTCCTAGATGTGACCTTAAATATGGGCACCACACTCTGCCCATAACATTTTCCTTATGGATAGGTTCTCCTTTGGTGAGAACTCCGTAATCATCACATCCATCACCCTCTTATTCACCTATTGGAACCATGCAAAGGGTCCAGGGGTGTCTCTTGTACATCTTCATCCCCTCCTAAGTGGTCTACTTAGCTAGTCCTAGCTCTCCCCCATGTAAAATAAAAAATCATGGATTCTCAAATCAAAATCAAAGTTATAAAAAAACAGACTAATCCCTTAAAGGACAATTGTTCATGCAAAAAAAAGAAAAGATCAAAATCATGAAATCAAAATCAAAATAAAAAATAAATAGACCGATCCCTTGAAGGATGACTATCATTTATTATTATTATCCATATATTTTAAAAAAGTAGACCATACCCTCGAAGGATGGCTACTCCTTATGGCATTTGAAGGCTTCCCACATTGATCAACCTTCCATTTTATTAACATCCTAAGAAAGCTTCCCACATTGATCGATTTATTCTAGCAGACTTCCCACATTGATTAGTTTGCTCTTTCCCCTTCCTAGAGTTGAAGCATAGTCTAGGGAGCACCACTTTTGGAGAAGCCTCTTCCTTTGTACAAGTACGTCTCAAAACCCTTTTGTCATGACAAAATTAGGTTTATAAGATCATCTCATTCATTTCTTCCTTTTGATCTTTAGTATGAATAACTATCATTGGTTATCTACTAACATGTTCTTTGGTCACATGTTCCTTGCATCACCTGGATCCCCTTTTTGTTTACCTATAATGAGATTGGAGGCATATTTTCCTTGTGTGTTCCTTGATATGATGTAGATTCTTTGATAACTATGGGTTGCAATTGTTAATTTGCGTTCTATTTGATCTTTTCCAATCTCTCTCATCGTAAGTCCACCTTTTTGGCCATCTATATTATTCCTCTAGGGAATTTCTCTTCAGTATTTCACATCCTCTATGTTTAGTTTTAAGTCCATATTTGTGACCATGTTTATTCTTTCCTTTGAGTATTTAATTCAAAAATTCATCTCAAATTCCACATCCGTACCACACTTACTTCTTACCCTTGGGGTATTTTCACTTCATCATCCATTTCCCTATGTTTCCTTCGAGGCCATATTTACCCTCTTTTTGGGCATCTTTATTTAAATATGCGCATGAATTCTATCATCAAGGCCATATTTATTTCCCCATTCAGACATTCACTCTATCCATTTCTACTCTCAAAGACCTCCTTCGAGCCCATACATTTCTCCACTTGGGGAATATTTTACTTTCGCCTTCTTGGCCATCCTTCTCCTTGAGCATATTATCTCATCATGCGCTTTTTCATCTTGCCTTGTTGGCCATTTTTGTGTCCCATTGGGAACCATATCATTCATCTTTCTCACTTGTGTATGCATACCTTTTTTTTTGGTTCCTCGTGTACGAAGGATTTCACATACTTTTCACATATAGTTGCACATATTTTGATGACTTTCCCATGAACCATTGGTCATACCAACTCAGTATCCATCTTTGCAGTGCTCTTCACCCACTCATTGGTCCATAGAAAATTGTAGCCCATCTCTATTGAGACTAAAATTATCTTCTACTGATGTGATATTAGAGTCACCGCCATTGTTTTCATCCATATTGTGATCCTTTTTCCTAGGGCATCTTTCCTTTGTTATACTTTCACCCATATTTTCATCACCCACCCTCCCTTTTTCATATCCCCTTTTTCAAATGCGTCATCGATTTCCTTTGACACCATTGATCCCCCATTTTAGGGGAGCTTATCATCAATCATTTATCCTCATCCAACCCTTTTTATTTTTTTCTCGAGGCTTGCTAGCGCAAACCACTCAAAAAAGGGGAAAAAATGTAGACACCTAAATTCAGTATCTATGCCTTCATTCGCTTTGTGTGTGCATATTGCATCATTTATTCAATCATCCCTATTGATTGATTAAATTCCCATCACCTTCAAATCCTATTTAATCAACACTAATTAATTAATTAGTTGATCATGCCCTAACTAAATTCTCATTTTGGAATGCTTTCATTCCAAATCTACACCCCTACTTTTCCCTACACTTTTTCTAACCTATCTCCACTGCCAACTCACCTACATCTCATCCCCAAACAACCCCTTCCCACCTAATTATTTAAATCATTCAGCCAAATCATAAACAAGAAAAGGAATCACGCCAAAATCAAGAAAATCCTCCCATTGGGGAAAATTTCCCTGTAATCGGTGGTGACCCAACCTAGTCGTCATCGACCCAATAAAAGAAATTAATTTCTTGCTATTCTCCATCAAGTGCATATGAGTCCAAAATTCTCCTTGCAGCTGCAGACAATCTTTCATGCCTAAACTATCCTGAAGCCATTGTAGACTTCCCAGACCTCCTTGCAACGTGCATGCATCAATTGAGATCAGATTTTTGTGAGATTGTCATTATTTTACATAGCTTTAATAAAATTTATCATATTATCTTGTATTTTTGTATCTAACCTTTTGTAGGTCTAGAGAATCAGTAATAGATATCACCATTTTGTCATTAACCACTTCCTACAAATCCATTCTTACGGGTTGATCATCGGGATTTCCTTCCCTCAAATTTATCCATCCCTATCATAGTTTCCATCGAACTTGTCATGTTGCCATTGAATTGTCATCAACAACTCTAGATTTCTTTTCCAGAGCCATCCTTAGTCCCCGCATGTGCTTAGCCTCTATCATAGTCTACTAATCCCTCATCTAGCTCCTCTATCATGACAAAATCAGCTGTTTATACCCCAATCACCCTCGAATGGGGTCATGGTTTCAATCCTCCCCTATAATATTTTTTTTCTGTCATCTTCCTAGTTTTCGGTCATTCATATCTCTTATGTAGGTTGACTCCAACATCTTTAGACTTATGTAACTTCATAATTACACTCATATCCTGCATAGTCTACATATTTCTCTCATTTTTCTAGATCCAACCTCCCGGTCATCGTTGACCTACCTTTACAGCCTAGGTCACTCGACCTAGATAAGGTACATTCATCTTTCATTTTCTTAATCGATCAATATTGCTTTTAAATTATGTATTTTTTCGGTCTCTGCATATCACCAATATATATTTTTGTTTTAAATATCCTTTGTTTAACAAATGGGGGTTGACATCCACCGAGGAAGTTAACGCTTCTCGGGTCCACTTTTTTGGGAAACCCCGCCCCAATCTATTTATTCAAAAAGTTTTCAGTCTTATCTGTAAATTTTGTCTAATTTGTAGCAGCAAGGATTCGACATCATCTTGCACCCGTATCACCACACTTTGAGGTAACATAAACCCTCCACCTTTTTAAGTTGACTAATTTATGTAGTATCTAGTGCATTCATTTACATAAAGAACGAGAAATTTTGATAACACACACGACTCAAAAGGAAATATATATCCGTGTTTAAGATGCTAATAACATGTAGAAAACCTTTGCAAAGCTGATGTGGTGGCTACCAAGAAGAAATTATACCTACAAATGGGGATGCACATTGTATAAATCATGGCATAAAACAATAATAACAAGAATAATGTCAAGGAAACGGTTGGTAGTATTTTATGTCATTATATATATTCTTTATTCACCTAAAGGAAGTGTATAAAATATACAATAGTTAGGGAAGGACACATTTATAGGATGATGTTCCTCTATATTTGAGAGGGTTAGTTCTGTCATATGATTGGGGTGTTTGTATTTTTGGTGCTTTTAATCTGGAAAGTACAAAAGAGTAACAAAATTAAGAAGGAGAAAAAAAAGAAGACATCGAAGGTGATAAATCTTCTATAGAATAAACATTGAGAACTGTTGAGATATCTCAAACATAAATAAAATACCAAAAACTCTCTCTCTAACACACACATTAAGCACAAATTATTCACATACCCCAAATTGTATAGATATGGCACAAAGTACATGAACACCAATACTCATCACAAAGTCTAACTCACCGAGAGAATTACATATAAAAAGGGATAAAACAACATTGATGACATCATCCAATTTTAAATAAAAATACCTAGTTTATATTTAAATACCATTAACTTTGTAGTGAGAAAAGTATTGCATTCATGAAATAGGAAGAAGTATGTACAAAAAGTTACATTACTAATTTTTCAGCACCATAGATGAGAAGAGAGAGAGAGAGAGAGAGAGAGAGAGAGAGAGAGAGAGAGAGAGAGAGAGAATCATTTACAATCACATTTCTATCCCTTTATAGGCACATGATTTACAAAAGTAGTTATAAAAATACTTTCTCATTTAACTTCTCAAGTTGAATCAACTTAGGTCACCATTAAAAATTTATTAATTTAATAAATGAATTAACTAATTAATTCAAAAATATATAGTATTAAAAATAAGTTACGTTTTGATTGTTTACTATATTTTCCAAAAACAAAATAGCACATAGGCCAACAAGTATCTAAGCTAGTTCTCCAGATTATTGCTTTTTTAGCTTCAAATTTATGTTTTGAAATGTTCATAGGGCATATCCATTCCTCCAATCCCTATTTTGAGGTCTTATAAGAACTCCATTATTAATACTTATTTTCATATTTTTTTAACATTCGTATATATCGACCCCCTCATCCTCATATCCAAATGTAGTAACATATATCACACGTCAAAGTATTAAGAATGTTCCAAAATTATTTATATTTTCCGATTGGTTCCTTACCTATTGTGATTCATCGACAACATCCCTAAAAATTTGACTTGTTGGCTTTGACTAAGCTTTGAGGAACATGGGGAATGAGAGAACATGAGGAACATTCCATTAATTCCTACGAGAATTGATGTTTTTGACTTACATATTTGTTTGAAAAACTTAAAATTGTTCTTGCAATGATTTAAAAACCTACCATATGTTTCAGATCATGCATTTTTGGTAACTTCGACAATGTGGCACTTATTTGAGACCATACATTCACTCCATAATAACCCTTTACATATCCATATATTCAATCAAATATAAATCTATATTCATGAGGGTCATGCATTAGTATTACGATTTGTTATTTTGGAGGTATAAAATGATTAGATAAACCTTGATCCTTGAAAAATAAGACATATAATTTGATTGGTCCACCATATATTTAATGAATGATGAATGCTCAATTTCATCATAGGATTCATGGTTATGGGTACCAAAAATGACAAGATAAACAAGGCATTTAACATGGTGGTCATACTAAAAACATGTTCGGGGTGACATAAATACTTAAAGTTTGAAAATTGATTGTCCAAATTTTTGCATGAAAGAAATAATAAAACAACAATAACGATGGAAGATAATGTGTCGAGTAAAAAAAAGTGCATACCATGTAGAAACAAGTGCAACACATGTCAATAAATATCACACAAAAGACAAGAATTCCCATAAACATGAGACACCCACAGTGTCACAAGACAATCAAGGTCCTTCGGATTATAAACAAGAGATACACAACCATACACAAGGCATTATGACACAATCATGGGACACCCACAATATTGAAAGACAATCAAGGACCTTAGGCCACAATCGGAAGAGTAAACAAGCATAGACACACACAACTAACAACCATGGATGAAAAATAAGCATAACAAGATGTGATGAAAATCATATGATAAATGATATATGAAAGATATAGAAATAATTTTAAGTGTTTCACAAGACACTAACTTTATATATATATATATATATATATATATATATATAACTAAGCATATTGAGGAAAGAAAGGAACTATAATGGAAATATAACATCTAGATGTAGTATGCAAAAGGAAGCTGCCCCGGAGGTTAACGGCTTGGGTAAAGGGTAGGAAAATACCTATTATCGTGTACCACTCTGTGTGCATCCTACATCATGCTTAATATACCATGTGAATGCATGTGTGTAAAGAATACCTATTATCTATCAAACCAAAGATGTAAAAAACATGTATACTATAAAGTACAAACAATATTTGCTATGAAAATAGGCCATGATTTTTTAATTTTGTAAATATTCAAATGTTTTTGTGTTTTACGCCCTCCATGAGGGCATAAATGAAAACCTATTCTCAGTAGAGAAAAAAGGGTGATCCAAAAATTTCCCCATGGAGGGGAATATATCAAAATGATGCAACTAAAGGATGGGAAGTGAGATTTCCCTAGTGTATGTGTGTAAAGTGAGGTTCAGGTGCAGAACCACTCCCTCAATAGTCAAGTTTAACCTATAAAAGAGTCTGTGATTGGGAAATGAATGGGGGATAGTATGAGAAATAACCCAAAATATCCTTATGAGGAGGTAAATCATCTGTCAAAGATGATGGACGATCAAGCCTCGCATGTTCCATATAATTTGGCATTAGAACAAGTGGAACCATGGTGGTGTGTTATCCCCGTTTTGAGTTCACAACGAAACGATCGGATAACCCCTACAAAATTTTTGAAGTGATTTTGAATTATGACCTCTTTTAGAGAAAATCGGGTTTTCAGGTGTTACTAACAGCTTGACATAAGTTTTAACATGCTTTATGTCTTATGACCTTCGAAACCCGAAACCCGCCTTGCAATGAGAAAATCCTTTGTAATCGGGTTTTCGGAAATTCAACTCATCGGAACATACTTGAGTTAAAACATGCTTTGTGTCGCGTGACTTCCGAAACCCGAGACCCGCCTTGTGTTAAGACAATCCTTTGTATTCGGGTTTTCGGAACTCTAAAGCATCGGGACATTCATGTTCCAAAACATGTTTTATGCGCCATGTTCTCCGATTCCCGAAGTCCGCTCAATCCTTTGTAATCGGGTTTTCGGAAGTTCAATGCATCGGAACATTCATGATTCAAAACATGTTTTGTGCTCCATGTTTTCCGAAGCCCGAAACCCGAAATGCACTAAATCTCCTCGTGTCGGGTTTTCGGACTCCTCCAACATGCTGACGTGGCATTCATGCCGAGTGGTTGGTGAGTTGGCACGTGCCGAGTTGAAGTGTATTTATTACTGATTTTCTTATAAATACGCGGATTTCCACGTCATTCTTACCGTTCATATTTTTAATTCGTGGATTTTTCGCATGCTCTTCCGCTCCCAAAACCCGCAAACTCGCGTTACCAGACTGGATCGTTTGTTTTCGATTTTACCTGTCTCGAATTGAAGGTATTTTTCGTTCCTTCTTTATTCTTGATTTTTCTGGATCGACTGCGTGTATTTTCTTTCCAATTTCTTGCCAGTTGTTGAGGGTTTTTCTTCCTTCTTCTTTCTGTGTTGTTTTGGAAAGGGTTTTGGGTTTTTAGGGTTTATTTTCTTTTTGAGACTATCAATTGGTGCTGTTCCTTCCAAATTTCAATTACTTGCATGATGTATGGAATATGAATAACAAAAAGGAAAGGAAGTTGTGTATGTAGAAATTCAAAGGAAAGACTCTGTTTTTGTTTCCCGAATTTTGAAGGTTGTGTTGCAGATTCAAAAGTCCGAAGAACATTGGAAGCTCGAAGTGACGGGGTTTCTCAACATTCCGACCTCAACACTAAGTGCCGGGCATCTCCTAAGTTCCGTCATCGAAAGTGGGTGCCGGGTTTTCTCCTGTTTCCGCCATTGAAAGCAAGTGTCGGGTTTCGCCAAGATTCCGACATATCAGACCTGTCGGGTTCTTCTCTTCTTCCGACGCATTCAGTCAATCGGGTTTTTCAGTGTGCACAGCATCTCCGGAGTTCCGAGCCTTTCTCCTTCCAATATTCTTCATGTCGGATCCTGGTTCATCACAGGAGAAGGCCGAAAAATCTAGCAGGATGAAATACAAATTTAAGAAACCAGAATCCCCGTCATATATCGACTGTAATTATGATATCAGGGATACTGAAATGGGCAACATAGATATGGACGACTTTTGGAATAGGGTGAAGAGTTCTTCTCAAACCCCATGGATGGTGGCTTTAGCTAACAGTGGCTTGCCCCTTGCAGCAGGCTTCCCCATGTCTGCCCAATGTCCAGAGTTTGTTTTGGCGTGTGCATCCAGCTACGACTCAGCTTCTCGTTCCGTAAGGAATCAGGCTGGTGAAGTAGTTATCAAACTAGATGGGGCTTATTTTGATGATCTCCTGAAACTACCAAATTTTGAAGAGTATGGGGCCCTAGACATCAAGTCGGCTCAGAAGGCCTGGGACAGTAACCAGGAAAATTGCATTAGGGATGTCAATAAGAAGTTCTTGGTCAAGGCAAAACCAGTAATATCTAGATTTCCAAGAACTATCCCTAGATCGGATTTCATACAAGAAATCAACGATATTATCACCCTACTGAGCCGGGTTTTTGGCTTGCCGGAATCAAATTTATTTCATGGATGGATGTACCAATTTATGGTCACCATCAAGAAGAACAAGCAAGGGATTGACTGGGGGACCCTTATCAGTGATGAAATTGATTCCCAGATGATGACGGTCCTGTCAACCGGAAAGTTTTATATGTTCTCATATGTGGCCTATGCAGCAACTGGGATGAGGAGCTATCCCGGGTGGAGACTAAAGGAAGCAGAACGACAAATCCAGTCTATAAGTATTATCCTCAAATAACGAAGAAGGGGTCCAAGGATCATTTTAGGAGGGTAAATGACGCCTTTTTCTACGAGAACATCTGCCCGGTTGAACACGAGGCTAGAAAGACAAGGGTCTCGAGCGAGGCATGGGTGAAGTATCTAAATGGGGATGTATCTTCTTGCGGTTCAAGAAGTTTACCTACCTTGAACGGTCATGTACTGGAGAGCCTTTCCGTTTGCCTCGCTATCCAGGGGATAGATTGATATTGCTAGAATTGGTCGATGACTATTGGATTTTCACAAATTCTAACGAGCAAGCATAAGGCAGCGATATCCTTCCCAATTTCTATTGGGAGATATACTTGTCAACGATGGCAAAGGCCAAAAATGTTGAATGTGAACTCCAGGAGAGACTAAAGAAGCATATGAAGTCTCGGGATGGTTTTGACATCCGAGGAGTACTTAGAACCCATGGAGCCCTACATCCACTGCACAGGCCCGACATTGAGGATATCTTGGTGGATCTGCATGCTTGAAGTTTGCGGTTCGCGAAAAAGATAATAGTAGGTTAACTATTAATGAGATTGAGATGCTAGAGCTTTCTCTTATTTGCGGATGGCACAACCGACAATGAAAGTGTGTTGGATATGTCCTATGATGGGCTTAATGAAGATCGATCGTTTTCCACCTATTGATTGGTCGGCGAGCGAAAAAGCCTCTATCACAGATAGGTCGGCTCTCATTCTTGCTCGCACCAAAAAATGGCTCTCTTCTTGGGGCATGAATTTTAAAGATGACAAGTTTCCAAAGTTGGTTGAAACGGAGGTGGGGCCCTCCCAAAAGAAAAAGGACAAAGAATCTTCTAGGGGGTCTATAAAAATCAGGATTCCCAAGAAGAAGAAAGAAAGACAAATCTCTTCAATTGTCTCTCCAGCTCAAATGGTGGTTGTGCCAGAATCACCAACACCACCAGAAATAGGGGAGATTAATTTAGAAGAAGGAGGAAGCCAGCTCTTGACTTCACCATTTGCTGATTGCTCAACCTGAGAGACCTTATCTCTTGCATTCAAGGCTTTGGAAACTGAATCAGTGCCTCCCCCTCAACAACCACTTCAGCCTCCTCATTCCCCATCCACTTCTTCAAGTATGGCCAATATTTTCTCCGGGCTCTCACCCCTCTCTGCTTTGGAACCCAAGTGATCACCAACACTTCTCCACAACTGTGCCTCTATTCATTACACCTACTACCACGTTGGTCTTTGTTCCCCCTCCATAGTAGAATCTTCTCCCCTTGAGAGTAGAATACCGATTCTTACAACATTGGCAGTTTCCTCTGATACACCACAATGGCTACTCGAGCAAACTCCGAGGAAGAGGAAAGTGATTGTACCCCTACTAGCCTTTGATTTCAGCTCACTTAAGGCTTCTACTGCGAGATCAGCCAAGAAACCCAAAACAGTTTCAAGGGTTTTGGTGGATGCTTCAGGAGATAAGTTCGCAGAGATTGCCACTCCCTCAGCTGACAAAACTAGAGATGATGTAACAGCTGCTGATTACCAGGTAACCAGGGTGGCTCTAGGCAAAGTGACAGCAAAAGGGGCGCAGCAAGATGCAAAGGATTCCATAGACGTCCTGTGCCAAAAGTTGAAAGAAACAAAGGACAGCAGAAATGAGCTTAAGGAAAAAGTGGAGCAGTTGACAGAGGTTTTGATTAAACTCTCAACACCCCTGGAATCCATACCATCTTCTTCTGTATCTGCCGGATTCGATTTCTCATCGGTGCCTACGATTGAGAAGATTGCTAAAAAAGGAAGGGTGGTTGATGAATGGATCCAAAAGTTGCTCCAACAAGGGAAGGAAGTAATTCAAGACGTGGTGAAAGTTCATCAGTCCTTGGCAGAGATTCAGAAGGAAGGAGAGAAGATGGATGAGGAATTCACTGAAGAACTTGGACAGCTTGATTTGACTTGTGAAGCTCTCCAAGTGCTAAAGCAAATACCAGCACATCTCTTGGTAGAAGAAGGCGTTCTTCCACATACAGATAAACACTTTCAGCTGATCAAGGCCATCAAGTTCAGAGTAAAGATTCTCAACGAAGCCTGCAGCAAGTTGAGAGAATCAAGGGATAAATTGATCGATGGGAAAAGTGATCTGGAAGAAGAATTGCTAAAGATTTGTCCAAAGGTGTCAGTTGGGAACTCAAGTGCCCTATCAGCAGATGATCTCTTCAAACAAGTTCAAGAGACTGTTCAGCATGAACCTGTAGATGGATTCGACCTTGAAGTCATTGGTCAGTTTGTGAGGATTGAACATACGTTGGAGGCCTTAAGAAAGCTCAGCAAAAGGTTGAAAAAGCTTCCCGGCAGTGCCAGTGATATCCATGAGACCTGCGAAATGTGGAATGATCATTCCACTGCACCTGAGGAAAATGAAATGCAAGGCATTATTCGGAAGTTCCAGGAGTTCCGGAACAAACAGTCTCAGCTGGAGGAAGAGAAAGAAGAAGAATCAAAAGATGATGACTCGGATTAAGTTCCAACGTCCCATGACATTTCTATTTTTAGAATGACATATCTTTTATTTCCATTTTGTCATTATTTTTAATTCATACTTTGACTTGATCTCCTGCGTGAGAATCATGCAAAGCTGAACTCTAGTTAGCATGCTACTTTTCAGGATCTGTCCTGTTTTATCTCTAGCTTCTTTTGTTATAAATAAGGGATGCTTGTGCATTCTAAAGGGTCGAGAATTTTTGAAGCATTAAGAGGCTATTGGAAAGGAGAAAAACTTTGTGTTTTCTTTCAATCATTTTGAAGAATAGAAGTTGATATTGTTTTGCAGACTTTGTGTTGTGAAATATATCTTATTTAAGACAGTGTTCTTATGTTCATGATCTTAAAGCTATTCTTTGCATAGAATCTCAGTGTTTCTAATTATCTCGGACACTATATCTGTGATCTAAAACTCGTATGATTATTTCGTGCTCTGTGTTTACTCGAAAGAAAATACGTTTCTCCCATTTCTTTTCTACCGTGCTTCTTTCACTGTAACAGTTTCTAACCTATTTCACTTACGAAAGCAATATCCTTGAATCGTGTGAATGTGGATTTCGGGATTTCATCCCAACCCCCAATGGTTAGATTAGTGTGAATATTGTATATATTATTTACTGTGTTTTAGATTAGCAATAAACAGGCAGCCTCACCTGTCTTTGAGGAGGGATTTAATCCCATGTACTGTGGTTGAACCTCATATTTTGGTTTGACAAAATATCCAACCAACAGTTTTTGGCGACTCCGCTGGGAAATACGGATCAATAGTATAAAGCTTATCCTCTCGGTGTCTGGCGACTCCATATTTGCCTTATTTTTAATAAGATCTCCTTTCGGTTCAAGCTGGCCAGGAGGATCTTCACTCGGTCTCGCCGAGCTCAAGGTGAAATTGATCCACTCTTGAGTTCTTTGCGCAGCATGAATAATTTCAGCCTTTCTCCCAACAGCGTTGTCTCTAACCGAGCAAGAAGTTCTTCACCTGTTCGGAGAAATCGGATCCCTGAAGAACGGGAAGCATCTGCAACTTGTCGTGCACTACTCTTGTCTGATACCCGGATCCCTGTACGCACTCTTTTCAGAAGGATGGCGGTTCAACCTGTGCCTTGGGGTGCAGTCATTGGTCCTCTTACTTTGACTCCTCCATTGCATGAGTTACCACGTGGATCACGTAAAAACATTCCCAAGTTCAATGGGGATGGGAAGCAGCATCCTGATGAGCATATTGCGTCTTTCTTTGTTGCATGCGGTGTCCTCGGAGTAGCCCACGAAGATGTCTCTGTTCGACTCTTCGTTGAAACATTGCAGGGAGTAGCAGCTGAATGGTTTTATCACCTCCCGAATGCATGCATTCCAGATTGGGCTACCATGCGGACCAAGTTTGAGGCACGTTTCAAACCAGCCGAAGATTCTCATGCATTGTTAGCTCAGCTTACTCATATGAAGAAGGAATCGCATGAACCTATGCGGGAATTCGTGGCTAAGTTCAATAAGCTGATTCGGAAAATTCCAGTTATAGCTGTACCAACTTTGGAAAACCAAAAGTGCTTCTTCATCAATGCTCAACCTCCTGATATAAGCTTTTTATTACGAAGGTCGGTTATCCCGAGATCGCTCTTTGCTCGATCAACGCTCTCTTTGAAATAGAGGATGATCTCATCTTAGCCGGAAGGATCAAGAAAGATATACCCAAAATCAAAAATCAAGGTTCTTCTCAAGGTAATACTGACCCTATGTTTCAAAAAATGGCTAATGATTTGATTGCTTTAAAGAAGCAAGTGTCTCAGCAGGTGAGCAATGTTCCGTACCGGGATATCCCTAGGCGGAATTTTAATAACAATGGTGCACCTGCCAGAGATAGGCCACGGTTAGCTCCTGCTCAACCGAGATTAGCAATTGAAGCTCCGCCTGTTAATGCAGCAGTGGAAATAATTGAAGAAGATGATGAACCAGAAGAACAAGATTCCCGTGAGGATTTCGAAGCTTCAGGATATGCTGATGAGTCTTATGATGAGTCACCACGACTCCAGCATTGGTTATTTGGAATATGATGAAGATGAATGTGAGCCAGATGGTCAATCATTTGCTGTTTTCACTCGGTCCCAATCTCAGGTTCCCAGAAAGCCTCTGGAAAATACTAAGGAGAAGAATAAGGAACCTCCTGTATCCATAGTCAAAAGGGTACCCCTATTTGGCGCAAAGCCGAAAGAGAGGTTACTAAAAAGATAGCTGCTCCTTATTCTCCTTCTCCTAAGGTCGGTGCCCCGGACCTGACAAGCTCATATAATTATAAGCGAGCCTACTATCATTCCTTCTTACACTGCTTTCGATATTATTGATCATGCAAAGAGAACCAAAATTCAAATGTCAGAAGCAGAATACCTTCAGTCGAATCCCAAACAATTTGAAAAGCTGGCCAAGTTCATCAGAAGTAAAGTGGCCGTTCCGTCACCTGCTAAAGGTCTCCTTTCAAATCCTATTCGACCCACACCTCAGAATAATCTGACTTCTGCTTCTTCCTCAGGAAAGATTGAACCATTTTATTTGTCTCTACTTATAAATGGGTTTAAACTCAGCAATTGCATTATTGATTCAGGGGCCTCTGATAATGTTATGCCCGCAAAAGTGGCCCATGCCCTTGGGCTTACTTTGACTAAGTCATATGGATGGTGCTATTCCATGGAAACTAAACAAGTCCCTCTGATTGGTCAAATTAAGGCCCTTACAGATTTGCATTTGTTGCCTTCCCTGAGAAGAGAGTAAAAATGACTATTCTGGTTGCTGATATCCCTGCGGCTTATGGTATTCTCTTGGGTAGAGGATTTTGTAAAGATGTCGGAGGAGAGATTAGTATGGATTGGACCAAAGCCAAGATCCCAGTCAAAGGGGTTCAACAGGTTCTTCATCCTGAACCGCAGGCAAAGTATTTGGTGACTAAATCAGATGATCCTAAGGCTCAGATTCTTTTCGAAGATGCTAGCTTCGGGAATTATTTCATGGCATCAGAGATACCCATTGTAGATGTGGAAGAGGAAGATCTCAATGCAATTTGGACGCTTGAATTTGATGGTAGCTGCTCAGCCTCTGGATCAGGCGCTGGTGTTGTTCTCATATCTCCTAGCTCCGAGATTTTCCCATCAGCTTATAAGTTGCAATTTGATAATACTAACAACACGGCCGAATATGAAGCCCTGTTATTAGGATTAGAATTGGCCAGACAGAAGGGAATCAGGAATCTCAAGGTTCAGGGGGATGCGGAGCTGATTGTTAATCAGGTCAGGGGTATATATCAGGTGAAAAATGATCGGTTGAGGCATTACAGGAACAAAGTTTGGGATAGTATAGAATGCTTTGATGCATTTTCTATTAAGGCAGTTTTAAGAGATTATAATGACAAGGCTGATTCTTTGGCCGTGTCTGCATCTCTTCTTCTTCCTCATCCTCAGTTCAAGCAAGACACATACTCTATCGAGATTGTGTACCGCCCTAGCGTCCCAGATAATGCAACTCACTGGCAGGTATTCAATGATGATCAACAGGTGTTGGCTTTTCTAGAAAAGGCTGACAATTTCAGTGAGCTATATTTTGAAGGTTCGGAATCAGCCTTTCGTGAAACTATTTCAGAGCCATATCAAGAGGTTGATGGTGAATTTATCCAGCTGAAAGGCAACAAGATACCAAAAGGTCTGGTTTCTCTGGAGGGTCTGTTTGACAAACATGATCACTTCATCCAAAACAAAAGGCAAGTTGAAGGAGCTTCTTCCTCTGAAGTGGATCAAATCAATCTAGGTTCATCTGATCAACCTCGGATGGTGAATATCGGTAAATGTTGTTCTCCTGAAGAGAAGGTAAGATTCACTTCGCTTTTGAAGAAATACATCGATGTGTTGGCCTGGTCTTATGCAGATTTGAAATCTTTCAAGCCCAAAGATGTACAGCACAGTATCCCTTTGAAGCCTGATGTCAAGCCGTATAGACAGAAGCAAAGACATTACAATCCGAAGATTTCAGGGACTATCCTGGCAGAAATTCAGAAGATGTTAGATGCTAGAATTATTTTCCCAATCCATCACTCCACTTGGATTGCAAACATTGTTCCTGTCAGGAAGAAGAATGGCGAGATCGGTTTGTGTTGACTTAGTAACTTAAATCAGTCCTCAGAAGGATAATTATCCCTTGCCTATCATGGATCAGGTATTGCAAATTGTTACTGGATCAGAAATGTTATCCATGCTCGACGGGTTTTCGGGATATAATCAAGTCGAGGTAACCACAGAAGATCAACACAAGACAACTTTCACGACCCCATGGGGTACCTTTGCTTACGAGGAGAAGGATGCCATTCGGCTGATCAACGCGCAGAGCTACTTTTCGAGGGCTATGGATCTAGCATTCAGAGATCTGATGGGCAAGGTCATAGTCGTGTATTTGGATGACTTGACTGTCTTTTCTAAAAAACGAAGTGATCATTATGATAATTTAGAACAGGTACTTCAGAGATGCAGACGTCACGGAATTTCGTTGAATCCTAAGAAATCCATGTTCGGGGTGACAGAAGGAAAGCTGCTGGGTCATATTGTGACTAGAGAAGGAACTAAAATTGACCCAGAGAGGGTAAAGGCTATTCAGAGCCTTACCTTGCCCACAAGTAAAACAGGAGTTCATTCTTTCTTCGGAAAGGTTAATTTTTTGAGAAGATTTGTACCTGATTTTGCTGACAAGACCAAGGATATCCTTGGAATGATGAAAAGCAAAGTTCCATTTCAATGGAGTACAGAAGGGAAGCTGGCATTTGAAGAAATAAAAAAGGCGATTCTTGTGTGCTCTGTTTTAGTATGTCAGAGACTTGAAAAAGATTTCATCATGTATAGCTATGCTTACGCCCACACAGTGTCGGCGATCACGATGCGAGAAAATGGAGAAGGCATTGAAGCTCCTATCACATTCATGAGCTGTCGTTGAAAGAGCATGAATTGAAGATGTCATGCAGATTGAAAAACATGCTTATGCGGTGGTGAGAGCGGTGAAGCATTTCGGTACTATGTGCTTTGAATTCTCATACTCGTGTTCTCGTTCACGATCTTTGGCTTAAATCCATTCTAACTCAACAAGAGTTGGGAAGCCAACGAGGTACTTGGATTGCTAAGGTTCGGAGTATGACTTGGACATCAAACCTACCAAGTTGGTATGAGGAAGAGGCACATGTGTCGATTGATTGCGAGAGAATCATCTTTGAAGCGAGTGTGAGAAGAATCAAGATACTTCTTCCGAGCTGCCTATGGTGCTTTTTGTGAGTACGACCGATGAATGGTACACGGACATTGCTTTCTTCTTAACTTATGGTGAATGCCCTCCACATTTAAATCAAAAGAGAAGAGGACCGTCAAGTTAAGATCTGCAAAATACCTTTTGTGGAATAATGCAATATACAAGAAAGGTATTGATGGTGTCTTCTTGCGTTGTGTCGATAAATCACAACAGGAAAAGTTATTAGAATCCTTTCATAGCCTAGCATGCGGAGGACATTTTTCATCCTCTGTAACAGCATATAAGATCTTACGGGCTAGGTATTATTGGCCTACTCTTTTCCGGGATTCAGCAGAATGGGTGTCTAAATGTGAAGCTTGTCAACATTTCGTTGGTCGTCCCAAGCTAGCAGCTCTTCCTCTGAAGCCTGTGGTGATTGAAGAACCTTTTCGCCAATGGGGGATTGATTTTATCGGAACATTGAATCCTGCTTCCAGTGCTGGACACAACTATGTGCTAACTGCTACAGATTATTTTACCAAGTGGGTAGAGGCTGTACCAATCAAGCAAGCAACTTCTGAAGCTGTTTGCAAGTTCCTGAAAGAAAACATAATCGTCAGATTCGGTATTCCTCATAAGATTGTAGCGGATAATGCGTCTAACTTCTCGTCACATGAGTTGACAGAATTCTGCTATGGATTCGGCATTACTTTGGCTCACTCATCTGACTATTATCCCCAGGGCAATGGGCAAGCTGAGTCCAGCAATAAGAATCTGGTTACTATAATCAGGAAACTAGTAGATGAAAATCAGAGGACATGGCACAAAGCGGACATGGCACAAAGCATTGTATGATGCGTTGTGGGCTGATCGGATCACTCCAAAGCGAGCCATAGGGATGTCCCCTTTTCAGTTGCTATATGGGATTGATGCTGAAATTCCTATCTCAGTAGAATTGCCGGCCTTGCAGTTGGCAAAAGCGGTTGAAGATGTAGCTTTTCAGAATTCTATCGAAAAGAGGGTTATGTACCTAACCAGGCTAGAAGAAGAGCGAATTAAGGTGGTTGATCGTATAGCAGATCATCAGAGCAGGGTGAAGAAGATTTTCGATAAAAAGTCAAAGCAGCGCAACTTCCAGATTGGAGACCTGGTGTTGCTTTGGGATAAAAGAAGAGAAAAGAAAGGAATGCATGGAAAGTTTGATTCTTTATGGAAAGGACCTTTCAAGATCCACGAGTTGAATGGTGAAAATAGTTTCCTTCTATCATATCTGGATGGAGGGTTACTCCCTTTGCCTTTCAGTGGACAACATCTAAAGCTGTTCCACCATTAATGCAAGATGCTCTCTTGCATTGTACATATTTTACTTTTGTTGTGTGTTTGCTTTTGGTTTTCTTTCTTTCTTTCTTCGTTTTGTTTTGTTTTGTTTTGGTTTTCTCCTTGACTCCGTAGCCCAATGGATAAGACTGCGACATGAGACCGGAGATTACGAGTTCTCTTCCTTTGGTATTACAAAGAAAGTCCCCAATGGAGCAATTGTTATCCCGTTTTGAGTTCACAAGCGATCGGATAACCCCTACAAAATTTTTGAAGTGATTTTGCATTATGACCTCTTTTAGAGAAAATCGGGTTTTCGGGTGTTATTCTTAACTGACTTGACATAAGTTTTAACATGCTTTATGTCTTATGACCTCGAAACCCGAAACCCGCCTTCTGATGATGAAAAATCCTTTGTAATCGGGTTTTGGAAATTCAACTCATCGGAACATACTTGAGTTAAAACATGCTTTGTGTCGCGTGACTTCCGAAACCCGAGACCGCCTTGTGTTAAGACAATCCTTTGTATTCGGGTTTTGAACTCTAAAGCATCGGACATTCATGTTCCAAAACATGTTTTATACGCCATGTTCTCCGATTCCCGAAGTCCGCTCAATCCTTTGTAATCGGGTTTTCGGAAGTTGATACGCATCGGAACATTCATGATTCAAAACATGTTTTGTGCTCCATGTTTTCCGAAGCCGAAACCCGAAATGCACTAAATCTCCTCGTGTCGGGTTTTCGGACTCCTCCAACATCTTGACGTGGCATTCATGCCGAGTGGTGGTGAGTTGGCGTCGTGTCGAGTTGAAGTGTATTTATTACTGATTTTCTTATAAATACGCGGATTTCCACGTCATTCTTACCGTTCATATTTTTAATTCGTGGATTTTTCGCATGCTCTTCGCTCCCAAAACCCATAAACTCGCGTTACCAGACTGGATCGTTTGTTTTCGATTTTACCTGTCTCGAATTGAAGGTATTTTTCGTTCCTTCTTTATTCTTGATTTTTCTGGATCGACTGCGTGTATTTTCTTTCCAATTTCTTGCCAGTTGTTGAGGGTTTTTCTTCCTTCTTCTTTCTGTGTTGTTTTGGAAAGGGTTTTGGGTTTTTAGGGTTTATTTTCTTTTTGAGACTATCAATTGGTGTTGTTCCTTCCAAATTTCAATTACTTGCATGATGTATGGAATATGAATAACAAAAAAGAAAGGAAGTTGTGTATGTAGAAATTCAAAGGAAAGACTCTGTTTTTGTTTCCCGGATTTTGAAGGTTGTGTTGCAGATTCAAAAGTCCGAAGAACATTGGAAGCTCGAAGTGACGGGGTTTCTCAACATTCCGACCTCAACACTAAGTGCCGGGCATCTCCTAAGTTCCGTCATCGAAAGTGGGTGCCGGGTTTTCTCCTGTTTCCGCCATTGAAAGCAAGTGTCGGGTTTCGCCAAGATTCCGACATATCAGACCTGTCGGGTTCTTCTCTTCTTCCGACGCATTCAGTCAATCAGGTTTTTCAGTGTGCACAGCATCTCCGGAGTTCCGAGCCTTTCTCCTTCCAATATTCTTCATGTCGGATCCTGGTTCATCACAGGAGAAGGCCGAAAAATCTAGCGAGATGAAATACAAATTTAAGAAACCAGAATCCCGTCATATATCATTTGTAATTATGATATCGGGGATCTTTGAAATGGGCAACATAGATATGGACGACTTTTGGAATAGGGTGAAGAGTTCTTCTCAAACCCCATGGATGGTGGCTTTAGCTAACGGTGGCTTGCCCCTTGCGTGAGCTTCCCCATGTGCTGCCCAATGTCGAGTTTGTTTTGGCGTGTGCATCCAGCTACGACTCGGCTTCTCGTTAAAGTAAGAATCAGGTTTGAAAGTAGTTATCAAACTAGATGGGGCTTATTTTGATGATCTCCTGACGAAACTACCAAATTTTGAAGAGTATGGGGCCCTAGACATCAAGTCGGCTCGAGAAGGCACAGGGACGATAACCGGAAAATTGCATTAGGGATGTCAATAAGAAGTTCTTGGTCAAGGAAAAACCAGTAATATCTAGATTTCCAAGAACTATCCCTAGATCGGATTTCATACAAGAAATCAACGATATTATCACCCTACTGAGCCGGGTTTTTGGCTTGCCGGAATCAAATTTATTTCATGGATGGATGTACCAATTTATGGTCACCATCAAGAAGAACAAGCAAGGGATTGACTAGGGGACCCTTATCAGTGATGAAATTGATTCCCAGATGATGACGGTCCTGTCAACCGGAAAGTTTTATATGTTCTCATATGTGGCCTATGCAGCAGCTGGGATGAGGAGCTATCCCGGGCTGGAGACTAAAGGAAGCAGAACGACAAATCCAGTCTATAAGTATTATCCTCAAATAACGAAGAAGGGGTCCAAGGATCATTTTAGGAGGGTAAATGACGCCTTTTTCTACGAGAACATCTGCCAGCTGAACCCAGGGCTGAGAAAGACAAGGGTCTCAGACGAGGCATGGGCTGAAGTATCTAAATGGGGATGTATCTTCTTGCAGTTCAAGAAGTTTACCTACCTTCGAACGGTCATGTACTCTGGAGAGCCTTTCCGTCTGCCTCGCTATCCAGGGGATAGATTGATATTGCTAGAATTGGTCAGACAGCTATTGGATTTTCACAAATTCCAACAGAGCAAGCATAAGGCAGCAGTATCCTTCCCAATTTCTATTGGGAGATATACTTGTGCAACAGTGGCAAAGGCCAAAAATGTTGAATGTGAACTCCAGGAGAAACTAAAGAAGCATATGAAGTCTCGGGATGGTTTTGACATCCGAGGAGTACTTAGAACCTATGGAGCCCTACATCTGCACAGGCCCGACATTGAGGATATCTGGGTGGATCTGCGTAACGAAGTTGCAGTTCGCAGAAAAGATAATAGTAGGTTAACTATTAATGAGATTCAGATGCTAGAGCTTTCTGATTTGCCAGATGGCACAACTGACAATGAAAGTGTGTTGGATATGTCCTATGATGGGCTTAATGAAGATCGATACGTTTTCCCGCCTATTGATTGGTCGGCCAGCGAAAAAGCCTCTATCACGAGATAGGTCGGCTCTCATTCTTGCTCGCGCACCAAAAATGGCTCTCTTCTTGGGGCATGAATTTTAAAGATGACAAGTTTCCAAAGTTGGCTAAAAGGGTGGGGCCCTCCCAAAAGAAAAAGGACAAAGAATCTTACGGGGGTCTATAAAAATCGGGATTCCCAAGAAGAAGAAAGAAAGACAAATCTCTTCAATTGTCTCTCTAGCTCAAACGGTGGTTGTGCTAGAATCACCAACACCACCAGAAATAGGGGAGATTAATTTAGAAGAAGGAGGAAGCCAGCTCTTGACTTCACCATTTGCTGATTGCTCAACTGGAGAGACCTTATCTCTTGCATTCAAGGCTTTGGAAACTGAATCTGTGCCTCCCCCTCAACAACCACTTCAGCCTCCTCATTCCCCATCCACTTCTTCAAGTATGGCCAATATTTTCTCCGGGCTCTCACCCCTCTCTGCTGGAACCCAAGTGATCACCAACACTCCTCCACAACCTGTGCCTCTATTCATTGCACCTACTACCACGTTGGCTTGTTCCCCCTCCAATAGTAGAATCTTCTCCCCTTGAGAGTAGAATACCAGTTACTACAACATTGGCAGTTTCCTCTGATACACCACAATGGCTACTCGAGCAAACTCCGAGGAAGAGGAAAGTGATTGTACCCCTACCAGCCTTTGATTTCAGCTCACTCAAGGCTTCTACTGCGAGATCAGCCAAGAAACCCAAAACAGTTTCAAGGGTTTTGGTGGATGCTTCAGGAGATAAGTTCGCAGAGATTGCCACTCCCTCAGCTGACAAAACTAGAGATGATGTAACAGCTGCTGATTACCAGGTAACTAGGGTGGCTCTAGGGAAAGTGACAGCAAAAGGGGCGCAGCAAGATGCAAAGGATTCCATAGACGTCTTGTGCCAAAAGTTGAAAGAAACAAAGGACAACGAGATGAGTTTAAGGAAAAAGTGGAGCAGTTGACAGAGGTTTTGATTAAACTCTCAACACCCCTGGAATCCATACCATCTTCTTCTATATCTGCCGGATTCGATTTCTCATCGGTGCCTACGATTGAGAAGATTGATAAAAAAGGAAGGTGGTTGATGAATGGATCCAAAAGTTGCTCCAACAAGGGAAGGAAGTAATTCAAGACGTGGTGAAAGTTCATCAGTCCTTGGCAGAGATTCAGAAGGAAGGAGAGAAGATGGATGAGGAATTCACTGAAGAACTTGGACAACTTGATTTGACTTGTGAAGCTCTCCAAGTGCTAAAGCAAATACCAGCACATCTCTTGGTAGAAGAAGGCGTTCTTCCACATACAGATAAACACTTTCAGCTGATCAAGGCCATCAAGTTCAGAGTAAAGATTCTCAACGAAGCCTGCGGCAAGTTGAGAGAATCAAGGGATAAATTGATCGATGGGAAAAGTGATCGGAAGAAGAATTGCTAAGATTTGTCCAAAGGTGTCGGTTGGGAACTCAAGTGCCCTATCGTGAGATGATCTCTTCAAACAAGTTCAAGAGCATTCGGCATGAACTTTGTAGATGGATTCGACCTTGAAGTCATTGGTCGGTTTGTGAGGATTGAACATATGTTGGAGGCCTTAAGAAAGCTCGCAAAAGGTTGAAAAAGCTTCCGGCGGTGCGGTGATATCCATGAGACTGCGAAATGTGGAATGATCATTCCACTGCACTTTGCACACTGAGAAAATGAAATGCAAGGCATTATTCGGAAGTTCCAGGAGTTCCGGAACAAACAGTCTCAGCTGGAGGAAGAGAAAGAAGAAGAATCAAAAGATGATGACTCGGATTAAGTTCCAACGTCCCATGACATTTCTATTTTTAGAATGACATATCTTTTATTTCCATTTTGTCATTATTTTTAATTCATACTTTGACTTGATCTCCTGCGTGAGAATCATGCAAAGCTGAACTCTAGTTAGCATGCTACTTTTCAGGATCTGTCCTGTTTTATCTCTAGCTTCTTTTGTTATAAATAAGGGATGCTTGTGCATTCTAAAGGGTCGAGAATTTTTGAAGCATTAAGAGGCTATTGGAAAGGAGAAAAACTTTGTGTTTTCTTTCAATCATTTTGAAGAATAGAAGTTGATATTGTTTTGCAGACTTTGTGTTGTGAAATATATCTTATTTAAGACAGTGTTCTTATGTTCATGATCTTAAAGCTATTCTTTGCATAGAATCTCAGTGTTTCTAATTATCTCGGACACTATATCTGTGATCTAAAACTCGTATGATTATTTCGTGCTCTGTGTTTACTCGAAAGAAAATACGTTTCTCCCATTTCTTTTCTACCGTGCTTCTTTCACTGTAACAGTTTCTAACCTATTTCACTTACGAAAGCAATATCCTTGAATCGTGTGAATGTGGATTTCGGGATTTCATCCCAACCCCAATGGTTAGATTAGTGTGAATATTGTATATATTATTTCTTGTGTTTTAGATTAGCAATAAGCAGGCAGCCTCACTGTCTTTGAGGAGGGATTTAATCCCATGTCTGTGGTTGAACCTCATATTTTGGTTTGACAAAATATACCTAAAAGGTACACTATAGATAGTGATAGCCTACCGATGACTAAACACTTGATGCACTTTGATGAATGATGGATGGGACAACTCTAAGAGCATGCAGCCAAGGTATACCTAAATGAAATACCCCATTAGTGATAGATTTAACGACTAAGAATGAAGTATGTGTAGTGATAGATCCTACGGTGATTGGTAGTGTAATACATCAAAAATTTGGATCATAATGTAGTATAAGAATCTCAAAAAATATACAATGAGACTAAAGTAAGGGCCATGCACAAATATTATTAGTACAATGTGGAGTAATCAAAACACCCTGAATTGGAATATAATGAATAAATAATAGAATAGATAGTGTATCAGATACAAGTATTTCATCTATATCAGAATCATAAAAGAAATTACCGATGTAGAAGGGGGTGTGTGAGAAATAGTGTCAATCATAACATCTAATGGGTGATCATAAGAAGGAGGTGGTGGCACTGCACGATGTGTGTTATGAAATTCTAAGGTAAATGGATCATTAACATGCTTAGGAAGTGGGTCATTGAATATTTTCAACTTAGCATTGTTATTGGTAAGCTTGGAAGATTCAATGGGCTCATCCCATTCAATTGCATTAGAGTCAATAAGTCTTGAATGATGTGTCATAGCTTAAGACAAAAATATGTAGAGTGATCGATACCTCTATGCTAATCATAGTAGGCATTAACATAAAATCTCTTACTTTGGGGCTTACTCGTATCAACCTCAAACGGTGGAGGGAGAGACATGAGATTTCATTCAAGTAGTTGCTTTAAAACTAAGTGTGGAGTGGAAGGTAATTGTGTAAATTTTTTTCTTGTAGGTTGTGATTAGAGCTTAGTAGGTTGATCAACAATATATACAATGTATTTAGAATCAAACTTAGAGTCATGAGTTTTTCTGCAAATTGAAAGTACGGCTTCTTTAGAACTTGGAATTTGAAGTGTTAGATGCACTAGCATCATACTTGAGTTTATTCATATGTGATAGCTTAGTTTCATGCTCTTTCATTGTATGATATAGATGGTTGAAATATTTAAACTTGTCGAATATAACAAATTATTACAAGGAGCAAGAAAAATTTGAACAAAAAGGTCTTGTAACTCCTCCCTATAAGCTAATACATTTCTCATCTTAGTAATCATTGTGCAATAATGCAAGACATAATCACTCATGATCTTTACATCCTTGTTTGATTTTGGATATTTTTACATAAGATATCTTACCCTAATGTTGATTAAAAATTGGGCCAAGAATTGATTTGATAATATAGTAAAAGAACACACAGAATGTGTGGGGAGATTATAGAACCATTGCAATGCAAATTCCTTAAGGCTCCTAGGAAATAGATTAGTAATAAATATATCATTAGATGCATAATCGAAGTAAGAAACATGGAGAGATCAAATATATTCATGTGGATTGCCCATTCCATCATAGATAAGAAGCTTATATGTTGTGAAACCAATAGGGAAAGGGTACACAATAGGTGTAATAAAGTTATGTAATAATCGAGAAGAGTCCATAACATTATAAGTATGAGAGAAACCTTGTTGCAATTGTAAAATTTGTTCTTAGAGAGAATTAACAAGGGACTCAAGAGCCTGCGTGCTAGATGAAGACGTATACAAGACATGATGATTATAGATAGAGGGTTTAGTAAGAATAGTAGATATAGGAATAGGAATAAACACATTTTTCATGGGTATGCTAGATGTATGTAAGGAAATAGACATAATAAATGTGGGTACAATAGATGTGTCGACAAAGGCATGTTTGAGTTAATATGTTGTAACATATAGAAGGGTATCAATGTGGTAATTTTCATGTAAGAAATGTTGTAAATGTTATTCCTCATCCTCAAGGAGGTCTTGTGTATGATTGTCAAAATTAGTATTAGAACCGTGACCTTAAATAGGATAAGTGTGAAGATAAAGGACAACATTAGAGAATAGATCAACCACAGAGAAGATTGTGGCTCATAGGCATCATCCGCATAGGAATCTTCAATCAAAATTGGGAAACCATAGTAAAATCATCAAAATTGTCATATAAGTCTAGAATAGAACTAGGGTTAGAGTGCTTAATGGATGCATATATAAAAGGAATAACATGATAAGCCATTAATGCCAAAAAATTAGATTTGAATAGTAGATGAAACCCTAAGGCCACTAGGGTTAAGGCTATGATGTTTGATTAGAGGTCAGGTTCACCAAATGATTTCACTTTTTGTGAATTTCCTATTTCATTCCCTTTTAAGATTTAGTGTGTTTCTAATTAACATACATAAAAAGGATGAAATAATACAACCTAAGGCTATTCTGATTTAATTAAATTCTAACATTAATTTCCCAAATTAGAATAACACTTTACAAAGTGACTATTGATCTTAGAATTATAAAAAAACAAAGGCCACATTACACTTAACTGATTTTGTGTGGATCTAAGAGATATTGACTTTATGTGTTCTTTTACTGCCTAGAAATTACTATCGTTTTGTGTTAATTTTCTTCTCTCCTTCAAAATGGATTTATAACTTTGATCAAACCCTCATAATGCAAGATAAGGTTCATACAAAACAAAGTTAGGTGGGTTTTGGGAACCCTTATACACCACTAATATCTCCACTACTCAGAAGAGGGATCAACCTACACATCATTCTCCTAGCATGTGCTATCTACCATAATGCAATCAAAATTTGACAAAACATTATTTGAAAATACATTGCTTGAGTTTGACACTTCCTTAAATACTTGGGAAGATTCACTTTGCTTGATAGCGGAGAGAAGATGGAGAATCTTGGACCTGATAGGTGAATTTATACCTATAGAGAGTACTTCCCTAATGGATTTACATGAGTTATTTCATATTTTTGGGAGCTTGGAGTGCCTTTTTTGCTTGCTTTTACATAAGGAGCTCTTAAAGTGTCTAAACCTTAAATGAGGTATGATTTAATTGCTTATATAGGATTCCAATGATTATCATGTCATGAAAGGAAATAAAAGAGGGAATATTATTCCATATGAAGATGATGCAATTGAAAGTTTTAGTGCACAATGTGTCGGTCCAAAATTGTACATCGAGTCAAGTTATAGATTTTGACAAACTAACCAAAGACGACATTTTTGACTTGGGAGGAAAAAGTTGATTTTGAATTAATGAAGTTGGGGATATATGTTTATAGGTATGTTTTTGTAATTAAACCTTATAAATTGAAAAAAAAATCCATGTTGATCAAGAGGCAATCAAACTTGGCCAATAAAACAAGTCGACTCGAGTTTATACCCCAACCATGCATAAACATTTCAACCTTCAAAAATTCAAAATATTGTGGACAATTAATCCTTGAAAATTTTCATTGATGTTACTATCATTCATTACCTAATTGTATATTCTTCATGTCATTATTATTTAAGGCTAGTGGAAAATTTAACATTAAAGAGATTACAACACCAAATGTCTTTCCTTAGGCAACTTACTATTCTTTTGTAGTCATAGGTTCTAGGATACTCTTCAAGGTATTAGAATAATTATTGAGATACTCCTTCCTCTATACTATCACCATTCATTCATTTTTCACTTACCTTATCTCTGCTTTGCAATATCTCACAACTAATCATAAGCTGTTGTTGAATAACTACCAAACCATTTCCCTTATTCTACCTTGTCTTGTGTATACTTTCTATAGGACTTCATTAATGAGAATGTTGTATTATGGATGATCCTTCATTATATATATATATATATATATATATATATATATATCCACCTTTGTTTACATGAAATTCATTCCTATGTTGGTATTAATATTCTCCTTGCTTCTATACACATAGGAATATGTCAAGGTTACTAATACTTATTTAAACATGACTGATTTGTGTTCACTTAAAAGGACTACTCCATAGCTTCAAGGAAATTAATCAACTTGCAAGATATGTATGTAGGTACACATACCTATTTATATATTGGTGACATAAATATACTTCAAGAAAAATTCTATTCATTACTAACTCAAATTACCCTACCCAATTACCCTATGTAGACGGATATTCTGAGATATAAATCCATACAAAGAGTTTCTTCATGAAATTTAATACATTTTGGATACCCATTAGGATTATTAAAAATATAACAAAAGAATTCACATGGTTTTTAAGGGAATATACATAGTTCCTATCTTGACAAGGCTCTAATTAGGTCTTTGTCTGCTTTCACACTCGAGTAGTAAGAATAACTTCCTCTGCATGGGCTCATACCTTCCGAAACCTTCAAAATAATTTAAGACACACCTAAATATATACACTATTCCAACATGGAAATTTTTGATAGTTAAAATGCAAAGTATTCACATTTTAGTTTCTCAAACCCCGAGAATAGGGTTGTTTAGACCTGAGAGAGAAAATAATTTATATCTCACACAATATAACACTTCAAAACCCTAAATTAAACTTTATAGATTTGTATTAAAAATTTCCATATTTTTCCTTTTGACTGCAACTCGTGATAGTGCACAAATGTTTCTCAACTATAAGATTTATATTCAAAACACAACCCAAAACTATGTTTCTACGAAATTGTTTAAGCTTTTAAGTCTTAGGTTATTACCCTAAACCCTTGTTAATGGTTTTGAATCTATATAGGGTCTTCTAACCTCCTCTCAAATCCCCTATGGTAATTTTTATATCCCTTATGGTTGCAACTCCTTAAAAGTACTTGATTAATAGTTTTGGAAATTGTGTTTTATGGGGTTTATCTTAGTTTACCATTATACTCATTACTATACACTAAAATCCATTCTATATTATTATTAACAATAAGTAAAAAATACTTATAGGTTTCTTAACACCCCAATAATCCCTTAAAATGTAATTTCAATATTCTCAATTACATAATTCTACACCATCAATATATTCTTGCAATTATACTAAAAAAATCACTCTTTACTACAAAAGCACATACTTGTAGCATTTGTCTTATACAACATGGGTTATAAATCATATTGGGATTAGAATACCCTCATGATCATATTAGTTCATACAAGAATACCGTTAATCCATTTTATCACCCATAATAAAAATATTACAAGTTAGAATCCATGATTTATCTGCATTTATAAAGTCTTCTGTTTACATATAGATTCTTGGAGCCTTCTTCTCTCTCCACACCTGATTCGTAAAGTTCTTGTAGGAAATTTTTGGTAGATTATGAAGAGGAGGTGCAAGAGTGAGTGGGAATGTATTCCTTCCCCATGGAACAATGGGTTAGAGTCTTCCTACTTCATCTATCATTATCTCTCTACTTTAGCTTCAACTTTCGATTCCTCTTCTACAAATTCTTCTCCCAATTCTTCTTCTAGTTCTTGTTCTTCTTCACCATGAAATTTAGTGTTCAATGGTGGTTGAAAGATGGGGAAATCCCGGGGTACCATTTGAGGAATAAAATGGAGATGAAGCTTGATAGAAGTAGTAGGGATTATCTCTATTTTTTCTTGTGGATTTTGCAAAGCCTCAAAATTGGGATCAACAATTCCTCTCAACCTATTTATCATGGTATATATTCTTTCAGCCAACGTTGGGAAAATCTTGCAATGAGAATATAAAAGGATGTTATGGAATACAAAGGGTCACTCACATAAATAAATAGTGGGTTTCTTGCAATGGATTTTCAATTTTAATATATTTTTGGAATATTTTTTTTTTTTGTATTTTTGGTCATATGTTTGTTAGGAAATAAGAGATAAAATATGTGGAATAATCCCTTACAGAATCACAACCATAGAAACTTCTATGCGTAAAATATTACAAATCTCAAATAAAAGTGCAGAATAAATAAAACAACATAGAGAGACAAAATTTAACGTGGTTCACCCAATTTGGGCTACATCCACCAAGAATCACTTGCTTAGATTTTATTACAAGCCTCCACTCTCTCAATACAATACCCAGATCCATTTGGAGCTATGCTCAACAAACTCTATAGAATTCACACTTGAATTCAAAACACATCTGCAATACATTTGCTTGTCTATCTATCATATGCATAAGACCATATAAATAGACAATTGCTTAAGCAGTTTGATACAAAACCGTGGGTATCAAAACAATGGGCAAAAACCAAAACCGTCCCATAAACCTATGGGTAGCCGAAGAGGTGGTTTTACAAAACAATGGGTACCAAAAAAACCATGGGCCCAAAAACAACCCATAACGGTTACCCATTACCCATGGGTTAATAAACCACCCATGAAAATTTGCTTCCGGGAGCTTCGCCTCGAACCCCCTTCTATCGGGGGGCTTCACCCCTCGAACCTGACCCGCTCACCAGCGAGCGGGACCACCGTAAAATACCGAGTGTAACACATGTAGAGGTGTACCACACTCTAACATGAAAATAGGATCCACAAACATAACAATCTCCCACTTGGAGACTGATTTCCACTGAGCAAGCTTCTCAACCCTTCACTGTCATCCGCGAAGGCCAACCAAAGCTGAACATAGCTTTAGTTTATCCCTTGTGACCACCTTGGTCATCATGTCTCAGGATTCTGACTGGTATGAATCTTCTCCAACTTCAACTTATCTTCCTCTAAAGTTGTCTTGATGAAGTGATATCTCAACTGTATATGCTTCATCTTGGAGTGGAAAGAAAAGTTCTTAGCTAGGTGTATAGCACTTTGACTATCACTATGTAGCTTACATTCCTCCTGCTTATGCCCCAAATCCTCAAGAAATTGTTGTAACCAAATCATCTCTTTACTTGCCTCTGTGGCAGCAACATACTCATCCTTCGTGGTTGACAAAGCCACCAACTTCACGTAGTTGTGAAATCCACTCACTGCTATCCCACCTACAGTGTAAATATAACCTGTTGTGCTCCTCTTGCTGTCTACATCTCCATCCATGTCTGAATCTACATAACCATGTAAAGTGGTGTCTGATCCACTATATCACAAAATTGTCCCCATGGTCCCTCTGAAATACCGAAGGATCCACTTTACTGCTTACCAATTTTCTTTACTGGATCACTCATAAATCTACTCACAGCTCCCACTGCATGGGCAATATCAGGCCTAGTGCACACCATAGCATACATCAAACTACCAACTATTGATGAGTAAGGTACCTTGGACATCTGGTTTCTTTCCTACTCTGTCTTGGGACACTGTTCCTTTGATAACTTAAAATGGCTTGCCAAAGGAGTCCCAACCGGTTTAGCATCCTGCATATTAAACCTCTCCAAGACCTTCTTAATGTACTCTTCTTGAGATAAAGTCAGCTTCCGTTCCTTCTTATCCCGAGATATCCTCATACCAAGGATTTTTTTAGCTGCACCCAAATCCTTCATAGTAAAGGATTCACTTAGCTGCTTCTTGAGTACTTTTATTTCCTACATGTTTTTACTGCAACCAAAGATGTCATCAACATACAAACATAGGACAATATAACTTCAATCCTCAAATTTCTTTGTATACACACAATGGTCAAAATGACATCTGATATGACCTTGCTCCATCATGAAGCTATCAAACTTCTTATACCATTGGCGTGGAGCTTGTTTCAAGCCATACAAGCTCTTCTTCAGTTTGCACACCATTTCTTCTTTACCTTTGACCTCATAGCCCTCTGGTTGCTACATATATAGTTCCTCCTCTAAATCACCATGGAGAAATGTAGTCTTTACATCAAGTTGTTCTAAGTGCAAGTCTTCTGCTACAACTATTCCTAGAACAGTTCTAATAGAAGTCATTTTTACTACAGGAGAAAAAATCTCATCAAAATCTATACCTTGTTTCTGTGCAAACCCCTTGACCACCAACCGGGCCTTATATCTTTTCTTTCCTCCTTCTTTGTCTTTGACTCTGAACACCCACTTGTTCTGTAATGCTCTTTTGCCTTCAAGTAGCTTCACCAAATCCCATGTCTGGTTCTCCATGAGAGCTTGATGCTCCTCATCCATGGCTTACTCCCACTTCTTCTGGCATCTACCTGCATTGCTTCATCAAAGCTCTCTGGCTCTCCACTATCAGTGAGTAATAAATAATAAAGAGAAGGAGAAAACCATTCAAGTTATTTTCTTACCCTAGAAGACCTTCTCACTGTAGGAGTTTGGGGTTCCTATTGAGTCGGTTCCTGAATTGATTCATGGGTCACTGTCCCATCCGGAAGATCCTCTACCACTGCATATTCTTTCTTGGATTCTTCCATGTTTTCCTGCAATTGTTGCTTATACATGACTTTCTCATTAAAGACCACATCCCTAGATCAATGATTTTCTTGTCCTTAATACTCCAACATTTAAATCCAAAGTCATCACCACCATAACCAATGAAAGTACATTTTTCTAATTTAGCCTCTAGCTTGGTCCTATCATCCTTGTCTATATGAACAAACACCTCACATACAAAGACTCTAAGAAATGAATAATCAAATTTCTTACCATACCAAGCCTCCTCAGGTATGCCTCCATCCAAGGCACTTGAGGGTCCTTTATTTATCAAGTACACCACTGTGCTCACCGCTTCTGCCCAAAAAGAAAGAGGCAGTACTGCATGTAATCTCATGCTTCTAGCATGTTCCATTATTGTTCTGTTCATCCTTTCTGATACCCCATTCTGTTGTGGAGTTCCTGGAACCGTCTTTTCCTACGGATTCCATTCTTAGAACAATAATCATTAAATTCATTACTGTAATACTCCCCTCCATTATTTGACCTGAGACATTTTAGCTTAAGACCTGTTTCATTCTCTACCAAGGCTTTCCATTTAACAAAAGTGTCAAATACATCAGATTTGTTTCTAATACAATAAACCCAAACTTTCCTTGTTGCATCATCAATAAAAGTAACATAATAACTTCAACCCCAAGAGATGATACCTGAGCTAGCCCCACACATCAAAATGCACCAGCTCTAACTTACTCTCTTTCTTTGTAGGTCCAACCTTGAGAAACCTTACTCGCTTATGTTTCCCATATATGTAGTCCTCATAGAACTCCAAACTTGTTTCTGTATATCTAGGAAAATTCTTCTTTATGATGTCCATGCCCTTATGGCTCATATGACCGAGCCTATAGTGCCATAATGTTGTATCTACATCTGAAGCCACAAGATTACAATCATTAGTACTATCAGTGGTTAAATAAAGGGTTCCAACCTTCTTACCTCTTGCCACCACAAGAGCACCCTTAGTAACCTTTCAAGAGTTAGCTGTAAATATCACAGTACAACCATCACTTCCCAATTGCCCCACCGATATCAAATTTCTCCTTAATGTAGGCACATGTCTGACATCCTTCAATAGCCATGTATTCCCATTCTGCATCTTAACCTAGAATGAACCTTTTCCAACTATACTACAAGGCTTATCATCACCAAGAAAAACATGCCGAAAATCCCCTTGAACATAATCAACAAAATAATGCCTATGTGGAGTAGCATGAAAAGAAGCCCTTGAATCTAAAACCCAAGATTCAATAATATTATGCAAAGAAAGAATAAAAGCATCTTGACATACATTACCCGATGCCACATTTGCCTCCTTGTTTTCTTCCCCGTTGTTTCTTCTTATCCCGAAGCTCCCAACAGTCCTTCTTTGCATGCCTAGGCTTTCCACAATTCCAAATACAATCTTATTCTTGGATTTTGACCCTACCCGATCTTTTGATTTTCCACGGTTTCCTCTATTCTTTCTCCTCTATAGTTTCCATCAAAAGCATTCCAAGAAGTAGAAGATTCCCTGGAGCTTTTTCTTCGCATTTCCTCACTTAGAATCACCCCTACAACATCCTCAAACTTCAACTTCGAGTTAGTTGGAACCGAGTTACTTACCGCCATTACCAGGCTATTCCAACTCTTAGGTAAAGAGCACAAAATTAATAAAGCCCTAATTTTGTCATCAAATTCTATTGTAGAATCGAAGCTAACATATTCACAACCATATTGAAATCATTTAAATGATCTGCTGCTGAACTATTCTCAGACATCTTCATATTAAACAACTTTTTCATTAAAAATATCTTGTTAGAGGCAGAGGGTTTTTCATACAACTTACCTAATGTATCCATCAGTTCTTTTGTAGTCTTTTCCTTTGAAACATTAAATAATACTGAAGATGCAAGACATAGTCGGATTGTCCCAAGTGCCTTCCTATCCAGAAAATCCCATTCCGCATCTCATCATACTTGAGGGTTTGTTCACCTTCTCAGATAACGGAGTATAAAGATCCTTCTGATAAAGGTAATCTTCCATCTGCATCTTCCAAAGACTGAAATTCTACCCGTTGAATTTATCAACCCTAGATCTTCCATCATCTGCCATAGCTCCCACTCAAGCTAAAAATTTCCTGTGATTCAACACTTCAACAAACCAAACCAGGCTCTGATATCAATTGTTAGGAAATAAGAGATAAAATATGTGGAATAATCCCTTACAGAATCGCAACAATAGAAACTAATATGCAGAAAATATTACAGATCTCAAATAAAAGTGCAGAATAAATAACGCAACACAAAGAGACAAGATTTAACATGGTTCACCCAATTTGGGCTACGTCCACCAAGAATCACTTGCTAAGATTTTATTACAAGCCTCCACTCTCTCAATACAATACCCAGATCCATTTGGAGCTATGCTCAACAAACTCTACAAAATTCACACCCGAATTCAAAACACATTTGCAATACATTTGCTTGTCTATCTATCATATGCATAAGACCATATAAATAGACAATTGCTTAAGCAATTTGATACAAAACCGTGGGTATCAAAACAATGGGCAAAACCAAAACCGTCCCATAAACCTATGGGTAGCCAAGAAAATTTTACAAAACAATGGGTACCGAAAAACCATGGGCCCAAAAACATCCCATAATGGTTACCCATTACCCATGGGTTAATAAACCACCCATGAAAATTTTCTTTGGGGGCTTCGCCTTGAACCCCCTAACCCACTCACCAAAGGCGGGACCGCTGTAAAAATACCCGAGTGTAACACATAGAAGGTGTACCACACTCTAACATGAAAATAGGCTCCACAAACATAACAATGTTGGGTGCGAGACGTGATAAATCTTCCTTAAGGTGGGTGCTTTAAAAATTGTTGGCGGGAAAATTTGTCGATGGGAAAAATGGGTGGATTTTCACCAATGATTTAGGACTAGGTCCCTATGTTTGAATGGGAAGCTCCATTATTGTGTGAGAACTAAAATGAAAATTTGTTGTTGGCCTTGGGGATGGGGATCTAATAGGCACACTCCACTGCAACTGCAGAAAATGATTTAAAGGGAGGAATTTGTAAGGTAGGTGGGGAAACGAGAGTGAGAAATTAGGAGAGGGATTAATATTGCAAGTAGGGAAACTCATATTATTGAAAATATTAATAAGAGATATCACATACACTATTTGGGAAGAATCAAAACTTAATTAGAAATATCAAGACAAGATTAAACCATGAGCACACAATATCATTTATTTACGACTCTAGAAAAGTAGAAACTCCTTTCTTTATTGAAATTTTCACAAAGTTGTACAATGTAAGGGAAAGAGGAAAACATAAAGAGAAATAGAAGAACTTTCTATCTCTTTGTTTATTCTTGGTAGCTATCTACTTAGAACTCACAAAATTAAAAACCTTAAGAATGGGGAAGTCATTACAATATATAGACTTAGAAAAGACTCTTCATCTACCCCCTACACATCTCTTCACTTGTATTTTCCACTTGTGATTCTTGATATTCCTAGGAAATAACATTAAGTCCCCTTATATTAATTAAGGATAACTTATTGAAAATTTAGACTATAGTCATATTAATGAATAAGACAAAATCAAAAAGAGCACCCTCCTAAATGAAGAATTAGAACATGAAGGAAGAGAGGGAGGGGGAGTGAAGAGGGGCAAAAGATAGCTACTCAAACTGAAGAAGATGCCCTTGCTTATGATGATCACGATATCCTTCTTTTTCATAGTACACAAACTTCTTAGGCTTTGGTGAATGAGTGTTTAGAAACACTAGTGAGAGATCCCTTGATGTGAGCTCAATGTGACCGCAAGCATTTCTCATGATGATCTCCTTGATGCTTGGTTGATAAACTCCCTTATCTTACCGAGCTCATTGAGCTCACCAATCTCAATCCAAACAACTCATCGAGCGTGATAAATATCATTTGATTTACTAACTCATCTCACTATAATTCAACTAGTTCACCCAACTTACTTGACCTAGCTCACTTGCATAGGCTCTTCATGAAAAAGGACGAGTTCTTGACTAGCTCACCGCCGCAACTAGCCCAACTCAAACTCACTACTACTAGCTCAAATCAACTCATCTTACCTCAATAAACTAACTCATCGAGTTGACCGAGTTCGAATCATTACAAAAAAATCACCGCAACCAACTCATCTAACTTACCGACACACCCATCTCACTTTGAGCTTAGCTCATCATTTCACTCACCTTCTTGCTTCAACCAACTCATCTTGATGAGGTGATGATGTTTTCGAGACTAGATGATAAGCATGATGGATTACTATAGTGAATCAATGGATTCCTTGATACACTTTGAATCATTACTATTTGGCTTTGAGTGATCTGGACTTTCCTATGTTATTGTTCACCATCCTCTCTGGCATAACTGAGATCAAGAAGATGTTTCCAAGACCCATATGGTGGTTCCATTTCTCTTATTGAGCTATGAGATCATACCATAACCTTGTAAAGATTTTAAAAAGTGGGAAGATGAGTGAAAATGGAGCCATTTGTAACTTTCTACACTCAAAACAGAGACTTTCTATTTTTAGCAAGTGTGAACCAGGACCTACTATTTTGGGAAATTTCACTATTTTGCTCAAATATGAACTTATTGATCATCTGACATACTTATTTAAACTTTGGTGATGATGATTTTCCATTTTTGGGCACTTACTATTTTTAGCAAGTTTCTTTTTTCTTTTTCTTTATTATGCTTTTTCACTATTTTTGGAAAGATTGCCTAGTTTCTCATTTTTAATGTTCTTTGAGTGCATTGATTTGAGGGTACTTACTATTTTTAGAAATCATGGGTTCCATATATTTACTAATTTTATAGAAATTACATTTTACCACCTCAGATTGCGGTGAAAATCGCATTGCTACATTAGGCTCGTCATCACGATCTCGTGCTCTAAATTTCAGCTCAATCATGTCGTCGAATGCTGGAAATTGAAAAAGTGGATCTTTGGGAACAAAAATAGGGTTTGTTGCCATTAATTATTCGAGAGAATCATCTATTTTTCTGCTACCATGTTCTAGAAGGCTCTTGGGCGACGAAAGCAACATAGAAAATTTCATTTGATTTTGTTCGCGAGTTTGAAAGATATGATTTTTAAAGTTTCTTGCATTATGGTAGCCACATATGAATTTGAAAGAGTTTCTAGGAATTTTGAAAGTTTAATGGATTATCACTTGGTATTCATAGAGATATGAGGAAATAATGAGGTGGGAAGAAGTTTATTTCACATTTAAAACTTTATGGCAACATTTTTCATTCACGTGCGAAGGCGAAGAAAGAGAGGTAGAATGAAAAAGACTAAGTTAAAATTTTGAGTTTGCAAACCATGGGGGTGGTGCAAATTTTTGTGTCCACACTATCCCCACTATCCTAAGATAATTGGGACAATAAAAATGCACCCTGTTCTTTGAGCCCAGACAAGTGGCGAGAAATGATTTAGGGAGATGGATGGATGAGAGATAAGCACCTTTAACACCTAAAGGAAAACATTCTCGGTCATATGGTGAACCTAAGTAAGGGCTAGGGGTGGGGCACATTTTACTGTCCTAACTATCCCAAACATTTGGGACAGGAGGGGCAAAAAATTGCGCCCTAGGATTATGAGGCTCCACATAAATTTGTAATTTCGAGCACTTTGAATCACTTAGAAACATCTAGCACATGTTGGAGAGGAACCAACTCACACGAGGGGTCTAAGGGATTTAGTGTGGGATAGGGCACATTTTAATATCCCTACCGTCCCCACCGCTCGCACCGTCTGGGAAGTTGGGACGATTGGGACACCAAATTCACCATGCTTCCAACCGTGAAATTTTCTAACGGCTGTAGAAACTTAAAATGGACTTTCCCAAAAGTTGTAGAAGGTCTTTTTGGGTGAAATTGTATATGAATTTGATTGAAAATACTATTTTGAGAAAAATGGAATGGTTTCCAAGACTTGATTCTCGCATCTTTCTTTGAAAATACGGATTTTCCATTCTATCCCACGAGGTGATTCTCGCATGAGAGAATATCTTGTGTGTTAGGAAGAATATGATTTTTCCATCATGTAAGGCATTGAAATAGATTTCCAACATTATCTTGTTTGATTCTTGACTCATCCTGGAGCTCCTAGAATCTTCAGCTGCAGGTCAGGTGTTTTTCTTGAATTGTAAGCTCCTCAAGCCTTCCAGACTCACTTTCACTGTTTTGATCCGAACACCTTTGAAACTTTCCAAAACTTCCCTAAACCTGTTTCATTACATTGTAGAATCTTTGTTAACATTCTCGGATGACTTTAGGCCTCTTAACCGACTCTGGAGGATGCACACTTAGTTGGGAAAGGATAATGAATGATCTTTCTAGGCCTAGTGCCAACTTCCACTCTTGTCAACACTGCATTGAACAGATTGGGTGACCTTGTGAACACATTGTAGAAACTTGGGAAGGATTGACATGACATTATGAACCTTTTCAAAGACGAAGGGACCATGACTTAGAAAGGCAAGATGATCCGAAGGATGACTCAGAGAGGTTTTGGAGAAATTTTCAACACCGGATATGGTTGTCATGCTTTCACTTTAGATTTTGACATTGAAAAAATGCACGGCAACATGATAACATATGGATTGTGAGATGAATCATATCTCATGAAAGTTGTTGAAAATTATCTCTTTGATATCTTCTTGCATATCATATCTATTTTTGTGATACTTTGGTGCATATACCTCTTGAACATAACTAGGATCCACTTATCCTCCTCGGCGAAGTCGAGGAGCTAATTCATTGATCCACGTAATATGCAAGTTTATGGTGGCTTTGTACCACTTTCAAAAATTTGATTAACAGTAATAAATCAAATCATTTTTTAAAATCAGGTTCAAAATTCAAGTCATGATATCGATGATGTCACTTCTTTAAGGAACTTAGAGAACGTTCCTAGTTCCATGAAACCTTTGAAAAACCGATATCCCGTTCCACGGTTTTTCAGCTGGGACAAGGTCATGTTATCAAGAGGCACAACCAATGAAATGGTTCCCACATACCTCATGTCCTCATAAGCCCTCTCTCACCCGATCAACTACTTCTCATCAGTAAATTCAGTATCATTCAAAACTAACAGAACAATTCCAGTGATCCTCAGGTCCTCTGGAAATCTGATGCAGCCAATGGTTAAAAAAATGAAAGCTGAGTTGGAGAAGTTGGTATTTGTAGGAACATAAGGAACGTTCCATTGTTCCACATATGCCTTGTTTCTCCTAAGTCAATAAGTCAGAATATTCTAACAGGTCACTGGTGTTTCGATCCTAGCATCGACAATATGTTTTCTATAACTCTGTTGTGTATGCGACTGACCTTCCTTTTAATTCAAACCACTACAAAGTTCCTGAGGGGAGCCTTCTGAAAGTCGATTTACAAATGAAAATGTAACAATGTCAACTCGTGAATGATCAGAACAAGGAAAATTTGAATAATTCTACAGTTCACATATAGATCAAGAGATCCGATTTTCATGCACACTTTTAAAAAATGTAAGCAGGGAGATGTCAATAGAAGCAAGTTGAGAAATTTTTTTGTCACTCACGTTAGGCCACAAGGAACATATCACAATAATTTTCCTCTTGTTATTATATGCAACATCAATGAAAATCTTTGAGGCAGAAATATATTTATTGATGTCATTATACGGTATGTAGTGGACTGTTTGGATTGCACGTGAACTATTTGAAAAAATGTCTTAATGGTATGATAATGGCGAAGAATCACACGGAAGAGGAATTTATGAAAGGAGCAGGAGAAGATAGGGATTAGATTTTGAAGGCCTTAATTAACCAAATGAAGGGTGTAAAATAACTGTTTGACAATGTTCACGAATAAGATGTGATCTCATGAATTATGTTGATTGCAGGATATGGTCAGATTAGACATGAAAATGAAACTTTGTAGTTATATTGTAAAATGTGCAATGAGGCCATGAGGCCATATGTTTTTTCCTTTCCAATTATTCTCAATGATTATGCCAATCTTGTGGCCTTGGGACATGAATTTATGGATAACCGATTTGGCAATAACATATGCCATTTTGAAAGATTTTGAAACTACTATTGGTAAAGGCAAAGTAGTTGTCTCTAACTCCTGTTATTTTCTTTATACTGCAGTGGATATAGTGAATGGGGCAAAACTTGATGACGAGGTCAAATATTGGCTTATATTCACTGCACAAAAAGCAGTTGAGGTAGTTGCTTTGGCTAAAACATTGGCTTATGTTACTGCTAATGCAGCTGCTATATATTCAAGGGAGGGTTCGATTATTTGGAGGCAACTAGAATTTAGGTAAATCTAATTTGGTGAGGCAGCTCTAAGGGAAGGATTACCTTTATGAAAAGCTGAACATGATCACTACCTTGAATGGGATATTCATGGTTTCCGAATCACGGACTCTAGTATAAAGGATACTACTCATAGTCATACTCACATGCGCTACTCCAACTTCAATAACATCATCCATTCCATCATTGATATGGATACTGATGTGATTACTATGCAGAATTCCCTTTTTGATAAGAAATTACTCTCAATTTTCTACGAGGGTGTGAAATATGGGGATAGGGTTGGTCCTGGGGCCTATAATATACACTCTCCTCACATCCTAGATACAAGAGATATCACAGACCAAGTCCACAAAATGTTTTTTGCTAGGAACAAACATCATGTGGGTCAATCCTAAATATCGTTTGAAAACCAGAAAGTATAGTGAAGTTTTTCTGACTTTGACAAATATGGTTTCGCTTACAAAATTATTGAGAACTGAATTGGCTAGTGCAAAGTGGGCACGGAAATAATGGTTTTCTATTTTGTGATGTACTTGGATGTCTAAATCACAAGTTGCAAAACAAGATGGTCCCTGACATCATGGAGGATTAAGAAAGAAGAATGAACCATTATATTATTCTTTCATTAAATTAAAAGAGTGATGTTTCACTTCTTTAGGATGGAATTTTGAAGAATCTTGATCAATATGCTAACGCATTCAAGAGGCGATAAATACTTTGTTCTTTATGGTTATACATTCATCATTGTATTATACCCTTTGTGCCGATAGAGAGATTCCTCTTTGTGTAGTTTTTTGTTTTCAATCTGTTGTAGAGTTCTCATTCTCCTCTTTTTCCCCTTTCTCTCTTTCTTTTCCTTTTCCATTTTTTTCCCTTTCGTGATTTCTAGTTAAAAGAACCAAAAATATAAAAACAGAACCCATTATATGTGGAAACTACCCCTCTCAAATGCAAAGGAACATCACTCTATTAATAGGTAACATTCCCTAAATGTTGCTGGTTTATGTGCTTCCATTGAGCATATTCTACGATATAAAATCCATCAAACACTTGTGAGGCCGAAATTTGGGAGTAAGTTCCTTAGTCACCGACGTCTAGTCTTTTGTGTTGATCCCATGCATAATAATGGTCACATGAGGCTAGATATGGGGGCCTTACAAAAAAATCTATATAGATATAGTGAGAAAATTTGAAACAATGAGAGTTCATAAAACCTAGAGAAAATATAGTTATGTGTAACCAATGAGAGTGATAGTCCCCATTACCCATTATGTCATTATTGGCTATTAAAAGGTTTAAATATATATGTCTACATCGATTCACCATCTTTTCGTCCCTTAAGGATTTCCTAAACCTATCACAATTACTATTCAATCAATCAAGTTTGATTTACTTTTTTATCAATGTCGTTTCCTCTCCTCTTACCATGGTAAAAATGGCTGCCTCTAGTCTTGTTCATTTATCAATTTTTTTCTCTGTTTCCCAAGAACTATACTAGGAATCATGTGTATTTATCTCACATGTTAAACAATGTGTCAATTTATACTTGCACTTCATCTATTAAAACATTATACATGTAAGTATAAAAATACAATATTATGCATCCATTTTATTATTCATTAGGTCAGTATACACCTATAAACAAAAAAAAAAAAAAATCATGCATAATTAAAGGAGTCCCATAGAACCATGTAATAAAAATTCTAGTATATATAGGTCATTATAAGTTTGTAAAACTTGTCATCACATCCACAATGAATGTGAAAGTGTGGGCTCAAGAATAAAAATATACAAAAATGGGGCATACAAGCACCTCCATGTATAATAGATATCAAAAGCTAGGTACAACTAGAATCACTAATGTGATCCACCGGTATAATGACATGGAGGACTCCTAGTCCTCTCTACCTATGTGACCTTGTTGTAGAGAAGTTAAGACTCCTTAACCTACTCCTATGGTGAGGTCCACTCATGTGAGGTTCTAGAGTCATCTGCGTAATTGTGTCCTCTTGCTCGAAGAGGATCCATACTCCCAGAGCATGCATGCATAACCTCTTTCAAAATACACACCTCATCCTCCGGTGCTAAGTTCTTGTAACTCTCAACAAACAAAATCTATGCCCTACGGTATCCAACGATGAAGACATCTTTATATCATGCAATACTACGATGAAGCTCATGATTTACTTATAGATCATTAGGGGTATTCCCTAAGACAATATTAAACATGTTGACCAAGGTATCCCATATCAACTACCACCACTAGCTGGTAATACATGAAAGCATAAAGTCATAAATGTATCCAAAAAATTAACTTTAAACTAGGTATAACATAACCACTAATGCTAATAGTAAAAATAATAGTCTAAATAAAAGTAAGAGTATGGATACAAAAAAATAGAAAAGAGCCTACCCGCATCCCTTTCTTGCCAATCTTCCTCCTATTCCTTATCTTTGATAATTTACCTTGCCCCTCATCTTGACCAATTAGGTACACAATCTACATAAGAATTGGTCCCTAATTATGCCCTACTATTGTTGGCTATTATCCTAGCAGATTTGGCTGCTCATGTGGTGGCGGTAAAGGTAGTAATAAACCTTTTCATCCCCTTAAACTCCTATGAGATAGTGTTACGTCACCCCATATACAATAATATGAATTCTTTTTGTCAATGGAGTCCATTGTAACCTACCCATCAAACATCTTGCTTCCGACATACACCATGGTACACTACTAGTATGTGTGGAAGCACAATGGCTAATGGTTACCCAAACTTCTAAGGAACCCTACTAAATGGATGTACCTTAACATAATGCAATACATGTTTTACCTACCCCACAAGGAGTAGGCCATTGGTGAATCACCCTCTCTAGGAAAATAATGTAACATCACCTAGTATAAATAGGTAATCATATATCTATATGTCGGTGTGGCATCCTCCTAGAAGTATCTCTCGAATGGGGTCGTGTTCCTTGATTTCTTGCTCTAATATCTCCATGTGGGCCCATTGGAAATATTTTGGCTTACAACTTGAGTTACTCATATACCTAGCTCATAAGTAATATAGGGTAGCACAAACCTTGACTTCTCAACCTAACCACCATGTATAAATCCTCAGTATATGTGAGATAACATATCATGAGCCTAACAACACCGATAACCATGATCCTTAATATATCTAATAATATGAGCCCAAAAATAGATAAGACGATCCATACCCTTGTCCCCAACCACTTGGGAGAACAAGATACTAATAATCACCTTATGAAAGTTTAGAATACGAGTATTCTAGACCATCGCTACTCTAACACCCTATTTGGTGCTCCTTCAGAACTTGGGCATCACTAAAATAATTGGATTACTAAAGGTTTGTGTCACCTTTGTAAAACAAGAAACTGTAACCTCCCTCCTTGTAAATGGAATAATTGAAATGTTGTAGACATCCTTGAGAGTGATGGTCCAATCTCCCGCCAACAATGGAATCTAGAAAGTGTTCTAGTCTCCGCATTTGAGTAAGTGAGAACATAACACAAAATATTTCTCATAGAAATAACCAAAGGAGTCTCGATTAGCTTTAGGAGTCCCGAGATAGTAAGAGGAATAGTCTCTTATAGAGTTAATTTCTCTATCATGGTTTGTAATTAATCCAACTCTCTATCTTATCTCCATCTAACATATCCACCTTGTAAACAACCAAAAAATGGAAGTTAGAATCGACAAAAGAACTAAAATTGACTTCAAATAAAAATAATTGTTTAACTACCCAACATTAACTGCCACTTCCTATAGGAGGTGGTTACATTTTTTCCAAAGAGAGTGGTTTTTTCCCCACAATAATGGTTACATATTGAATTATGTCATCGACGTAATCGCGATGGTGCTAGTGCCCCCATAATAGTGGTTATGTATTCAATAGTTTCGATGCATAGTTTATGATGGCAGCTTATGATCCTACCATGGAAGTTATGTATTTGACATCATAAAACTCCCAATCATTCCTTCTTATGATTGAAGGTTCCACCTCACCGCACCCGAAAATAAAATTTGATAAAATACTACCCAGAACCCAACCAAATCCATTTTTACACATTCCTCACCTACCCCTCCTACCCAACATTTCTACACTAATTTTGCAAGAAATAATGGCCCCAAGAAACATATTAGGAAAAATTAAATCCCCCTCCAAAACACAAAAATATTTAGAATTCACATGTCCACATTACCTATGATTGACTAGACAAAATATTGACTAAGTATAAGAGGGTACATGGATATGAGCTGAAGTTTGACAGAGTTACGCCCTAGATATCCACGCCTAGAAAGATAGAGTTTGGCACTTAACCTCTTTTTCATGGATCAAGCTGGAGTTAAACATGGAGTGATGAACACACATTGGATAAAGATAGAAGACTTGTGGATGAAGCAATGGCTATTTTTGGAGCAAGTGGAAGATCAAGTGTCATGCAAAGTTCGAGATAATAATAGGATTAGATCTAGAGTTAGTTATAGATAATTTATTATTAGGTGAAGCTTGCACACTTCCTTAATCGATTTTGTAGCGGCATATGACTATTTTGAGCATGCAACATATTTTGAGAGTACATAGGTGGTGAAGGGAAAGTTCCCCACCCCTTATATATGTGTATTGATTTGCACAGATTTAGGACACTACTACTATACTAAGACAAAGCTATACCGCTTTAGTGTATTTACGTGCATGACTTTGTGATGATAATGATCTTGTATTGAGCTATTATCTTTTAATGGATTAATATAATGGATCTTTGTGGATGGATATTCATTGTTGATATCTCTATTATTGGTTATTATATGGTAAATCTGATCTTAATCCTTGTTTGATTCATTATGCACCATGGTTGTGATCTAGTTCATGTTATGTTTTACCTTTAATTACTTTCCATGGATATGGAATACTTGTGTGATCATGCTAACACCTTGACAAAGCTGGTATAAAAAGAGGGACTGATACCTTTGCACACTTTGGGTGAGCACTTAGATCTATCTGAGTGATGGGCCAGCGCGTCTATGGTTTGAGTAAGAAAAATAGACCACACCTACCCACTACCATTAATGTTGTTTCCATCATAGAACTCTCACCATCATGTAGCTTAATTCCATTCACCAAAAGGTCATTGTCTCTCTAGAGCTCACAAATTCTTATTCCTTCTCATGCAAATGATTTTCAAATTTGGATTTTTTTAATATAAAGGGGATAATTTTTCGCCAAAATTTAAAATTTTCTATTTTAGTAGTTTTTGTGTGGTGTGTTCCATTCTAGATTCCAATAAAACCATAAAATTTCTCTAATCCTTACGTTCTACTTCATTTTTCAGTTTATTTTTGTATAGTTGTGTTTTTAGATGTTTTTACAGTCACAGTGCATGGGTGAAAAGGTAGTATTTCCAACCCTACTCAAATGGCAAGTCTCCTCTTTTTATTTCGATTATGTAATCATTTTATACTTTGTTTTAATATTTTCAATTTGATTCTATTTTATCTCATCTTGTAAGAGGGTTCGGGTTACAAATGGCTTTATTGTGCTATAAGGTAAGATAAGTATGAAAGGTAATTTTAAGTGATTTCTTATTTTTGGTGCTTACTTCTAAATCATCAAACCCTATCTAATTCATGGTAGGAATGATTACCCAAGGGGTAAATTTTTACGTACTTTACTATACATGGTGCCCGATTAAAAATATCTAATGATGATGACAAGGATCTTTAAAAACATGACAAGATGTTATGAAGTGCTTATTTACATCTTCCTCCATCCCTTCCAAACTCTTATAAAATCATTTTTTTCCTTACTTCCCTCTTTCGATCCCCTTATCACTATCTAGAATGGTACCTCTATATGATAATTCAATTATTTTACACTATGGTTTTATCCTAGCCACGATAATTACATATTCTCCCGTGAAATTTCATTCTTAGGACTGACGATTCTCGTCCCTCACCATGATGGTTACGTAAATTCCACTTATAGGAACTAACAATTCTATGTCTAGTTCATCTTCAGCTCAACTCATACTTTTCATTCATGATTTTTGATCCTTTTGTTGAAAACGTGCAAAGTGGAATATGGTGTACAAATTGTGAGGTGGTAGGATATACCAAGGATATTTTCCTCATAAATCGATGTACACCATGTTGCTTTGATTGTGAGATCTATCACTTGGATCATGATTCAAGTAGGTACCCCTTCTTTGCACGCGATCATGAAGAATGTGTCTTGTTACTATAAGATTTACAATTCCCACACTCATGATAATAATTATAGATTGGTTAATCAAATTTATGAGGCTATTGAGACTGGTGTATGTTAGACCATTGTTGCAAAAGTTCTAAAGAATAAAGTGAACATCATAGTCATAAACATAATGAAGGGCATTCTGGTGGAGGTGGTATAGGTAGAGGCTACCGAGGGGGATACAAAGGTCATGTTTGTGGTTATGGATGAATTGAATTCCCTCATAGAACCTGTTTTACATGTGGATCTCCTGATCATTATAGGTGCAAATGCCCTCAGAACATAGTCTTCTCATAGTGTGGGAAGCAACATAAGTTTGAGGAATGCCCTAAGTTATATAAGCACATGAGTAAGAACTATAAGAAGAATGATAAGGGCATGGGAATGGTTATAGTACAATGCATTATATAAGACTAGTGGATGCCAAAGTTAGCACCTGATCCTAAGATGTTTCTTGTGTTAGTCACTACACTCACCGAGGCGGTATGTGCCACGAAATTTCTGAAGCAAAACCTGTTATCTCAAAATAGGAGGTGATAAATGTGAAATATCCAGATCCTTCCCATTAGAAGGAAGTTTATCAGAAAGTATGGAGGTTATTAGAAACTTGTAGGGTGAGATACAATGCTTAAAGGAGAAGTCACTAAGTCGGAGCTGGAGAAGGAAGTTGAGCTTCCTAAAAAAATGTTAATGACTTAAAGGAGGTTTGTAAAATGTTGTGCCAGAAAATATCATTCCTTTGTTAGGGGAATGGCTGAGGGAGAAGATACCGCATGTTGGATTTGAGTGTGAGAGACAAATATTGCATGCGAACTTACCTCCTCACATTCTTGAGTATGATAAAGAGATCACTTTGAATGCATTATGGATGGGTGGCTGTTGAGTAACATACTAATTTATACAAGTGCGATGTAAATGTACTCACTTTGGATTCATGGAATTATATGGGAGGCCACCATTTATAACCCTCTTCAAATGTGATATATATGGTGAATATGACTAGAGCCACGCCCATTGGATTATCAAGGATGTGACTATTACTATACAAGGGGCCAAGTTTACTAGGGACTTTGAGGTCTTGACACTTGTTGAAGGGTAGATTTCCAGCACTAATTGGGAGCCCTTGGTGTTACGTGAATAATGTTGATCTACACTTTAATAAAGGTTATATCAGTTTTGAGAATAAAGAGGAGCACATAATTATTCCTTTCACAGATGGGAAGGTTGCAATGTATGTAGAACCCTTAAGTGAAGAGGATCTCAATAGGATATATACAGTATAGTTAGAGATTTTGAATTACTTGAGCCATATAAACAAGGTATTATTTAATGGGATGATTCCCAGGTCTACGAGTGATACAACTAGTGTTTCCTGTGAAAACTAGGCACATGGAACGCATGAAATGGTTAGAACAGAGATCAAGAATACAACTACTCGCATGATCAAGATGTGCATTTTTTAGTGTTTGAGTCATAATCGTGTACCTTGATACACTGGTGAAGGAAATCCTGATGTATTTATACGCACCATGAAAGCCCAATGAAAAGATCAAGAGGAGATAAGAAATATGTTGGTTTATACCCTACACATGACAAAAACGCATTGGTGGACTACACATAGAGATAACCTTTTAGAATGGTGAGAGGTGAGAATCATCTTCTCTTCTAGGTTTCTTAGGAATAATGTACCATCTCAGATATGAAAATTCCATGACAAGGATTCTTCTTCACACCACATTTAGAAGTGTGAGAGACTCTTGACGGAGGGGTAAGAGGCCTTTTGCCATCAGTTTGGGTACATAAGTTCTATGCAACTCTAAGCAGTTGCACGTGTGTATGGTATGTTCATGTAGAGTTAACAAGAGAAATAATTAATTGGTAGGAGATAGATTTAGGTATGATTTAGACCTTTGACTATTTTTCTACTAAACCTTTGGTGAATGAAGCATTACAAATTATGAAGCAACTTACCTTAGGGGATAGTGAAAAGGCTAAGGAACTCCTATTAGATATGTTTAAAGAATTAGATTTGGAGGCATGCTTTGAAGAAGAAAAGATAGATGAGGAGAAAATTGGTCATGCTTGGTTGGAAAAAGAAAAAGGTAATTTGGTTTACATGATCAATTATTAAGAAGTAGAGAATTTGGATGTTGATCACACTATAGGTACTCACGGGGTCTTAGATAGTGCTGATGAGAAGGTGCACATTTATCATGAGCATATGAAAATGAAGAAGGTCAACATTAGGAAAAATTTAGAACCTAAGGAGGCCATTATTGGTGACTATTGGTTTGAATAAAAGGTGGAAAATATTATTGAGTTGTTGCGTGACTTCCAGGACCTATTTCTATGAGGGTATCATGAGTTCAAGGAGTGCACCCTTTTTGAGTGAGATGAGGATCAAGTTAAAGGAAGGTACATGCCGATTTAGGAAGAGGCCTTATCAGATGAATCCTAATCAGTGTCAAAGTAAAGGAAAAATCAATAAAATGTTGAAATATGGACTCATTGAGCCCATTGAGGAGTCGAGTGGGTTAGCCCCATGGTAATAAGCATAAAGAAAGATGGGAGGATATGGATCTGTGTAGATTAAAAAGAGTTGAATGCTACTTGTTTCATAGATCCTTTCCCACACATTTTACTAAAGATATCTTGGAATGAATTATAGGGAACACAATTTATTATTTCATAGATGGATTCTCTTTATCATCAAGTGCGGATTGCTAAAAAAGATTAGGAAAAGAAAAATTTCACCACTGAGTGGGGAAGTTTTGCATACATAGTAATGCATTTTAGTTTAAAGAATGCACCTATTTTCTTTTCACGCATTTTTGTACAAGTTTTTTAGGACTTCATTTATAAAATTTTATAGGTTTATCTAGATTATTGGAGAGTTTTGGGCTAGTTAAAGATCATCATGTGACAACTTGATACTATTGGCATATTCCTAATAGGTGTTGTAATTGATGAAAAACCACATTAATGACAAAGTGAATGTTTTTTAATGATGTCATTATGATGTATATGATACTAACATACTTGGTATAAATGCATATCTACTGCTGCATACAAGTGGGATTCAAGTGCGGTGCGCTTGCATTAACAAGCTTATATAGGTGCCTAGGAGATATAGCTTGACAATGTGAGCTTATTGGATTCTTGGGAAACATTTTCACATGTTAGATATTATGATTTTAGGGTTATTGATAACTCACAATAGTGGCATGGTGCAGGTACATGTGGTTTACTTGGTTACAGGTGTGCTCATTTGGAGTAGGTATGCTTACTTGGAGGTGTGACAGAGTGTGTTGGATATAGATGAGCTCATGGAAGCATGAAATAAGGTGTAACATGGCATATGAGGTATTTTTTGGTCACTTATAGAGGTTTATTGTTTATTTATTGCATTATTTTAGTTCCTAGCTTCTACTATGAGGATCTAACATGCAAAGCATATGTAAGTCTTAGTGAATGGAGATATTGAGCCATGGAATTGATATTATGATGATTGGAAATGTTAGAAAGATGATTCATAATTCTCTCAATTTTTTAGGTTCCCAAGATGTGTATTTTTTAGATATGACTATTTTTGTAAGACATGGTCAAAATCTAGTGCATTTCCAACTCAAAGTACAACTTCAGATGCTCATTGTGCATAGTGTGATTTACAAAACACCTTATGGATTTAGGGTAGCTTATATGGTGAAATTAAAAGGTTTAAAAAAAAATAACGAGGTCATTTTCTCATCAGGTTTTTATGAACAAATGTTAAGAAGGTAAAGTGGTCTAAAACCTAGTTAAACCCTAGCTAGGAGATGTTGACAGAAAGTGAAGTGTTGTGACCCAGTTTTTATTGATTAATAAAAAGTGATGATTTGATGTTGTAGAGGAATCCTCAGGATTTTCATAAATGTATGGTTTAGGTCATGGTGATGAGTGGGCCCCACTAAGAATAAAAGTTTCGGGAAAGAAGGATTTAAGGAAAGATGGTCTAAAAGAGTAACATGAAAACATTATGGTGCATGATATATTGGAGATTTTATTGATTTAAATGGAGGTTTCATGATATTTTCATGCAGGTTCATGGTGTTTTGAGGTCCAAATAGGTTGACTAGTCAAAGGGCAGTTTTGAGATCTCAAATAGTAGTGCTCAATAAAATGAGCATAACTTGAGCTAGAGGTGGAGTTTTAATGATTCAAGTTGTGTTGGAAAGAGTATTCATATTTATTTCCATTGATATGTATTTTTACTCATTATGAAGTCATTTGAAATAGTTTTGATGGAATTATTTGGACAGAAATATTTTTGGAAGTTTAAGATAGGATGTGTTCTGATGAAAGTTTGATGTTATTTGAAGCATGAAGTGGATTAATGATAATTTATATCACATGTAATGAAAATAAGGATGAATTAGTAATCCATTTAATCCATTTTGGATTTTTTAATTTATGTAGAAATTATTTTGTGAGCTAACCTTTGGAAACAAATTTTTTGGCAGGTTGATCTCGTGAAGGAAAATATTTTTGTGGTTTGAAGATATGATTGTTTCATGAATTATAAATTTATTAGAAGTGTTACAAAGCTCTTACATTTCCATTTATTGTTCACATGACATGGTTTGGTTTAGTAGAATTTATTTGGTGGTATTATGAAGTTTATAGGGTGTTGAAGGGTATAAGAAACAATAGTTTTGAGAAATACAAAGAGCACTGGGCCCATTAAATGAAATAATTTGATTGGTTGATATTAATTGACCAATTATGATGTTTTAATGTTAATTTAAACATTTTTGGTGATTTATGGGTCATGAATAAGGATTTTTTTAAGTAAGGTCGTTTTTTTTCATCTTTGTGTCCATGGGGTTTTGAGCCATTTTTGGCACATGAAATGATGGTTTAGGCTAGGCTGACCTACTTGGGTCACTTATGTGATATTATTATTTTAATTTAGAATTTTTTTATGATTCATGGGTTGATCCAAATGAGGGAAAATTTTTGAGTTTGAATTTGAGCCTTGGAGAGGCTATAAAAATGAAGTTATGGGCATATTTTTCTAGCTTTTGAAAACCCTTTTATCTTCTTTTGAAGAACCATTTTTCTGAAAAGAAAAAATTTTTGGGACTAGTTAAAAACACCTGGAATCTCATTCTAGGACAGTTTTGGTTGAGTTTTCATGAGGATAATTTGAGCAAGTGCAAAGTTGGTGTTGTTTCTTTGAGAGTGAGTTGGAGAAGGAGGGCATATTTGGATGTTTGAGTTTGGATGCTATCTTCATAGCATGTTGATGTAATTTTCAGGTTTATAATGTGTATTCAGATATGATATTGAGTTTAATCATTTTTAGAATAATATATTTCTTAGATATTCATGAGACTATATTGTTCATCTTGATACATCTTTATTGTACTTGTTGATCTTTGTTGAAGGAATTACTCTTGTGATCTGATTTGAATATTTATAAATGTGTGGATCTGATTTCATTATCAATATAATTATATTTATGTGTTTATCATTTTGTGATTCTTTCATTGTGCATCTTTCATTGAGAAGACTATATGTTTTGATGTGTTGTATATGAGCATGTGTGGTTAGGGTTTGAAGCACAAGTGTGGAAAAGTTTTATTGGGGATTGATTCACCCCCTCTCATCCTTGTCACCTCCAAAAATTGGTATCGTCAAAAAAGCCCTTGGAAGTATCCTAACAAGCTAGAGGGATATATTTGGTGATAAGATGGAACCTACAGATTTGGAGACAATTTAGATTAATACCTTCATGATAAGGAAATGGGTAGGTGAGCATGGTGACCATATTTACAAGATGTCTAGATCTCATGATGAAATATTCAAAGTCTTAAAGACTCAACTTGAGGAGGCCCAAGATGAGTTTAAGGTCAAGAGAGAAGAGTCTCAAACATGAGGCTGAAAAAGAAGAAATAGTCAAAGTTTTAACTGCTCAACTTGAGGAGGCCCAAGCTGAATTTAAGATCAAGAAAGAAGAAACAGAGGTTTTGAAGAAATATTTATGTACCATGAAAAAAAATATTATCCTTTCAAGGGAGTTCAAAAATCTAAGTAATATGTTGGAAAATCAAAAGGCCTATGGTGATAGGACATGCCTAGGATTCAATGAGGATTCATCCAAGAAGAATGAAGAAGAATCAAGTGAAATGAAAGAAACCAAGCAAAGGAAGAGAGATCAAGGTTTCCACCTCCTATAAGATCACCTATCAGGAAGCCAAGTGCATATAGGTATGGTGTTTTTCATGGTAATTGTTACAAATGTGGTGCTTATGGACATAGGGCTAGTTTTTGTAGTCCTAAGGTTGAAAATAAGGATGATGGAAAAGGAAAGGAACATTGTGAAGAAAATAAGGAAGAATAATGTCAAGACAAGAAGGAAGAAAAATTAGGTCAAATATATGGAGCTGAATGTTATCATTTCATGAGAGAGGACATCTTGCAAAGTATTGCAAAAATGGGACATCAAACACAAGAAGGTATGTAAGAAAATTCAAATGGTATTTTATGTTTGCAATGATATGGACATAGGGATTTTGAGTACAAGGGAGACAAGTGGAATGATTTAGGTGCCAAATAAGATAGGGCACATTGCAAGGTTTTGTAATGTAGGTCAATTGAAGAAGGAGACTCAAATACCTAAGCCACAAGATCAAGCATACAAAAAGAAGGAAGAAGCTAGTCAAAGTGGTCAAGATGTTTCCAAGGATGTGACTGAGAAAAAGGAGGGATCTGCAAAAATGTGGAATCAGATAAAGAGGAAATAATCAAGGTCCAAGAAGAGGGCTTGAGACCTACTTAGGTCTCTCATCAAGCTCCTCCATGGTGACATATGCCTCTATTAGGCTTCATAGAGGTGTATAGGTGCAAATGAAGCTTTGGAGTGAGGGGGATCTATCTTTTCATAGTGTGTGTCTTCTTCTTGATGATAAGGTATGTCATTCAATGTCTCTAAGTATGTTGTCATGTTTCTATTTGGTAGTTCTTGTGTAAGAAGTCATGTTCTCAACTCTATGGTCATTGAATGTAAAAGTATAAATCCCTTAAGGTCTGTGTTTACATCATTATGATGTGTGGTCATTATGAGATGTTTGTGAATGTTCATGAGTTCTCTTGATATGTTATAAGAAGTGTAAGTTTTTTTAAATCCTCAAGAGTGTGTTCATTGTCTTGGTGCCATTATTTGATAGTATTGAGTGTGTGTGTGTTCTTAAAGAGAACATAGTGTCAGGTTTGTGTCTTATTGATATCTCAAGGTATTTCATGAGCTGTAATGACAAATTATAGGTATGTACAAATGAGTATAATACCATAAAGGGTATCCTTTGTGTCTTGAATACTAATCTGATTTAGGTGGTTATATATGTGTCCAAATTTGGTATATGTTCTATCTCTATGTATGTGAATAGTTTGCACTTATTGTCTGAGTCATTAGAAGATTATATGGAGTTTTTCATGACAAGTATAAATGGTTTTGGAATGATGTGAAATAGTGTCTTTTATGTGTGTGAAACCACATGTGAGGTCATTACACTGAAAAGTTGGAGTCTTGCATTCATATCAGGTGTGTTGTCAGTCCTTAGGGGGTTATGCTTGTGTCTTGGACTGTGAAAGTATTTTGTGTTCCTCTAAATGAGTACTTCATGTATGTACATATTTCCAACAATATGAGGCTTCACAAAGGAGGTGGTCTAAGGTGATCAAGTGCCAACTTGACTAGTTTTATCTCAAGAAGAATGATTGTGACAGTGATATGGTCAAGATAGCTCTTATTTTCAAGAAATTATGAAGTGCTACAGGTACAAGAAGTGTTTGTTCCTGATTTCTACACATTGAAGAAGGGTTAATCATGTTTGAATATGTTGTTACAAGGTGACTATGCTAGTTTGAAAATGAAATGAGAAAAATTCAAGAAAATTGATGGACCATTGCCTCTGACTATGTTTGCATAATCTAACTAAGCGGTAGGTGTGGAAAATCATTTTTGTCATCAAGATGGAAGAATTAAAACTTCAAATTTGGTACTTTTCATATAGACATGTGGGGCTAAAGGATGTGAAAATTTGAAGCTTCAAGTATGTGTATTTTTTTCAAGTTAAGTTATAATTGATGAGTTGAGAGTTTTTTCTTGGTGCATAATGAAGAGGGTTTTCCCATTAAAACCTAAAATCTTGGATATTTCAAAGTGTTAATAAGTTACTCTTATTTTTGACATAGTATATGAAAGGATCTAGTGATACAAAAATTGTTTCACATGTCTCAGAATTTTTGTGAGGAAGACTTGATTGTGTTTCATCATGATTCATGCAAAAATTGCATGCTACAACACAAAGGCAGGGGTGATAGTCTCTCAGGTTAGTGTGATAATGTTTCATCATTCTTGGTGATGATCATAGATTTGTGGTGCTCTTGAAGTATCCCAAGTTTATTGGATATCATTTGGTGTTGGTCTTCAATTTGATATGAGCTAGTAGGGGTATCTTGTTGCTCCAAGAAAAGGATGTAGACCTCATATAGTGTCTAGAGATGAAGAGAGAGTTGAATGGAGTAAGAGGTTTTTCATGTTTCCCAAAGTTTAGTCTCAGTTGAAACATGTATGCACTATCATATATTCATTGGTTGCAAGTGATGGTAGTTTTGGAAGGTCTCTTTATGCATGAAAATGCTTGAAAATTGTATTGTTGCTCAAAATAAGCATCTACAGGAATGTAGAAGCATGTTTTTACATGATGACAGTGGGATTAAGGTTCAAATGATGTCTTTCAATCCTCTATATGAGTTTTTTTATGGTGAATATGTAGAGAGAAGTCAGTCATGTGATGAAATGGTCTAGTTTTGGGTTAAAGTGTTGTCTTTAACCTCTAATGAATTCTCGAGACACTCACTACAAGCATAAGAGACAAAGTATGACAAGACTTAGTTACTAGAACATTCTAAGAATTCTTCTATGATGGTAAAGTTATTTGGACTATAACTATGAAGTAGTAAATGCATTGGGAGCTATGAAGCTAAGAAAAGAAGGTAATCTTTTTTCCTATAAGACTTTATGTGCAAAAGTGACTTGTTACTGTCTTAGTGTGCTCTTAGAGGAAGAATATGATTGTCTCACAAGCTAAGAGTGTTGAGAATGATTCTAGATGTTATGAAATGAGGTATGGATATAGTGAAGAAAGTTTTTGGTTCTTAAGACATGACCAAGACAAAATTATGGTTCTAGAACTCTTGTGGAGTGTCATAGTGCTATAGTAGACATGAATTGTTGCTTCTAATAGGTATGTAATTGTTGCTTCAGTATGTATGATGTCTTTATGATAGGGGGAGCCAGTGGTTTGATCTATAGATGATGACTTGGTGTTTTCAAGGCTATCCAAGGTGTGTAAATGAGGTTTTTCTTTCATCCATGCTTATGTTGATATGTTATAACTTATATCAGTCAAAAATGACTCAATAGAAAATGAAAAAGGTGCTTAGGGATTGCAAAAAGTTGTAATGATGATTTCTAGGCATGGTAACAAGGATTGTTTCTCAATTTTGTGCTTAGAAGCTAGAAGTAGAGGTTTTAAGGCTAGGGGAGATATGGTTTTCTTTCTCAAAGTATGTATGAGGATATAAAACATGCCAAAGTTTTTCATAATTGCTCTAAGAAGACTATTTTGGTCTCTTAGTATTGACCTTGGTATGAAGAGTATGCTTAAGCCTTGTATTGCATAATTTAGGCCTGAAAATGATGGATTATTTTCTAGAATGATGGATTAATGATGGAGCTTGGTATTTCATGTCATTGTTGGCATGCTAATGGTGTTGTTGTCTATATTCCAAGACTGCTACAGTGTTGTCAAGAAGCTCAAAACAAGGTTGAAGATGAAAAGTTGTTAGTTTGCATGCATAGGAGGTTAGAAATGATGATTTTCCCCTAACAAGGTGATTTTTTCTTTTTCATGATGTATTGATGGTCTTCAGATGTTTGAATTTCTTCTTCCAGGGGGAGCTTGTTGCTTGCATGCTTGGAATGAAGGCAAGAATCAAATTTTGAGCAAAAATCAAGAGATGGAGTCACTTTGAGACCTTTGGTTGATGTTTCTAACCAAAAATGATGATATGAAGCTGAAGAAGGTGAATAAGGTGAGATACATGTATGTCTTTGTCATTAATGTAAAAAGGGGAGGAAGTTCAGGTGTTTTCCATCAATGAAAAAGGGGGAGTTTGTTGGCATGGTCCTAATAGGTGTTTTCATTGATGAAAACCACATTAATGAAAAATTGAATGTTTTTTGATGATTTCATGATGATGTTATATAATGATGCTAACATACTGTATCATATGTATATCAACATTATATAGTGGGATTCAAGATGATGATGTGCTTGCTCTTAACAAGCCTATACAGGTGCCTAAGAGATATAGCTTGAAAATGTGAGCTTCTTGGATGCTTGGGAAAGCATGTTGACATGTTTTCTAGAATTATTTGAGGGTTCTTAAGCACTCACAAAAAGTGGCATGGTGTAAGTACAAGGTGGTTCTCACTTGGTTACATGTGCTCATTGGGAGCAGGTATGCTTGCTTGGAGGTATGACAAGAGTGTATTGGAGCTATTTGAGCTCATGGAAGCATGAAATCAGGTGTATAATGGCATATGAGGTATGTTTGGGTCATTTTAAAAGGTTTCTTGTTTAGTTATTACATTATTTCAGTTGACCCTAGCTTCTACTATGAGGATCTAACATGTAAACATAGGTAAGTCTTAGTGACTGGAGATATTGAGAATGGAATTGATATTATGATTATTGGAGATGTTAGAGGGATGATTCATAATGCTCTCAGAAAAATTTCAGGTTCCCATGATGTGTATTTTGCCAAATATGACTGATTTTTGTAAGACAAGGTCAAAATCTAGTGCATTTCCAGCTCAAAGTGCAACTTCAAATGCTCGTTGTGAATAGTGTGATTTGCATGGGACCTTGTGGATTTCAAGGAAGATTATATGGTGAGTTTATAAGGTTTCAAAAAATAATGAGGTCAGTTTATTGTCACGTTTTTATGAATGAATGTTAAGAAGGTAAAGTGGTCTAAAACCCTAGTTAAACCCTAGCTAGGAGTTGTTGGCAGAAAGTGAAGTGTTATGACCTAGTTTTTATTGATTGGTTGATCCAAAAATTGATGATTGTATTTTGTATAAGGAATCCTCAGTATTTCCATAAATGTATGGTTGAGGTCATGGTGATGAGTGGCCCACCTAAAAAATAGTAAGTTTCTTAGAAAATAGGATTTAGGGAAAGATGGTCCAAAGTAGTAACATGAAAAATTGATGGTGCATGATGTTTTGGGATATTTTATTTATGTACATGGAGGTTTTAGGACATTTTCATGTAGGTTTCATGGTGTTTTGAGGTCCAAACAGGTTGACTGGTCAAAGGGCAGTTTTGGGATCTCAAATAGCAAGGTGCTCGGTAAAATGAGCATAACTTGAGCTACATGTGGATTTTTAGTGATTCAAGTTGTGTTGGAAATATTATTCAGATATATTTACATTTATATATATTTTCATATATTTATGGGGTAATTTATTAGTGTCATCTAGGGATGATTTATAGAAATATTTTTGACAATTCAAGACAAGATGTGTTTTGATGGAATTTTGATGTTATTTGAAACATGAGATGGATTTATGATACTTCCTATCACTTTAATGTGAATAGGATGAATTTGTCATCCAATGAATCATTTGGAAGTTTTTAATGTATGTAGAAATGATTTTATGAGCTAACCTTTGGAAATATATTTTTGGCAAGTTGATTTGTGAAGGAAAATGTTGTTGTGGTTTGAATATATGAATGTTTCATGATTTATAACTTGATTAGAATTTTTATAAGGTTCTTCATTTCCATTTAATTTCACATGACATGGTTTGGTTCCATAGAATTGATTTGGTGGCATTATGAAACAACAAACAATTTTGAAATACAAAGAGCATTGGGCCCATTAAACAAAATAATTTGATTGGTTGATATTAATTTCACCATGTATGATGTTTAAATGTTAATTTAAACATGTGTGGTGATTTATGGGTCATGAATAAGGATGGTTTTGAAGTAAGGTAATTTTTATCTTTGTGCCCATGGGGTTTTGAGCCATTTTTGGCACATGAAATGATGGTTTAGGCTAGGCCGACCTACTTGGGTCACTTGTGGTTGCTATGATTTGAATTAGAATGTTTTATGATGCATGGGTTAAGACAAAGGAGGAAAATGTTTGAGTTTGAATTTGAGCCTTGAGAGGCTATAAAAGTGAAGTTATGGGCATATTTTTTCTAGCTTTTGAAACCCATTTTATCTTCTTTTTAAGAACCCTTTTTCTAAAAAACCTAGCCAAAAACAATTGGAATCTCATTCTAGGACAATTGCTAGTTGAGTTTTCATAAGGAGAATTTGAGCAAGTGCAAAGTTGGTATTGTTTCTTTGAGAGAAAGTTGGAGGAGGGAGGATTTGGATGCTGTATTAATAGCATGTAGATGTAATTTTCAGGTTTCTAAGTTGTCTTCAGAACTGATATTGAGTTGTAATCATTTTGGAAGAATTATATCTTGTTGGATATTCATGAGACTATATTGCTCATCTTAATACATCTTTATTCCACATTGTTGATCTTTTTTGAAGGAATTACTCTTGTGATCTGATCTAAATATTTGCACAAGTGTGTAGATATGATTTCATTATCAATCTAAGTGGATTTATGTTTTTATCATTATGAATCTTACATTTTACATCTTTTATTGAGAAAGATATATTCTTTGATGTGTTGTATATGAGCATGTGTGGTTAGGGTTTTAAGCATAAGTGTGAATTTTTTTTATTGGGGATTGATTCACCCCCCTCTCATTCCTTACCACCTTCAATAGAGACTCATGTTTTAGAGGTGCAGGTAGTTAAGAATCTCCTTGAATATTAAGAAGTGTATATTTGCTACACCCTTTGGCACTTTGTTGGGACATATTATATGAAAATAAGGTTTGTTGGTAGATCATGCTAAGGTTGCATTTATCTTGGGCTTAGAGGATCCTACCAATTAGAGTGAGGTACGCAAGTTATTAGGACATATAGGTTACTTTAGGAAGTTCATTAAGGGATATGATAAGATTGTTGCACCCTTGGAAGAGTTGTTGAAAATTAAAGGAAAGTTCCATTGAATGAGGTGCAACAACTAGCATTTGAGACATTGAAGGAAAAACTTACTTCTACGCCCATTCTACGCTTTCCTTCTTGGGATAAACCATTTCATGTACATGTTGATTCCTCTGGCATGGCCATTGGCATAATGTTAGCACAACCTGGTGATGGGATTGTTGATCATCCTATCTGTTTTGCGAGTAGGAAGTTGACACCAACTGAGCATAATTATACAACTACAAAGTGTGAAGAATTGTCCATGATTTATACGCTGTAGAATTTTATACAATACTTACTAGAAAACCCCTTTATATTTTATATAGATCACATAACACTTAAGTACTTTGTTAATAATCCTATTTTATAGTGGCATATATGCCAATGGATTCTCTTGTTTCAGTAATTTGACTTTATAGTTGTGGTAAATCTAGGGAGGATGTTGGGCCACTAAAATATTAACTAAGTACAAGAAGGTGCATGGGCACGCAAGGCCTATTTAAAGAAGGGTGGACAAGGAGAAAGCACAAAGACAGGGTTCTAGGAAGGCTTAGTAGAACAAGTGGCATGTGTGCGAGGAAAAGGAAAGGGTTTGGGACTTAGCCATATTTGGCGTATCAGAAAGAACATAAGAAAAGTGTGACCCGACTGTGCATGTGGAGTGGATAAGGTGCCAGTCTAGTAATAGGGTGGCCTAGGAAGGAATATACCTTGCGATGGACTAGATTCTAGAAGATCATCATTCCAAAGAGTGGAGAGCTTGAGCCTCAAGAAGCATGCTCCTATGGAGGACCATCTTGGACACTTTCCAATGGATCTGTAACTCCCACAAAGGTTTGAAGGTGTTGAGAAAGGCTATGAATACAAGCTCTCAGTAAATGAAAAAAGGGGAGGAATTAGAGAGAGCAGATGAGAGTTGTAGCTCAAGAAATACATGGAGAGCTTTAGAGGTTGGGCTAGGAGATTTGAAGGAAGACCGATGTATCAAGGGATGGGTACATGTTTTTCTTTTGCATTGTAAGGGACATAAGTCTAGTCTTACTACATGGTTCTAATCTGAACTTTCATTTTGGTATATAATGAACCTAATAGATGTAATTTGATTATTGGACATGTTCAAATATGAATATATCTGGTTCACGGCTCATACATATCTCTTTTTTATGTTCAATGTGTTTCATATGAATGAGTATAATCATTATGCATCCTCTTTCCCTCATGGTTCAGATCTATCTTTTGTCAATTTACTTCTTGTCTATATGGATACATTAGTGTAACATTTAATCAAAGTTCTCAGTTGAATAGGAGTTTCTTCTATCCTTATATTACACATTTATGCTATATTCTTGCACAACTCACATAAAAGAGGGGCTCGATGCCCGCATGTGCCTCAGGTGAGCACCCAACACCCACTGGGTGATAGGCCGACATGCATGGGATTGTCCTTATTTGTTAAGGGGTATAAAAATTGACTACATCTTGGTTCTCATTGCTAGGACCTCTTTTTGAAGTTGTTGTAAGAAATGACATGCATATTTGTATCTCAGTATTGTTGGAGAGAAAATTTTCTTGTGGAAAAATTTATGGATTTCAGGCTAATGCTATGGGAATCTAAGTCCCTCTACATTTGAATGGTGTAGCTCCCATTTTTAGCATGTAAAACCAAAGTGGATTTATGGTGGTTTTTCAACTAGAGATCCACAAGAACACTCCACTGTCCCTATGGCAATAATAACAACTCCTTGCTATAGCAGAAATTGATCTGAGAAAGGGGAGGGAGTGAGAATGAAGGAGGGGAAATCAATGTTGTGGGTAGAGTGTCAGATGCCCACACACATCAACTAGAAGTTTCATTACATGCATTAATTAATAGAAGAAAGACAAATTTGTAATTTTTGAGCACAAGACAGAATAAAACACGCTGGTCACAAAGCACCAATCAATTTTTCCATCAAGGGGACATAAAATTCCTTCCTTTTTATTGATCTCAGAGTTAAAACTTGTACAACAAGTGGGAATAGAAGAAAAATATAGAGGAGAATAGAAGAAGACTAACAATATTTTTTGTCCTTTGTTCACAAAAACGTGCTTCCAGTTTCCAAATTCAATTATTGGCCCTTCAAAAAGACTTCAAAAACCATTAAAACATTTGACCCAAAGCCATTACAAACAAATTTGATCATTTCCCCTCTTCCAGATTCCTCTGCCGCAAAGAAAACACTTCTAACGAGCCCAAAAAGAGTTTCTGTGTGCAAAAATGCATTTCATATTTCAATTTTCTAGTTTTCATATGAACCATTCAATCCTTTTCCCTAATTTCTTTGAAATCGGGCCATCCACATGGCAGGAGAACATTGGAGCAAAGTCGGGGAACTTTTGTGTTTTTTGCATGCCAGAGACGTTTTCTCGATTTTCTCCCACAAAACTCCATCAAAATTTAAAATTGAAGTGTCCATCATGTAGATAATTTCAACATATTTCCATTGATACCAAAAATGTGAAAAAATGAGCTCTGGTTCGAAAGATATGGCCCTCTGAAGATTTAGGGAAAAACTGGTAAAAATAGAGTCAAAATTAGGGTTATAGGGTCAAACTTTAAATTTTTCCCTTTTGGAAAAATTTCCTAAAAATCTCCATGGCCCCACCGCTCCAAGACACGTGGCACCTTCTGATTCATCTATGGGCCGAAGACCTCTTTTTTCCTTCTGATTTCATATTGGAAAAATTTCCCAAAATGTCCGCGCCCGCCACTCCGAGACACGTGGCACCTTCTGATTCATCCGCAGATATACAACTCCATTTTTCCTTTTAAATTTTAAATTGGGAAAAATTCCCAATTTACCTCCGTGCCCCACCTGCTCCACCTTGACATGTGGCGCATCCTGATTAGTTGTGGGCCTCAAACCATTTATTTTCCTTTGCAGGCTTTCAGGCCGAATGTTTCCTTCCCCTCACGGGCTGCGGGCCGCTTTGTGACTTTTGCAATTTTTAGCCAAAAGGGATAAGTGTTGAATTTCTCTCCATGCCTCCACCAATTTTCTCGAGAAAATTTTCCAACTTGCCTCTGTGGCCCACCCAAGGAAAATTTCCCCTCCAAACTCCGTCGAGCCATAACTTGCAAAATACAAGGAGTTAGGAGGACTTCCTTACCTTTCTGGAAAGGGGAAAGAATTATCTATTTGATGAAGGTGTTTCTAAGAATCCTTGATCCCTTAGGAAGTTCCATATTTCAAAATACTTAGACTAGACCATTTTCAAAGGGTAACAACTCAAAAATTTCTAAGTCCAGACTTGGAAAAAAGGAAAATTTTGAGGGGACAACAGTGGCTCTAGCTTGGGGACATGGCATGGATTGAACAGGGAGAAAACATGGCATGAGGATCTAGAATCTCAAGTTTTAAAACATATAATGTTGACCAGTGCCTTATCCATTGGGCCTTGCAGAGTCATGTACAATACTGAAGGAAGGAAGAAGGAAGGAGGGGAAAACACAACAAACCAGAACCACACCAAAATAGAAAACAAACCAAAACACAAAAAAAAAAGGGAAACAAAAAAACCTATGGTACAAGGTGAGGGACAACTCACTTTCACTGATGCACTTTTCATTTCTCAAAAGTTACCCCTGAAGAGGCAACACTAAAGGATTATGTTTTGTGAAGCCGTTGACAGGTTCCAGAAAGTAGCCTCCCCTCCTCAATGGCTTATGAAATCCAGGTGCTTCCACATTTACCTGTGTACTTGGTAGGAGTGAATCCATGGGAACTTCATGATGCTTAGGTCCTTGCTTGGAAATTCCATTGCTTTCATGTTCTTTGAAATTAGTTTGATAGTGCCAATTTCCTTCCATGTTTATCCATATAGTTGATTCTCCATCAAGCATCTCATTGCTACCCCAAAGCTGATTTTGGTTCCAATTTATTGGATATTCTGAGTTACTTTCTTTTCTAGGTCTATGCTCATTGGAATCTTCTCCATGAAAAACATTTGATTCATCCTTTATCTCTACTCCACTATGGGGCATTTGAGTATTGATGGGTGGATTGGAGGAAAACTCATTCTTGTCTTGTATGTCCATGGCATGAGTGAAGAGATCAAGAATCAGTTCGGGGTATTCCTCAACTTGTACTTATTCTAATATTTCTTGCACAAAGTTATGATTCATCATTTCCTTGTAGCTCATCTTTGTATCCCTTTGAAGGATGCAGCTCAAGGAAACTATCTAGAGGGATTACCTCATCATCTAGGGAATCACTGCACTCCAACAATCCTTCATCAAAAAGAGATTCATCTTTAGAGGCCTCAAAATCCTTGCTTCAATTTCTTCATCATGGACAGAGTCTTCATCCACAAATGGGAAAGAAAATATATCCATTTCATTATTGCATCCATCAACCATCAGTTCCAGAATGGCATCATATTTTTCATATGGATTTATCTCAATGTGGCCAACCTTCACATTGGTTAAGGCTTCCAAATCAGCTTCACGCTTGTCCTAAAGATTTTTGGCTTGTATCAAGAGCTCGAGACTGAGCTCGAGATCTTCAGTTTCTTCTACGACTTCAAGAATTTCTTGTATAAATATTTCTTTCAATCCTTTCACGAGCTCATCACAAGCTGATTTTGTATCTCCATAGATGGCCTGACTAAGATCATCTTCATCCCCAAATGGAAATGGGAATAACTCCTCATCCTGTAAAAGCATGCAAGATGATTTATCTTCTTGAAATTTATTGAGAACCATCTCCTCTTCTTTTTGGTCTGCATCATCTAGTGATTTGGGGCTTCCTTCCTGTAACTCGAATCTCCTCAGTGCTTCTTAAAAATTCAAATCCCTCTGGGAAGGCATGTCTAGCCCTATCAATATTAGAATATCTTCTTCCTCCTTGGTTGTCACCCAGTGATTCATCTGCCTGGTATTTTGGTACAAAATGTTAGCTCCTAGGCTTTCATATTTTTGCACAGTATATTTCATTTTCCTAACTGGCAGAAACCTCTTCATTTCACCTTTTACAGGGATAGTAGCAGATGACCAATCCATTTTAATTTCTCCACCTAGGTCTCTACAAAAACTTCTTCTCAGAAGCATGCCAAAATATGTTGGGATGTCTGCCACTAAAATAGTTAGAAGCACTTTCTTATCAGGGAAGTCAGCTAGAGCTACTTGTGCATCCTTTATTCTTCCAATTAGCGGCACTTGTTTAGATTTCATGGAATAAAAATCTCCATTTACTCTAGTCAAAGTTATGCCAAGGGAATTTGCAAATTTGAGTGGAATTGCATTATCGTAAGCTCTGAGTCAATGATGCAATTGTTGAGCTCAAAACCATTCATGAGAAGAGACAAGTAGAAGGGTTCCACCTTATCTATTTTGGAAGCACTTAGGGCCAACATGTTTTGAGTAGGTGGTGTAGATGGTGTCGGGAGAAGACCTTTAGAATTTGAACTTGAGGGTATAGAATTGTTTCTCTGAACAACATTGATTAGTCTATCAAACTGAGCAGGGTGTGTTTGCAAGTACTCTAACTCTGAGAGTTGGAACTTTGGTTTTACTTGCATGTTCCACAAAATCAAATGGGACAATTTTGGATGAGGGGGAAGTTCTTGGAGTGAGGGAAGGTTTACATGGTAAGGGTCTTTGAGGAACTTTGGATGACTTGGAAATTGGATTGTCTTCTAAGGGTGAGGCCATCATCTTAGAAGGAGGTGAAGGTGAAGCTATGGTCTAGAGTTTTAGCTGACTTAGGATAGACTTCATTGGAGGGAGGAGTGTTTTTAATAACTTGTGAGCTAGAAGAAGGAAAAGGTGACTTACTAGATATAACAACTTGATCTCTAGCAGCCATTTGGCCTAGTTTCATTTTGGTTGAATCCATTGAGGGTGGTAATGGTGAGCCTCTGTTGATGATCTTCTTTTGTGTGGCTGCTGGAGTGGGATCTTCTTTAGTTTTCTTTTCCTTTTGAGCCACAGAGGGTAGAGCATATTTCTTGGATTGAGCTTGAGTGAAGACAACACATGAGAAGCTTGGGGCTTCCTCTTCTTCTTCCCCATCATCAAAAAACTCAAACAAGCCATTGTGCATATCAACTTCTTCAATTTCAAGGTAGCCTTCGTAATCCTCTGCTATTTCTCCTTCAAGTTCATCAATTTCAGCATCCTCTCTTGATTCTCTGGTGTCATAGATAGCATTGATAGGAGGTGCTTCAAGGGCAGGTGGTGCAATTCTTTGTCTATTATGGAAATTTTTCCTCCTTGGAGCATTTCTCATTGTCATTTGGGATAGCTATTTCTTTAAGGAAACCAGATCATTTTCCATTTTCTAGAACATATGATCTGTAATCACTGAAGCTGAAATATGACCCTTCTTCTTCCCATTTGGTCCTTTCACCTTTCCAGAGAGGATCAAATCATAATTTTTTCAATGGAAAAGTCTTGAGCTTCCCTCAGTGTGTTTGGTTGGGCTCTTCTGAGGAAGAAACCAACTTCTGATGGAAAGGCACTGATGAAGAATCTTCTCAGGTGGTTCTCAGGAGGTAGCACATCTTCAGGGATTCTTCTTGTCAATCTGTCAAACCTTACTACAAAGTCCCTCATGGATTCAGAGATTTCTTTCTTTATTTGGACTAATTACACCAGTAGCTCTTGACCATCTTCAGTGCTCTTGAATCTATTTTCAAATGCTTTTCTAATATCTTCCCAACTAGTAATAGATCTTGCAAGAAGCATGTAAAACCATTCAACAGCCTTTTCCTGAAGTGATTCCACAAATAGTCTGACTGACACATCTTCATTCTCAACTCCTAATACACCACAAGTAGTGACAAATACTACTACATGTTCTTCAGGGAGTTGAGAACCATCTCCCCTGAATTTGGGAAAAATCTTTCTAGAGCCTCTTGGCAGATCATGAAGAGGTTGGTGGAGGGAAAGTGGGCTTGTGTTTCCTCCCATGGCAAAATAGGTCTACGTGCTTCCCATTCACTGGTCACCCATTCTATTTATATTTTTGGTTTCTTGGTCACCGAGGCTACCTCTCTCTCCTCTGGTGCATCTTGGAGTCTTGTAATTTCTTCAAGTTGAGATCTAATCTCTTCCTCTCTGTCAAACCAAGCTATAACCTCCACTTCTTCTTCTCTCCAACTCCTCAAAGGTAGGGTCAATCACTCCTCCTTGGCTCAGTTGGTGAGTATACCTTCTATCAGCCAGCTTGAAATTTTATTGTCTTCTCTTTCATAGCCCAGAATTTTGTAGCAATGGTGAGATGATTTACACTCTGCCAAATATGCCAAGTAACCTCTTTCAAGTCTGAAATGATTTCCTTTGGATATGATAGAGAAAAGAAGGTTTTCTAGAAGGATTTGCAAGAATTTTGAGTTACATCCATGCAATTCATATGGTTGCTCAATTTGCAGAAATCTTCTATTTGAATCTTTTTGTATTTTTGGATCACAAGGAATTTCAAACTTTAAAGGAAAACTTAATGATATTTTAAAACCTTGTGGTCATTTTTGGGTACAGATGTTGTAAACTCTACCCCACGGTGGGTGCCAAAAACTGTTGGTGAGAAAATTTGTCTTGTGGACAAATTTGTGGATTTTAGGCCAACGCTATGGGAATCTAAGTCCCTCTACATTTGAATGGTGCAACTCCCATTGTTTAGCATGTAAAACCAAAGTGGATTTATGGTGGTTTTTCAACCAGAGATCCACAGAACACTCCACTGTCCCTATGGAAATAATAACAACTCCTTGCTATAACAGAAATCAATCTGAGAAAGGGGAGGGAGTGAGAATGAAGGAGGGGGAAATCAATGTTGTGGGTAGAGTGTCAGATGCCCACACACATCAACTGGAAGTTTCATTACATGCATTAATTAATAGAAGAAAGAAAATTTATAATTTTTGAGCACAAGACAGAATAAAACACGCTGGTCACAAAGCACCAATCGATTTTTCCATCGAGGGGACATAAAATTCCTTCCTTTTTTATTGATCTCAGAGTTAAAACTTGTACAACAAGTGGGAATAGAAGAAAAATACAGAGGAGGAGAATAGAAGAAGACTAACAATCATTTTTTCCTCTATTCACAAAAATGTGCTTCCAATTTCCAAATTCAATTGTCTGGCCCTTCACAAAGACTTTGAAAACCATTAAAATGTTTAACCCAAAGCCATTACAAACAAATTTGATCATTTCCCCTCTTCCAGATTCCTCTGCCGCAAAGAAAACACTTCTGACAAGCCCAAAAAGAGTTTCTATGTGCAAAAATGTGTTTCATATTTCAATTTTCCAGTTCACATATGAACCATTCGATCCTTTTCCCTAATTGATTTGAAATCGGGCCATCCACGTGGCAGGAGAACATTGGAGTGAAGTCGAGGGAAACTTTTGCATTTTTTTATGCCGTAAATGTTTTTCTTTACAAAACTTGATAACAATTTAAAATTGAAGCATTCATCATGTAGATAATTTCAATATATTTCCATTGATACCAAAAATGCAAAAATTGAGCTCTGGTTCGAAAGATATGGACCTCTTGAATATTTAGGGAAAACTAGTAAAAATAAAGTCAAAATTAGGGTTGGTGGGGTCAAACTTTAAATTTTTCCCTTTTGGAAAAATTTCCTAAAAATCTCCATGGCCCCGCCACTCTGAGACACGTGGCACCTTTTGATTCATATGTGGGTGAAGACCTACATTTTTTTCCTTCTAATTTCATATTGGGAAAAATTTCCCAAAAATGTCCATGCCCCGTCACTCCAAGACACGTGGAGCCTTCTAATTCATCCGCAGATATGTGGCTCCATTTTTTCCTTTTAAATTTTAAATTGGGAAAATTTCCCAATTTACCTTTGCACCCTACCACTCTGCCTTGACACATGGTGCATCTTGATTAGTTGCAGGCCTCAAACCATTTATTTTCCTCTATGGGCTTTTGGGCCGAATGTTTCCTTCCTCTGCATGGGCTGCATGGGACGCTTTGTGAATTTTACACTTTTTAGCCAAAAGGGATAAGTGTCGAATTTCTCTCTAGCACCTCCACTAATTTTCTCAGAAAATTTTCCAACTTGCCTCCGCAGCCCGTCCAAGTAAAATTTCCCTCCAAACTCCGTCGAGCCGTAACTTGAAAAATACAAGGAGTTAGGAGGACTTCCTTACCTTTCTAGGAAAGGGGAAATAATTATCTATCTGATGGAGGTGTTTCTAAGAATCCTTGATCCCTTGGGAAGTTAAAAATTTCAAAATACTCAGACTGGACCATTTTCAAAGGGTAACAACTCAAAATTTCTAAGTCCAGACTTGGAACAAGAAGGAAAATTTTGAGGGGACAATAGTACTATGTGATGATAGAGAATTTAACCTTGGAAAGTGTTGAAACATGGTTTAAGAGCACAGAGGATGAATTTTCTCAGAGATTCAACATTGGACCTAAGTTTGATGCATGTATATGGGTAGAAGAGAACCTCTACCATGAGTTATATGAATCTTTCTTCTGTTGCTTCCTTGTAGAGTTGTACGAATGGCTCTCGGATATGCATCCAGATCAAGATTGTGTTATAGAGCATGCGAATGGACCCAAGATGACTACGAGAGGCTACAAGATGTAGATCCGACACATACTCGTGATGTGGATCATTGGTGGGAGGGAGTTCCATCTAGCTACACCATGGAATATGCCATTTATACGTACTCTTATCTGGAAGTTGATGAGTTTGAGTTTTCAAAGGAGCCCAGAGGATCATTTCTACGTGCTATTCCTTTGGTGATGAAGATCTTGATCATTACCTTGATTTTAGAGGCATTCCTAATGGCCACTAAACCATTCGAGCACTAGGAGAGGAAGCTAGGGTGGAGGAGGATGAAAGACCTTACAATTGAAAAGAAATAGAGGAGAGATGACTCAAGTATAGTGAAGTGTGTGAAAGGGAGATTGCTAGATAGCATGAGGTTCCAAGTTTGATGGATCTATGGAGGGAGAAATTGCAGGAAGGAGTTGAGGTTCACATAGAGGATGTGGAACCTGAGTAGTATGTGCTACCCTATCTTGTCAAGCATGGGAGAGAGACCCCTTCAGATTTTGATGAGAGTTTTTCATGTGGAGAAAGAAGAGTCATTAACATGCATCTAAACCCACCTAGTGACCAGACCTTGGCGCTTGGTTTTTCAAATCAAGGGAGAAGTATTGTTGACCCAATTTGTATTGGTGGAAGTGACTGATCTTCGCCTAAGAGGTATAATTTCTTGTTGGTGACTTTTATGTATTCACATATCGTTCGAGTGTTTGGAGGAATATTTTTCAAAGGGGAAAATACACAAGGTTTGGGAAACACATTGGGGAGTAGCGCGAGACACACATCTAGTAGTGGAACGATCTCACGCACCATTAGAGCACAATTCAAGTGGAACGTTGGTGACATTAGGTGTGACCACTTCAGGCCCATTGCTGGCCATAGGAGGATCTAGAGATGGAACTCGTGGGTCTGGGGGCACATGACTTGGTGGATCTAGTGGATCTAGCAAAGGAGGAAATTCCAGAGAGAAACCAAGGATATGGATTAAGAGGACATGGGCCTTAACCCCTCCTCGGTGTTTTTGAAATGTCTTTACACTTTCCAAACTGCTAGGGCATAAAGAATGCTATAGAGCATGTTCAAAAGTGTGAGTTGCTATGGCACACGAAGGGGATTACAACCCCAAAACAGAAGGATAGTCAATTTTCAACGACACTGCAAGGGTGCACACATAATCGGTATAGGAAATATGACCCCCATCAGATGGTGGTAGAATACACCACATTGAAAAATGCCTTCTTAGTAGAATTCCACATCCCCGAGCTTGAGCGTAAGAACATCAATGCTTTGAAGGATATCTAGCAGGAAATGGCAGAGAGTGTGTCGGAGTATGATGCATGGTTTAAAACTCTCCTATAAAAATTATCATATGCAATTCACCTTTCATAACATGCTCAATGGTTTGTTGGATGGTTGATCACTCCATTTAGGAGGGCATTGTCCCATAAAAAATTTACTAACCTGTGTGAGGCTCGGAGGTTGCCTTATGTGGTGAAGTAGTTGGGAGCATTGATACTAGTGTGAGCCCTTTTATAGAGACTCAAATAGCTACCATGGCCAAACACTTAGAAAAGCTATCTCGCAAAATGTGCACATGAGACTTGTAGTGATCTTTGTACGTAGATAGTGAAGTAGAGGCACATGCCAAGGAAAGTTTCCCTCCGAAATTAGTACGTACCATAGTCATGGATTGTGAGATTTTTCACGGGGACCAAGATGCAAGTAGATGCCCCTTTTATAGCATGAAATTCAAAAGAATGTGTCTTACTTGTGTAAGATCTACACATTTAAAACCCATGATACTAAGGATTGTAGGCTTATTGACCAGATCTATGAGGCCATTGATCATGGTGTGTGCCAACACACCTTTACCACTAGTTCCAAGGAATATGATCACCATTATGAAGGATGCACGGATGGAGGGGCTCGTGAGAGAGGTTCTCTCGAAGTATTCCATGGTCACAAAGAATCGCGGAGGAGGAAGAAGTGAGTTCCCATGAGGAACCTGCTATAACTATGGATCTACAAAACATCACAGTCACGAGTGTCCATATTTATTGTAGTGCTCGTGGTGTGGGAACAAGCATAAGTATGAGGAGTTCCCTGAGTTGTTTGAGCACATGATCCAACAACACCAGAAGGACAAGAGCACTAGAATGGTGAGTATAAAAGTGCCGACACACAAAGGTGGATGCCTAGAGTGGCACATGAGTCAGGATTAGAACCTATTTTGGTGACAACATGAGCAGAGGCTACATGTGCCAAAGAAGTACCAAGGAAAAAGACTCTAGTATCAAGAGAAGAAGTGGTGCATGGGAAGTATCCAGACCCTACCCACCAGAAGGAAGTGTATCAAGAGACAATGGATGTCATTCGAGTTTGCAGGAGAAATCTAGTGTCTAAAGGAGCAGTCCAAGTAGCAGGAGTAAAGAAGGAATGTTGAGGCTCCGTAGAAGGACCTAGATGAGGTCAAGGAAGTGTGCAAAATGTTAAGGCAAGAGAATATTATTCCCTTGCTAGGAGAATGGCTATGGGAGAAGATGCCATGCATCGAGCGGAGTGCAAAGGTAGGTGTTACATGCAAACCTCCCTCCCCATAGCCTTGACTATGACAAGGAAATCACACTAAATGCAGTTCTGGATGGTTAGATTCTAAGCAACATATTGATTGACACAGGAGTAGAAGTCAATGTTCTTACATTGGATTCCTGACATCAAATGGGAAGGCCCACATTGCAACCATATTTTAATGCGTTATATATGGTAGACAAGACTAAGGAAATGCCCATTAGATTATTAAAGGATGTAGTGATTACCATTTAGGGGGCAATTTTACTGGAGGTAGTGATGCGAGAACAAAGAAGAATGATTCATCATCCCTCTGATGGATGGGAAGTCTACGCCTTATAGTAAACCTTTGGGAGAAGAGGTCCTTGATAGAATTTATGTGCGCTCCATCAGAGACCCTGAGATAATTCACCCTATAGAAGGAGTTATCCAATTTGAGGATGCCTAGTCTATGAGTGATACCACAAGCATGGCATGTGACAATTGGGCACACAGACCTATGAGTTAACTAGGTGACAACTAAGGGGGTTTGTAAAAAAAAAAGTAACCAAGGCGTGCTCACTCAAGCGCTTAGGAGGAAAGAAGTTACCAAGTTACTCTAGAGGGGTATACCCTGAAATTTTCTTATGGGACATAGAAGCTCAGTGGAAAAATAAGGATGAAAGAAGAGGGATGATCAATTATAGCCTACTCAAGACTATAGTGCGTTGGTAGGCTACACATCGAGAGGGCCTCCTAGACTAGCATAAGGTAAGAATCATGTTCTCTGTAAGGTTTTCCAGAGAAATGCACCTACGGTCATTCAAGACTACCATGGTAAAGAGGCTACTTCATTTCATATCCAAGTATGTGAAAAGGGTTGGATATGAGGTGTAGAAGCCTTACCACCATCATTATTGGTACATAAGCTATATTCCACACTACAATGTTATGCATGTTCATGGTATATACATTTAGAAGCATGCCACCAGACAAGAAATTGGTAGGAGCTGACAACTGATCTCATCCAAGTTTTTGAATATCAGAGAAAAAAGCCATCAGTGGATAAGTCATTACAAGTGATCAAGTGCCTTACGATGGGGGATAGTGCCGGAAAGAAGATAGGTTACTAGATTTGCTTTGGTGATCCCAATTTAGTGGAACATTTCAACAAGGATGAGTTAGAGGAGATGTAGTTTGAGAAAGCATGCATAGAAAAGGAAAAAGGAAAGATGGTGTATGTAATTGATGGGGAGGAAGTGGAAAGCTTGGATGTTAACCATTCTATAGGGATGCATGAAGTGATAGATAGTGCTTTGATGAATGGGCGCGTGCCTACCATGAACTGTTAAAGATAAAAAGGTTAACATTGGTACAAAAGAGGAACCTAAGGAGGCCATCATCGGGGATTATTGGTTGGAGAAGGATGTCTCTAAGATCATTGATTTATTACATGAGTTCCAAGATTTATTCCCTCGCGGGTATCATGAACTCAAAGGCATTCACCATTCCTTGGGGGAAATGAGGATCAAGTTGAAGGAGGGTGTGCACCCGGTTCGGAAGAGACCATACCGAATGAATCCTAACCTGCGCGTGAAGGTCAAGGAAGAAATAGATAAGATGATAGCATCAGAATCATTGAAGTTGTTAAAGAGTCAGAGTGGGTAAGTCCAATGGTCATTATTATTAAAAAGGATGGAAGGATAAGGATCTATGTAGACTATAGGGAGTTTAATGCAATTTGTGTCATTGATCCCTTTTTAACCCCATTCATTGAAGAAATATTGGAAGGAGTTTCGGTGTGAAGTCTACACCTTCACCGATGGGTTCTCGGGTACCACCAAGTGCAGATTGCAAAGGAAGACCAAAGAAAGACAACTTTTTCCATTGAATGGGGAAGTTTTTCCTATACAGTCATGCCCTTTGGGTTGAAGAATGTGCTTGCTATGTTCTCACGCATTGTGGTGCAAGCATTTCAGGACTTTATCCACAAATTTCTTAAGTCTATTTAGATGATTGGACTGTGTATGGTCTAGTCAAGGACCATTGTGATAACTTAAGACTAATGTTTGAAAGGTGTTGACAGTTGAGGATATCCCTCAACATCAAGAAGTGTGTCTTTGCTACCCCATTTAGAACCTTATTGGGACATATCATATGCAAGGAGGGCTTACTAGTAGATCCTACCAAGGTTGTAACCATCGTGGGTTTAGGGGAGCCTACTAGCCAAAGCATCGTGCATGGATTCCTTGGGCATACAAGCTACTATAGGAAGTTCATCAAGGGATATGCCAAGATTTCCATGCCCTTGGAGGAATTACTTAGACACAAGAGTTCCTTTCATTGGGGAGAGGTGCAACAGAGGGAATTCGACACTTTGAAGGATAGGCTTGTCACAACACCCATTCTCCATTTCCTTGTTTGGGATAAACCTTTCCATGTTCATGTGGATGCCTCTAGTACAACCATTAGAGAATTATTGACATAAATTGGTGAAGGAATTGTTGACCATCTCTTGTGCTTTGCAAGCAGAAAGTTAACATCAATAGAAAAAATTACACCACTACTGAGCGTGAAACACTATCCATGATCTACACGCTACACAATTTCACGCAATATATATTGAAACACCCTTTATATTCTACACGAGACCACATGACATTAAACTACTTAGTCAATAAGCTTGTTCTTCAAGGGAACATATGCCGGTGGGTCCTGCTATTTCAAGAATTCAATTTCACTGTGGTTGTGAAGCCAGGAAAAAGTAATTCTGGACTCGATCATCTATTTAGGATTGAATCAAGGGAGGATGCAAAAATCATGTAGGATACCATGCCAAATGCACAACTATTCAGGTTGTGGCGTATGCCCTTGGATTTGGAGGACATTGTAGTATTTCTTAAGACAGGTGTGGTGTCAAAAGGAATGAAGGCCTTAGAGAGGAAACAATTAGCCATACACACCATGCCTTGCATGCTGATTGGAAGAGATCTATAAAAATTGGTCCATGATGAGGTTATGCATCGATGCATGCTAGAACATGAGTGCATTGCAATTATGGAAGAAGTGCATGGTGGGATCGTAGGAGGACACTATGTGGGAAATGCAACTACGTGGAAGATTCTTCTCACATAGATTTTGTGGGAAATCATTTTCAAAGATTGTATTGAGTTTTGTAAGCCTCCAGACCATTTTCAGTGCCTTGGAAAACTTGGAAAGAGGGATGACATGCCCTTACGACCAATAGCCATCATGGAACCATTTGAGAAATGGGCTATCAAATTTTAGGACCAATATCGCCAGTGGTGCGAAGGACTGGTTTCATGGTATATCATCACTTGCACTGATTATTTGACATGGTGGGTAGAGGTAGCACCTACAAAGGATTGTACAATGGCTACAACTGCTAGATTTTTATGGGAAAATATAATCAGCAGGTATGGATGCCCATTAAGTTTTACAAGTGATAGAGGTACACACTTTCTCAATGAGATAGTCATGATTCTGTTATCAAAATTTATGGTGGCCCATCACAAGAATACCCCTTATCACCCTCAAGAAAATGGAACTACTGAGGCATTTAAAAAAATACTTAGTCACACGTTGACTAAGATCTGTGATGTTGGTAGACAAGATTGGGATGAAAAATAACCATTCTTTGGGCATACATGACAACCTATAAGAGGTTAAATAAGGCCAAACTATTTCAATTGGTGTTTGGTGTGGAGGCTGTCCTACCAGTTGAATTCATGTTACCTTTGTTATGTATAGCGCATGCGGGAGGATTAGCCGATGAGCAAGCATTGGAAGAAAGGATTGAAAAATTAATGTAGTTGGATGAAAGATGGTCACTCGCTAGGTGGAGCCAGAAGACTGAAAAAATTAAAAAAGGCATGACATGATTGTCACATCAAGAACAAGAAGTTTGAGGTTGGGCAGATGGTTTTGCTATATGATTCTAAGTTTCTGCGCCATCCTGGGAAGCTAAAATTCCATTGGTTGGGCCCTTACATCATCTCGTACATCCTTGATTTAGGTGCATGCTAGTTGCAAGTGCTAGATGGGACGAGATTACCAGGACACTTCAATGGGAGTAGGCTAAAGCCCTACTATAAATAAGTCTTCTTGGTGTTTGTAAATAAGGTAGTGTTGCCAGTTAGAATAGACTTTCCTTTAATGCATTTTCTTTTCTTGTGTTTCCCTTTCTCATTGTTCATTCCTTTCTATTGTTTTGTTTTATGCCATGTGCATCAGTAACCACATTACATTTGGGAGGTTGTGTATGTGTAGAGGACCACACATTGGTTTAGTGTGGGATGGAGTGAGAGAAAGTATAGGCCTATAATACAAGTGTGCATTGGCAATAGAAGTTGCGGTGAATGGCCCGGTTAAAGGACTAAAGGCACGTAAGGTTAATAGGTGTGTAGAGAAGAGATGGACATGAATGGTTGGTGTTAAGAAAGCCTTGAAGAAACCATGTATAGGAAAAAGGAAGAGTGCATGAACAACATGAGGTAGGCAAGGGAAAAAATAGGAAAAAGGACAAAAGAAGTTCCTTCAACGCTATGAACGTGTGCGTAAGATTCTTCACTCGGGTTGGATTTTTACTCACCGAAAGGTTTTAAATTGGTTTTGTTCAATATGTGGTGCATGGGAAAAGGTGCTTAAGACCAGATTAGTGGAAAAATCTACATTTAAGGTCAAAGTATGGTGGTAGGTGAGAGAGAATTTAATGCTAGAAAAAGGAAAAACTATAAATAAGAGGTCGAACACTTCATTATTTACATTGTGATTACGAAGGGAAGAAATCTCTTGCAAACTAGGGCATCCAAAGAAAGATATTTGCGATGAAGGAATCATTTGAGAGATCTAAAGTGCATAACTAGGGTAAATTCATAAACCAGTAGGAAAGGAGTACACGGGCGTGGAGAAGTTAAGTAAACAAGTGTCGTCTTGCGGAAGGGTTTTCCAGCTTAGGGTTTGGTGACGAGGGCATGGATTTAGAAGGATTTTCCATGAAGATCAAGCTTTGGGATGGATAGAGTGGTAAATTAGAGAAATTGGGAGAATTTTAAGTACTAAAACAAGTTAGAAACATGGCACCCATAAAACCAACCATCTCACCAAAGAAGAAAAAACAAAATGGCAAGGGGAAACAAACAACATCCGTTGAGAGCACAAATAAATAATGGTGCATAGAAATGTAGTACCAAAACATGGTGTTGCTAGAAAAAGAATGGGAATCGCACCTAAGGAAGATGAAGGTGAGTGATTATAACCATTGCACAACTACAACAGAGAAGGAGATGGCCTTAGAGTTGGTGCACCCAACCAACAAGAGAACATTAGAAGGCATACCCATTTATAGTGATGAGGTAAAGGTTAAGATGGAGAAGGTAGGGTTGCTGTAAATTTATGAACTACCATACTTCGGAAATGCTTGAGCACGTCTACCAGTGGCTGATGTTGTGTGTGCACAAGGATCATTTCTATTTCGTAGGACACAAGATGCACATAACTCCCTAGTTAATTTCAAATTTCACAGCCTTACCTATGAGGGAGAGATTCTAGATGATGACTTGAGAAAGAAAGAGGCCATTAAGGACATAGTGTCCATGCATGCCTACAAGAAAGGGTCATGATACATTGTCATCACTGAGATCCCAATCCCATGATGAGGATGAGCGTGCACTTGGTTACAAAGCTTAATGATCATGAGAGATGGATGAAGGTGAACAAGGAATGGCTTAAATCATACGTAGCATGCAGGAGGGTGACAAAATATTATTTGGCAACATCCTCCTCATTATTGTCTTCTCAGAAATCGGACTGCCCGATGGATCGGATAAGTCTATTTGGGAATATCCGGGGGAAGACCCGTCACCCACTAAAAGGTTTACAAAATATACTTGTGACAACATGATGACCACTCACAAGGTGCATCTAGAGAAGTGGTACAAGCACATGCGGGATATGTTTGTGGGAGTGGAGAATTCCAAAGAAACTACCAGCACTCTTGGATGAAGAAGTAGAGTTTGCAGTATACTAGCACTTTTGCATTGGTAGATTCAAATTGGTAGATGAAACTATGAGCCCCTGGTACAAACTCCCCTTCTCCTTCACCGTGTAATATTTTCAAGCAGGGGTGAACAAGTTTAAAGAGGCCAAGAGACTAAGGTTCGACCTTAGTGAAGTAGATCAAGACCACGAGATCTACGCAAATAACTCATCTACCAAAAAAGTGTGCATACGTGAGAAGTATGTCTCCCACGAGGTCCAAATGAAAAATTCCCTGACTTTACCAATTATAGGAAGGACCATGGTGAGGGTGTATCTGTGCATAAGGCCAAAGTTTGAAAAGGGCACATACCTAGAATGTGATGTCTCCATTCCGAAGACCCTATGGGAAGAAGGAATCCCACACCAACGAAGAGAGAAAGAGAAGAGGTGTAAGGGAAAAAGGCACCAAGTGTCCAAAGTATACCAACAGTGGGTGCTCTAGAGACACGAGATAAGACTAGCACTTACGCGCATAGGAAGAAGTCCGCAATCGAGAAAAGATGCCGAGGATAGGGCAAACCTATCACAAAGGAGAAGTCACCAGACAAGGAAGAAGAGAGAGCAATATCTCCCATACTGGAGTCCCCAGTTAGGAAGAAACAAAATGTGATGGAGAATGTTAATGCGAAGGATACGAGATCTTGGAGGCCTCCAAAGGTGAAAGGGATAATGATAAAGATGATGAACCTGAGGGAGCTCAAGGCCCAAAAAATTTCAAGGTGCATGATTAAGAGGAAGAGAATAATGAATACCTCTTTTTTCATAGGAAGGTTAGCTAGGAGGAGGAAGGAACTCAAGACAAAGGAGGGAGTGAGGAAGTGAGTACAAGGATTCTTTAGAACAAGAGTTGGAGCGAAGTGTGGAGATAGTGTTGAAGGAGGATGAAGAAGAAAGTGTTGGAAAAGATCACGAAAATGTAGTAGGAGGCCCCAGTTTGACGGTGAGCTTCCCAAAGGGCACACGTACAGGAGGAAGGCACATAGAGATCCAAAGGTAGAAGATGGATTATGTTGATGATCTAAACAAGGTGTTGTGCACGTGCTTCCAGAGCACTATTTTGATGGAGAAACTCCTAGCTATGGCATCGTTTGATGTGGAAGGCACATACCCTCGAGATGAGGAAAATGATTTCATGGGAATTTGAGTCCCACCTCGATGAGCCCGAGTTTGAAGTGAGCCAAGGAGCATTGATGCAAGTGCCAGAATCAAAAGGGACCAACCCCTTGGTGAATGCTCAAAGAACCGTCGATGAACAAATTTTCAATGCGGCCGAACAAAGTCTCGGTCAAGGTTGAAGCCAGAATCTTTGGGAGGAATGACAGAGTAAAGTTTCTAGAGGCAGAGCTAGAGAAGAAGGAAGAAGAGCTCTTGGAAAGGACTAAGGAGTTAAAACATGAGGAACTAGTTAGCACTCAGCTAAGGTGTGAATTAAAGGAAGAAAAGGCAAGGGTATGTGAAGTCTCCAAGAAGGTGGAGATGATCACAAGCACCATTATCTTGAAGCATCCGAACTTGACACCACCCGAACAAGTATGAATCAAACCTACAATTCCTAGAAGACTTAACTTGCGTTATCACCATGGAGAGACAACCACCGGTGTTAGATTCTACGGAAGAAGTGTTAGTGCACCACGAAAATGAGGACAAGATGAAGGTTGTGGCCATTTTGGCGCAAAGATAAGAAAGTCCTCACGTATGTGAAATCTTCCACCCAAGTCACCGAGGCTACTCATGACAACCGCATCAATAGAGATAGAGTGGCAAACATTCTAGTCACCACCCATGAAGCAAAGCTCAAGGAGTTCCAGGATAAGAACAAGGGGAATAGGACGGAACGTGAAAAATTCTAGCCAAGGTTAAGAAGAAAATAGAGGCTATTGAGACCTTGTGGGGCTCAATCAAAAACCGAATGAAAGAGTTGTATCCTTAGATCACTTGAAGGATAGATGCTCTCAAGGATTTGGGAAAATAGTTGGAGGAGATCGTGGAGACAATGAATATCCAAGAAGAAGGGCTAAGCTTCAAAGAGGTGAGCGACCTAGTCGGTGACCTTTGTCAAAAAGCACAAAGAGAAGTTGATACACTGGAATAAGTTGGAGGAAAACTTAACGAGATATTTCCTCTTCTCTTGTAAAAATAGTCATAGTTCCCCATTCTTTCATTCTTCCCCAAAATTTTTCATTCCTTTATTCTTTCTCCAAACTATTCAAGGACGGTCATTCTTTATTCTTTGAGAAGGTGTTCCCAAGGGTGGAGAATAGGCATAGTGTGGGGTGATGTTGGGCCCCTAAAATATTGACTAAGTATAAGAAGGTGCGTGGGCATGCAAGGCCTATTTAAAGAAGGGTGCAAAAGGAGAAAACACGTAGGACAAGGTTCTATGAAGGTTTAGTGGAACAAGTGGTGTGCAAGGAAGGTAGAGCAAAGGGTTTGGGACTTAACCATATTTGGTGTATTAGAAAAAACATGAGAAAAGTGTGACCCAACCGTGCATACGGAGTGGATAAGGTTCTAACCTGTAACAGGGTGGCCTAGGAAGGAATATACCTTGCGATGGAATATTCTAGATGGCAATCATTACAAAGAGTGGAGAGCTCAGCCTAAAGAAGCATGCTGCCATGGAGGACCACCTCGAACACTTGGCATGGATCCTCAACTCCCACAAAAGTTTGAAGGAGTTGAGAAAGGATATAAATACAAGCGCTCGGTAAAGGAAAAAAGGGGGGGAATTAGAGAGAGAAAATAAGAGGTGTAGCTCTACAAAAATACATGGAGAGCTTTAGAGGTTGGGCTAGGAGATTTTAAGGAAGACCGATGTATCAAGGGATGGGTACATGTTTTTCTTTTTCATTGTAAGGGACATAAGTCCAGTCTTACTACATGGTTCTAATCTACACTATCATTTTGGTCTGTAATGACCCTGATAGATGTAATGTGATTACTGGACATGTTTAAATATGAATATATGTGGTTCATGGCTCATACATATCTCTTTTGTTATGTTCAATGTGTTTCATATGAATGAGTATAATCATTATGCATCCTCTTTCCCTCATGGTTTAGATCTATCTTTTGTCAATGTGCTTCTTGTCTAAATGAATACATTAGTGTAGCTTCTTGTGCTTCTTTTCTAGATGGCTAGTCCTTCTATTATGTGTCTATGCTACATTCTTGCATAATTCACATAAAAAGGGGCATGGCGCCCACACGTACCTTAGGTGAGCACCCAAATCCTCTTTTGGGTGATAGGCCGACGCACATGGGATTATTCTTATCTATTAAGGGGTATAAAAATTGACTACATCTTGGTTCTATTTTCGGGACCCTTTTGAAGTTTTTGTAAGAAATTACATGCATATCTCAGTATCTATACTATCCGATGACAAAACATTCAACCTTGAAAGCGTTAAAACATGGTTCAAGAGCACAGAGGATGAATTTTCTCAGAGATTCAACATTGGACCTGATTTTGATGCACGTAGATGGGTAGAAGAGAACCTCTACCATGAGTTGTATGAAAATTTCTTCTGTTGCTTCCCAATAGAGTTGTATGAATGGCTCTCATCATATGCATCTAGATCAAGCTGGTACTATAGAGTGCACGTATGGACCCAAGATGATTACCAGAGGCTACAAGATGCAGATCTGATGTGGACTCATGTTGTGGATCATTGATGGAAGGGAGTTCGCTAGCTACACCCTGGAATACACCATTTATACGTACTTTTATTTGAAAGTTGATGAGTTTGAGTTTATGAGGGATCCAATTCATTTATACATGTTATTATTTTGGAGATGAAGATCTTGATCGTTACCTTTAGTTTAGAGGCATTCCTAATGGCCGACTAAACCATTTTGAGTGTTGGGTGAGGAAACTAGGGTAGAGGAGGATGACAGACATTGCAACTAAAACAGAAAGGGATGAGATACGACTCAAGTATAGTGAAGCATGTGAAAGGGAGATTTCTAGACAATGAGAGATTGCAAGTGTGATGGATCTATAGAGGTAGACATTGTAAGATGGAGTTGAGGTTCATGTAGAGGATGTGGAATCGGAGCGATCAGGTTACCCCAACTTGAAAAGCATGGGAGAGAGACCCTTCTACTTCGATGAGAGTTTATCACGTGGAGAAAGAAGAGTCGTTGAGCTTGACAAGTGAGAGGGGCACACACTTTTTGAATGAGATTATTAGAATATTAGTTGATGAGTTTATGGTGGTGCATCACAAGACAACACCGTATCACCCACAGTGCTAATGGTACCATTGAGGATTTCAAAAGATATTGGGACATACACCACTAAATATTTGTGATGTTGGAAGGAAAGAATCAGATTATAAAATCTCATTGTACTTTCGGAATAAAGGACAAATTACAAAATATTGAACAAAGCCACACCATTTTAGTTGGTGTTTGGCACGAGCCTATTCTACTTTGGTGGAATTTATGTTACCCTCCCCTACGTATTACATGTGCGGGAGGACTAGGTGATGACTAAACACTTCAATAATGTATAAATAAACTGATGTAGTTGGATGATAGGCATGCCTTTTCACGTTGGAACCAAAGATAGAGAAGGCTAGGCATAAGGCATGATATGATATGAAAATTAAGAATAAGTAGTTTGAAGTTGGAAAAATGGTTCTACTTTATGACTCCAAGTTTGCATGCCACCCTGGAAAATTGAATGTGAATTGGTTGGGACCATATGTGGTGACATATATACTTGATTCAGTGCTTGTTAGTTGTAGGTGCTGCATGGAACATGATTACCCGATTATTTCAATGGGAGTAGGTTGAAGCCCTATTATAAATAAGTCTTCTTGGTGTTTGTAATAAGAAAGTGGTGCCATTTAGATTAGATTTCCCTTTAATGCAATTCCTTTATATGTTTTTATACACTATTGCTATTTTTATCAAATTAGTTCTATGTTTTGTTGTAATAAGCACGTTTACATGCCAGTAGATGATTATTATCTATTGAATTCATGCATAGAGGACCACACATACTTTTAGTGTGGGGTGGATTGAAAATAATAAGTGATTAGTTCTATGTTATCGATTGGTGCATGCAGAGAAAAAGAAACAGGTGTTCAAATTTAATGTGTTTAAGGAAAATTTTCTCATATTAAAGAGTACGTGTAGAGGAATGGACACACAATGTAACATGAGGTAGGAAGTAGCATGGGGAACTACTTGATATAAGGTGCAATGGATACGTACTTAGACACAATGAAGCGCGTGAAATAAGGTCTAGGGATAAGAAGTATTGAGTGTGCGAGAAGGTTATGATTGGGGGTATGGAAGCATACGATGTGATGTGCGGAAGAGTGAAAGGGTGGAGTTATTTCTACATATGTTTGTAGTTAGAAGTAATTAGTGTGGGAAAAAGAATTTTTTTGAGCACAAATGTTATAAAGGGGGAGCATGCGAACTTAATTCTTACCTTGCATCCTTGTATTTTCAACTTGTGAAGAATGATGAAGATGAAGTATAGTGCAAAGAACAATTGATTGAATGAAGAACTAGGTAGATTTAAGACACGACATTGATAGAGCTCCATGGAGAAGGGTGTTTAAACATGTTGGAAGGAATGTTCATGCAGCTAGGGTTTTAATGGAGAAAAATTTGCATCTAGGGCAAGGGATAGTGGAAAAGGTAGAGGAAATCAAGATGTGCAAAGGTAAGATAGTGTAAATATTATAGTTTTCATAGCACGATACTAGATTAAGAGAAACAATGACACCAAAGAGAGCTCAAATTGTTGAGAAGGAGACCGAGGAATCACCACATAAGTGGTTTATAGAAATGTAATACCTAGAAGAGGTTATTGAAGGGAGATCATGGACATCACAACTAAAAAAATGCAAAATAAGTGATTTTAATCATCACACAGAGGCCACCCGGAAGGAAAGAATGCAAGAGAAGGTGTTATGGATAAACAAGTGGACTCGCAGATGAACAACGAGTAATGGAAAACTTGATTTATAAACTACTTGAAAGTGTGGGGGTTATGTAGTTATTCGAGTTGCCATTCTTTGGGAATCCTGAGTGCCTATACTAGTGGCTTATGTCACGAGTTCATGAAGATTTATTTTATTTCGTAGGAAGAAGGATGCAAATAACAAAAAAATTAATTGGAAAATTTATGGGGTTACATGAATTTGGAAGAGATATTGCAAAAGATCCGTCGATGATGATGGATTAGAGGCAATGAATGTCACGCTTAAGTATCAAAAGGGATGCCAATCTTTCAATGTCGAGAAAATAGAGGAATTGGCTATAAGGGTAGTGACATAGCTTATTAGCTAGAAACCTCGAGCCTCGAGTAGTTGAAGGAAATAAACAAGTGTTGGTTGTACATAATGCACAAAATAACAAAAAAACATATTATAACATTGCATGCTATGTTTCAGAGGGTATAGTGGAGAAGACGCACATCTAAGCGGACAAAGATGAGAAAATAACTTGGGGCACCATTTTGTTGTTAATTTTTTTAGTTAAATTGGTGTGCTTGACGGGCCAAGGGATAAGATGTTGGTATATCCCCACAAAGAAAAACATCACCTACAAGGAATTTTGTAAGCTTTAAATTCTAAGGCACTATAATAAGAACTTAAAAACAACTCACGGAGAAGTGATACAAGAAGTCAAAAACACATTTGAAGAAGAATGACACATCCTGTGGGAATTATCCAATGTAATAAAGGGGAAAGTAGAGTTCATGGTCTATCAACACTTCTTCATGTGGATTTTTACATGAACACCGATGAAAAAATCCCTTAGTGTAATTTTCCTTTCACCTTTTTTTCCGTTACTTCAAGGATTCATAAACAAGTTACATAACATGCATAAGTTGCAATACGATGCCAATAAGGTAGATGTAAATATCCACATTCTGTACAAAACATATGTCTATCCCTACAAGGAGGTGTATGGAGAGACAATGGAGTTTGACAATATTGAAATCACTTTAGAGGTCATGGATATAGGGTAGATTGAGCCCATGTGTGTATATATGTATTTAAGGCCGAGGTTTAAGGAAGGAAAGATTATTAAATGTGAGAACTTGTCACTTTCAGGCCCTCCGAAAGGTAAACTGACTGTGAGCACAAGGAAGAGGAGATGGTGTAAACATGGAACATTGGGTACATTTATGACCCAATGAAGATTATACGCATAAGGTTCCAGAGCACTCTTGCCATGGGACAATTATATCGACAGGAATTGATGGACCTAGAGATGGAAACCATGCGCACCATGAAACAATTATCATGGAATATGAAAACTCATGTAGATGAGCTTAAATTTGATGTGTGTGAGGAGTCATGTGCCTTGAGGATAATGAAGAAGGCTCTACATTCTAGGCATGTGACCATCAATCCTACAAAGTGTCCTCCGATGAACAAGTGAGCAACACATTAACAAAGATATTGATCAACAAAATGTAACATAAAGACCTAAATGGGGGTATAAGATATTAATGTTAATCTAATTAAAAGGACTAAAATGTTGTAGTAAATGGACTAAAATAGTATAAAATAAATGTAAGTAAACTATTCTAAGTGAAATGAAACCCTAAATGTGCAAGATAAGGAAGAGAAATGACATAGCTGATTTGCGAGTCTCACAAAGTTGTCACAGATCTAGAAATGAAATCAGGAAGTGCGATTTAACACTTAAAGAACTGTAAAGGATAGATAGATATGAAAGATATGAAATGACTGGGGTGCTTGGGAGTGTACTTGGGCACCCTAGGGCACCCTAGTATACAATATGGGTGCTTTGATCATTGTAAATGCTCAAAACTAGTTCTGTAGTATGGTCACAAGTTGTCTTCGAGTGCTTCCTGTCTATCACATTGGATCTGCCAAATGAGCTAGGAAATGACCTATAATGAAAAAGGAAGTATCAAACCCTAGAAAAATAAAGATGTAAATGAATGGGTCGACTGACCTTAGCCACCAAACTAGTGGAATTATCACTAAGAAGTGCACTAAATTTTAGAACCGGATGTAGTTCTAGTGTTTGTGTGCATGTCATGTCGCCCTAGGTGCTCTCGTGTGAGTAACAATTTTTGAAGTAGAAAATAATAAAAACTATCAAAAATATAAATAACATGTGTGCATGGAATAGAATAGAATCCTTCCCCTATGCAGGTGTGTGTGATACATATATCCTAACCTTGATGGATGAAACTATGTGGATGTAAGTGATGCAATGGATGCAACTCTATATGGAGTGATAGTAGTGTGTAATGCTATGACCTAGGACCCTTATTATGGTATTATAACTTTATATTTATAGGGTTGTCAAGCTTAATTTTGTAATTTATCCCGATAAGGCCGACAAGGAAAAGATAAATACAAAAATAGCTAGAAATGCCCCAAAAAGAAGTGGGAAAGGATGTGCATAGATTGGACACAAAAAAGTGGGACCAAGGCACCTGGGGTGCCCCAATGACAGGGGCACCTTGATTTTGGGCTAGAATGACGGGGAAGTTGCGAAATGGGTGGATAAGTGTAAAAAAATAGGGAATGACGAAATACAATATAAAATAAAGATGGCCAAAGGGTAGGATTAATTACTAATTTATCCACTTGAGAACCTTATAAATAGTAGTATAAGACCAGGATAAATAATGCCTAAAGTGCATGATTTTGTGTCTAAATTTTCCCCTACTTTATGTTGGTGAGAAAAACGCTTGATAACATAAAGTAGATAGAGATGCGTACATGATATCCATGTAGAGTGTAGAAGAAAATATGTTGATGGACTAGACTTAAGTGTGGAATGAAAAAAGAAAAATGTGGAGGAACATGGATTCTAAAGATGAAAAATGCACATAAAAAGTGATGAGAGTGAACCTAGGATGGAACGTGTGTGTAGTTGTTACTGTGTGTAGTGTAATTGCATGGTTAGTAAAGGAAAGTTCCCGCAGTGTGTTGTCATTGTCATTTGTCATTGTTGTTGTTGCCACCAATTCGACTACTTGTTTCTCATACGATGGACCTGTAAGGAGAAAATGATTAAGTAGTCCACTATGTATGTATGTAAAAAAACTATGTAAAATATGAAAAAATGTAAAGTACATAAATCTAAAATATGCTAGAAAAAATTGTAAATGGAACATGTGCACCTGATCCATGTCAAGAGAAAGGGTGTAGAATCGTGAGTTTTTGGGTGATCTCATGCCACCCTAGTTGAAGAAAGTATAGGGAGGAAATGTGCTCTGTCCTCCAACTTTAACCGCTTCTTGAAATGTCTAAAGAGATCTCTATATTGTCCTAGTTTTTTCAAAGATCCGATGCCACTAGATGGAAAGGTGTAGAGAGGCATACCCAATGTAACTCCCAAGCCTATAAATACTCTGTAGAATTTCTTAAAGACACCATGTCTTGTTATGGCCATTATGTATGGAGTTTGTAGAATGGTCTGAACTCACTAGTTGTGTTTGAATAGGTGTACATACATTGTGTTATTAAAAACCCTCAATGATTACCCCCTCTTTGGGGGCGAATGGGACATCGCAGAAAGGAGAATGTGACCCCAAAATAGGACCCAAACACACTCTAACCTGTATAACTCTACCTTGCAAGGGAAAAGGAAAGCACTTGGTGTATACCAAGGCACACAAAAAATGGGATGGCTAGCCAAAACAAGTGTTAGAATGAAAACACATGAATGTAATAAGACAAGTGTAAAATACACACACAATGTAGAAACTACTAAACAAAATAGTGTAAACATGCACAAAAATAAGAAGACCACACAAAGTAGGTTTCAAACATAGTAAATCACTCACAATGTCGCAAGACATGCAAGGCCATCATGGCCGCAAACAATAGACAAGTGTGCACATAAGAAAAGGGAAAATCCTACATACAATGGAAAACAAAGCATACAAGTAGAAACAAAAAAGTAGTCATGGAAGCATGCAATCCTGCAAACATATTGCTGCACGTGCAACACCCGTTAGTATGTTAGAGTGATAACCAATATGTCAAAGCATGTAAAAACAAGTAGTATAAGATGCTAAGTACAAAATGAAACAATAACACGTGGATAAGCTAAATGTGGATGCACTCAATGACCCGGTATAGGAAGGGTAAAAGGAAAAAACCCCGCCACGTGTAAAGTCCTTTATCTATGATCACACTAAACAAAGGTGTGAATGTGCATGTGTGTATGATAATGACATATAAGGAAACAATCTAACATGTGTAATGAAGTGAGCATGCAAAACACTAGTAAAAAAAGTAAATTCCCCAAGACAATGCAATATAATACGGATGAATGGAATGGAATGATAGGAACAACATGCCCCCAAGTGGATGGAATTTGTATATAGTGAGGTTCATTTTGTTTTCCCCCTCAGTAGTCAAGAATGAACCGTAAATGAGAGTGTGTCACCGGGAAATGGTCAAGTAGTGTAGGTTGTATCTAACGCATTGTGATGAGTGTGTATGTGTAGTGGTGATGAAATGCGACATGTGGTAAGAGGTGCATGGACCCTATAGTGGAAGCGTATACCACAACTTATTGAATGGAGGAGTGATGATTTATCCTAGCGTATATCACTATAGGATGAGAAGAAGGGGTGAAAATTTAACTAAGGTGTATGTCACTAATGCGTGAAATGGTGGATAAGGAAAATGTCTCATGTAAGGTCCATTTGATTGGTAAACCCTCGGTAGTCGAGTATGTACTTGTGGAACTAGATTTCATCATAGGGTAGTGAGTGCAACGCATAGAAGACAACGTAGTCCAAATGACCAAGTGATGAATATGTAATGTAAATGCACGGTGTGGACAATGCAATGCAATATGTGTAATGGATAGGATATGTAATGTGTGAAATGCAATAGGAAATGTAGATAGGAATGGAAGATGCATGAAGGATAGAGGAAACTAGACCCATATATAATGGAATCTAGTGTAGTATAGAATGAATCAGATGGATGGATGCGTTATGCGAATAAGAAAATGTAATGTAAGATGTAGATATAGGTGTGGATAGAATATGTAGTGATGAGAGGTAAATCTAGACCCATAGATAATGTGACCTAGTGTAAATATAGAATGTATGGATGAAATATAAAACTAGACTCATATATAATGATGACTAGTGTAGCGTGTATGAGATGAATGACAGAGAAATGACTAATAGATGAGGTATGTATAGGATAATGTAAGATGTGGGCTATGTATAAAAATGATGATAGAATGTAAGTGTGTAGGACCTAATGTGTAGTGTGTGGGGTTTAGTGTAATGGTAATCCCTCAACATTCTAGTGTGAACCGAAGCACAAGAGTGTATCATTGGGTAATGAGGGTGTGATAATGTGTGAGAAAGATGTCTATAGGAAAAGGAAAAAATAGAGAAAAAATGTAACTATGATAAAATGAGGATGGGGTGAGTGTGTAGTCACTATTCCACCCATCAGTGGTGTGGGAAGAGGCTACGTGAACTCATCAAGGAGATTGTCATTTTCTAGGTCAAAATCAAATGGATCGAGGTTGGTGACATGGTATGCTATAGTATGAGGTTGATCCTGTAATGAGTCGGTAAGGCATAGATGATACATGCCCATAGCATATTCTTCATCAGTGAATGGGGTATATTGAAAACTCGTGTGCATACCAGCGAGTGTAGTTACATGATTAGCCAAAAAGGAATTGTTACAAATGAAAACACGACCAAAAGGAATAGGCAATGAAATATCAGTGTGATCGGGGTCTAAGGTAGCTCGATGTAAGTAAGCTAAGATTCCCCTAATGTGAGTAGAGAAGCACAAGGGGTATGAGAGAGATAGACCAAAAGATCAAAGACATGCAAGCCATTAACGATGCTGATAGTGATAAAACCATAATATATATGAGAAGCATGAGTAGAAGGATAAAGGTCCTTAAAAGTAAAGCCAAGATGAACTAGACCAGAGGAGAAAAAAATGGTTTGGTTGCATGTGGGGTCCAAAAAACATGTTCCTAATAAGAATTGTGAATGAAAAGTGTACATGTAAAAGGGGTACGAGGTAACCGTGAATAAGAAGAAGGAAGGATATTGTGTATGGGTGGAACATGCAGATTATGTGGAATAATAGTCGTAGGAGGAGATCGTGTGGAAGGGATAACATCTAGTAAAAAAATAGTTCCCTCAAGTGGTGGTAAATGAGGTTGATCATCCATAGGTTGAGGTTCATCTGTAGTATCAATGCGAGGCATAGGGATGCTAGTATGAGGGTCATGGACACAATATTGGAATGGATCACAATCTCGGAAGATAGTATACTCAATATGCTCATGCAAGAATTTTATGGAACTAGTGGAGGGTGGAAGAAACAACTTGCATGGCTTGAAGACATGGTCTACCTAACAAACATTTATATGAGACAGAAAATCAATGACAAAGAAAATAGTAAGGAGATTCTTAGGATCGATGGTGAAAGGCAAGGTAATGTGGCATAGACATGGATGGACAAAACCATAATAAACATGGAGCGAAATGGAAGAGGAGATAATCTCATGAGTAGATATAACTAAGGTGTGGATAAAGGACATCGAGGCAAAAACTGGGCTAAGAGCCATTATCGATAAGAGTGTGCTTGATAACAACATTGTAGATATGAGACATGATGTAAAGTGGTGGGTCATTGTCAAAGTGGTGAATGTTAGGTCAAGGATGGGCCTAAAATGTAATATGCTTAGATAAAGCCTCCATAAACGTGTCATACATGGAATCTAGATGCATGTCAATAGAAAAATTGGTAGTAATAAAGAGGGTTCGCACTTGGTGGAGAAAATCAGGGTGGGTAAGTAGATATTTGGTGACATAGATATTCCTAATGATATAATGAAGAGCCCTAGAAAGTGGTAGAACGAGATGTCGAGTTCACCAAAATGATTAACAAAAATATGACCTAAAGACCTAAATGGGGGTATAGGATATTAATGTTAATCTAATTAGGAGGACTAAAATGTTGTAGTAAATAGACTAAAACAATATGAAATAAATGCAAGTAAACTATTCTAAGTGAAATGAAACCCTAAATGTGCAAGAGAAGGAAGAGAAATAGCTTAGCTGATTTGCGGAGTCTGTCATAGGTTGTTGCAGATCTGGAAATGAAATCAGGAAGTGTAGATGAACACTTAGGGACCCTACGAAGGACAGATTTGGAAGATTTAAATGATTGGGGTGCACGGGAGTGTACTAGGGTGCCCTACGGTAACCTAGTCTGTAATCTAAGCACTCGACCACCGTAAATGCTCAAAAATAGATTTGGTATGGTTGCAAGTTGTCTTCGAGTGCTTCTTGTCTCATTACGTTGGATGTTCTAGATGAGATGGGAAATGATCTACAATGCAAAAGGAAGTATAAAACCATAGGAAAGTAAAAGATTCAAATGAATGGGTTAGAATGACCTCAACTACCAAACTAGTGGATTTATCGAGAAGCAATGCACTACATTTTAGACTTGGATGTATTTCTAGTGTGTGAGTGCATGACATGCCCTAGGTTCTCTCATGCTAGTTTCACTTTTTGAAATAACGTGAAATACTAACTATAGAAAATGTAAATAACATGTGTGCATGGAATAGAATAAAATCCCTCCCCCTATGCAGTGTGTGTGATGTAGATCTCCTAGCCTTGATGCATGGAACTATGTGGATGCAAGTGATGCAATAGATGTAATTCTAGATGGAGTGATAGTTATGTGTAATGATATGACCTAGGATCCTTATTATGGTCTTATAGATTTATATTTATAGGGCTCTCAAGCTTAATTTCATAATTAATCCCAACAAGGTCGACTAGGGAAAATATAAAGAGAAAAAAAAACTAGAAAGGCACCAAAAATAAGTGGGAAAGGATGTAGATAGACCAGGGCACCCGAAAGTGGGACTAGAGGCGCACTGGGCACCCTGAGATAGATTAGGGCACCTTGTTTTTGGACTAGAATGATGAGGTAGTTACAAAATGGGTGGATAAGTGTAATAAAATATGAAGGAATGAAAAATAAAATATACAATAAATATGGCCAACGGTGGGATTAATTAGTACTTTATCCACTTGATAACCTTCTAAATAATAGTATAACACCTAAGCTAAATAATGCTTAAAGTGTAGGATTTTGTGTTTGTAGATATCTATAGAGGTTACACGTAGAAATGTTGATAAAGAGGCCACATTTAGAATATTTTTGAAGGATAAAAAGGATAAGGATGAAGAAATTGAGTTCCTGAAGGAGGAGAAGGAAAGGGCAAAAAATAAAGTGAAGGTTTGCCTCGAGATGGCCGAGGAAATGGGAGATGAAATTATGACAAAGATGACCACAGTATAAGGAACATGTAGATGGTACTTTTCCTTTGGCCTTACATTATTTACAGAAATTGATACACTTTATATCGAATGAAGAAACAAGTGTGGAATGAGTATAGAAGAGGTGATGACAATGAAAGATAAAACTGTTATGGTTTCAAGAGACAAAATGAAGGCAAAAATAACGCACAAAATAGTTGAGTATGATGCCATTCTTGTTACATTGAGGGATAACTTTAAGATGGAATTTTTTCATTTAGAATGTGTGAAGGGAAACATCATTAAGATAAGGACGTTGGAGGAAGAAAATAAAATCCTTGTGGTAAAGAATAATGACAATTTGGGGCGTGAGGAGAGGCCGACGTTACTAACAGAGAAGTTTGATGCACTTAAAGCATCTAGGGACCCTCATGATGAGAGGATCAACGAATTAGGTAAATTAATGGTGCATCATATGGCTATTATGGATGACATGGTATCAGGATTGGTGAATGTCGTCAGGGTGTTGAAGCACAAAGGAGAAGACACAATTTTAGATGAAATGGATTCTATAATAAAAGTATATTATATATAGGTCGATATAAGTTTGTAAATGTGTCATCACATCCAAAATGAATGGGAAAGTGTGGGCTCAAGAATAAAAATATACAAAAATGGGGCATATAAGAACCTCCATGTATAATACATATCAAAAGCTAGGTAAGAATAGAATAACTAATGTGATCCACTAGTATAATGACGTGGAGGACTCCTATTCCTCTACCTATGTGACCTTGTTGTAGAGTAGTGAAGACTCCTTAACATAATCCTATGGTGAGGTCCACTAACATGAGGTTCCAATGTCATTTGTAGTTGAGTCCTCCTACTCGAAGATGATCCATACTACCCCGAATGTGCATGCATCACCTCTTTCAAAATACAAACCTCAACCTCTAGTGTTAATTTCTTGTACCTCTCAACAAACAATATCTATGCCCCATGGTATCCATTGATGAAGAGATATTTATATCATCCAATACTCGATGAAGCTCACGATTTACTTATAGATCATCAAGGGAATTCCGGAGACTAGAGTAAAAATGTTGACCAAGGTATAGAATATCAACTACCACCACTAAATTGGTAATACATAAAAGCATAAATTCATAAAATGTCTCCAAAAATCAACTTAAAACTAGATATAACATTGCCACTAACACTAATAGTAAAAATAATAGTCTAAATAAAAGTAGGAGTAAAAATACAAAATAAATAGAAAAGAGCCTACCCGGATCTATTTTTTGCCAATCTTCCTCCTACTCCTTCTCTTCGAGAATCCTTTGGCCCTCATTGGCCTCTCCCTATCCATATAACCCATAGTATTGACCAAATGGGTACATAATCTATGTAGGCATCGGTCCTTGATCATGCCCTATTGTTGTTTTCTATTAGCTTAATAGTTTCGATACTCATGTGGTGGCGGTAGAGGTGGTACTAAACCTCTTCATCCTCTTTAACTCCTATGAGATAGTGTTAACTCGCCCTATATACAATAATAGGAACTCTTTGTGTCAATAGAGTCCAATCTAACCTACACAATCAAACATCATACTTCTCACATGTACCATGGTACTCTACTAGTATGTTTGAAAGCACAACGACTAATGGTTACCAAAACTTCTGGGAACCCTACTGAATGGATGTACCTTAACATAACCCAATATATGTTTGACCTACCCCAGAAAGGAGTATGCCATTATTGAATAAACCTCTCTAGGACAAGAATTTCACATCACCTAGTATAAATATGTAATCATATATGTGTATGTTAGAATGGTATCCTCCCTAGAAGTATATTTGAATAGGGCCATGTTCCCTAATTTCTTGCTCTAATGTCTCAATGTGGGCCCACTAGAACTATTTTGACAAATGAATTGAGTTAATCATATACCTAGATTATAAATAATATAGGGTAACTCAAATCTTGACTACTCAACCTCACCACCATGTATAAATCCTATTATAAGTGAGATAACACATCTTGAGCCTAAGAATACCTATAACTATGCTCCTTAAGATATCTAAAAATATGAGCCCAAACAACAAATAAGACGATCCATACCCTTGTCCCTAACCACTTGGGAGAAAATGATACTAATAATCACCTTATGGAAGTTTAGAATATGATTATTCTAGATTCTCGTTACTCTAACACCCTATTTGGTGCTCCCTTTAGGAACTTGGGCATCACTAATATAATTGAATTACTAAAGGTCCGAGTTGCCTTTGTGAAATGAGAAAATGTAACCTCCCTCCATGTAAATGGAATACATGTAATCCTATAGACATCCTTGAGATTGATGATCCACTCTCTCGCTAATAATGGAATCTAAAAAGTGTTCTAGTCTCGCATCCCAAGTAAGTGAGAACATCGCACAAAATATTTCTTATAGAATTAAACAGAGGAGTCTCAGTTAGCTTTAGGAGTCTTGAGATATTAAGAAGAATATTCTATTACATAGTTAATTTCCCTATCATGTTTTGTAACTAATATAACTCTCTATCTTATCTCCATCTAACATATCTGCCTGTAAACACCCAAACAACCAAAAATGGAAGGTAGAATATGAAAAAATAAAAAAAAATTGAATTTTAATAAAAACCAATTTTCTAACTACTCAACATGCAACCGCCACTTCCTATAGGAGGTGGTTGTATTTTTCATACTAGTGGTTTTGTCCCCAAAAAAATGGTTACATATTAAATTATGTCATACTAATAATCGTCGATGGTGGTAGTGCCCCCACCACAATGGTTATGTGTTCAATATTTTCATATGCATAATTTTTAATGGTGTTTATGATCCTAACGAGGTAGTTGTGCATTCAAAATAATCAAACGACTAAGGGTTACTTCTTACGATTGAAGGTTTCACCTCACCACACCCAAAAATAAATTTTGAAAAAAAAACTACCCGAACCCAACCAAATCCATTTTTTATGTTCCTAACCTACACCTCCTACCTAACATTTCTACACTAATTTTTTAAGAAATAATGCCTAAGAAACATATTAGGACAAAATAAAATTCCCCCTCAAAAACATAAAAATATGTAGAACTCACATGTCCGCATTACCTCACCGTTGACTAGAAAAAAATATTGGCTAAGTATAAGAGGACATGTGGATAGGCACTAAATTTTGATAGAGTTGCACCACTGAATATCCTCACCCGAAAGACATAGTTTGGAATTTAAACTCTTTTTGCATGGATCAAGATGGAGTTAAACGTGGAGTGATGAACATGCATTGGATAAAGATAGAATACTTTTGGATGAAGAAATGGCTTTTTTTGGAGCAAGTGGAAGATCAAGCGTCATGAGAAGTTTGAGATGATAATAAGATTAGATTTAGAGTTAGTTATAGATAATCCATTATTAGGTGAAGCTTGCATGCTTCCTTAGTTTATTTTGTAGCGGCATATGGATATTTTGAGCATGCATCCTATTTTGAGAGTACATAGGCTATGAAGGAAAGTTCCCACCCCCTTATATATATTGATTTACAAAGTTTAGCACCGTACTACTAGACCGAGATAGAGTTATGTTGCTTGTATATATGTGTGCATGACTTTGTGATGGTAATTCTCTTATATTCAATTATTGTATTTTGATGGATTAATATTTTTGGGCCTTGAAATATTGGCCAAGTACCAAAGGGCATGCAAGGCAAAGTGCGAAGGATAAGGGTATAAGAAGGGTTTAGGAGAAACCATGGTGCGTAAGGAAATACATAGGATCTAATGACTTAGCCATATTCAACATTCTAGAGGCACTTGAGGAAAAATGTGACCCTACTAGGCATGCCAAGTAGATAAGGTGTCAGCTTGGAGACTTGGTTGTTAAGGAAATAATATTCCACGCATGGAATATTCCTAGAAGACATCATTACAGAAAGTGGAGAGCTCAGAGTAGAATAAGCATGCACCATCGGAAGACCACATTGATACTGCAGTATCGATCTGCTCTGAAGAAAGGCATGGCGGTGGGTGTTGATCCTATAAAGAGATGCTAGGGTAGAATAAGAAAGACACACATGAAGTCATAAAGAGAGACACCAAAACATATAACATGGGAAGAATGAAGCTCTGCAGAGATTACCAGGAGGCCCTAGGAGTTTGGATTCTCATTAGAGGATTGTAGGAATGTTATCATGTGTAAGGGATGGGTCTGAGAAAATTTTTGTAATAAAGAAAGTATAGCTAAGACCTTTGATATATGGGTTAGATCTATATCTTGATAGATTTGGTCTGATACGACCCTTTTGAATGTAATTTGGTTCTTTGAGACTATGATCAATATAAATATATGGCTCTATTATGAATATTTGGTTTAAGGGTGCAAACCCTAGTGTTATTTCCTTATATTTTATGACAGATTTGTTCTTTGTATTTCATGCCATGATGTTTCTCTTGTTATTAAATGTTTGGGTATAAGGATATGATAGCTCATGTTGTGATTTTACATGAATATTCACTTCTCTGTAACTAATCCTATAATAATGGTAAGAACTTCTCACAATGCTCACATAAAGGAGAGGCTCGGCACATGCACGGTGATAGGCCAACACACATGGGGTTAGAAGTTAGTAGATGGGTAAAAATGACTACATCTTGGTTTTGTTTCCGGGATCTCTTTTTGAATTTGTTGTGAGAATGATGCGTGATGAAAGAGCACTTAAACTTGGACAGTGTCGAAGCATGGTTTAAGAGCACGGAGGATTATTTTTCTCATAGATTTAGTATTGGATTTGAGATTGATACACACAAATGGGTAGAAGAACACCTGTATCATGAGCTATATGAGACCTTCTTTTGTTTCTTTTCATTACAGTTATGTGAATTGCTTTCCACATATGCATCTACATAAAGTCGGCATCTTGTAGATATCACATTTGGATCCAAGAGGAATATCGAGAGGATGCGGGATGTTGATCTTACCTCGACATGTGTTGTTGATCATTTGTGGAAGAGAGTGGTAACCAATTATACCCCAGAATATGATATTTCTATGTATTCTTGTCTTGAGGTTGTTGATTTTGAGTTATGAAAGGAACCTAGAGGATCATTTTTGCATGCTATCCCTTTAGCCTTAAAGATCTTGCTCATTACACTAAGTTTGGAAGCATTTCCTATGGCCGGATAAGCTTCTCTGAGTGTTGGGCAAGGAAGCTAGGGTTGAGGAAGATGACAAACCTTACAAATGAAAAGGAGAGAGAGGAGAGATGACTCAAGTATAGTGAGGATCATGAAAGTGAGTTGGATAGTGTTAGTGGAAATTAGCAGCACCCCCTGGATGTTGATCAGATTTCTAGTTTGATCATTCTAAGCATCCAGTGTGATTGCACAACATTGAAACCTCTCTCCAAGTGTGGGACTTGTAAAAATGAGAAAGGAATCTCCAGAGAAGGCTGGTTCCTCTTCCTAAACTACCTGCCACAAGTTGTTCCAGTGCAGGCAAGCTAATCTAATCCTAATCTAACCTCCAAGGAGACAGGGAGAGAGAGAAAAGAGAAAAAAACAAAAGCCTACACTAAAACGGTGATACACCAGAGAAGGAAAATGCTTGAACATCTATCAAAACTGCTATGAACATAGCTCCAACCTTGCAATGAACATTTAAACGTGCACAAATACCTACAATGAAGAGAGGCAAGAAGAAAGAAAACAAAAATACAAGTAAGGATGGACGGATGCATCACAAAACACATTTTTTTTGATCCAGAAGTTTGCACAAAACATCATTTTAATGGTAAAAGGAAAAAAATTCCATTACAGAGTAGGGGAGGAGGTTCAAACTCCATTTTCAACCTTGGGGAAGAAAAGAAAGGAGAGCAGAGTAGAAAAGATGAACCACACTTTTAGAAAGAAGCCCCTCCTTACAATTTATAGGAAGAATGAGAGAGGGAAGAGAGAGGAAATCCAAATCTACCCCAACCACCTCTGGGTTGCATTTAATTCATCTCATTATGGTGGTAGGTGAGATCCCTAGCAAAAGCGGTGAACTATATTTTGCATTAAAACTGGTTGTTGAAACGTCATTTCTGGCCATCACCACGAACCAGAGACATTTCTTGATTTTATCTCTCTAAACTGAACCAAAATGCAATATTGACCCCGAATAATGTAGAAATTTTTTCCAGCTTTCCATTGATATAAAGAACGTGGAAATCTGAGTTGGATCAAAAGTTATGGCCATCTCAAGATCTAGGGAAAAAAATAGGCCAAAATCGGATCGGCGGGAAAAAAATTTTTTTACCCGTTTGAATTTTTGCCAATGTTCTCCGCCACTTGGATGACACGTGTCGCCTCGATTCATCCGTGGGCCTACCTCCCAAAATTTCCATGGGGTGCTTGATTATTTCTGGCCTAGACACGTGGCAACATCTCATTCGATGTGGGTTTGACACTCCAAAATTTCCATGCGGGCCTGCCTTGAATTTTTTGGCACCAACTGGACACGTGGTGAGATTCTATTGGCTCGCAAAAAAGGGGGCGGGCTTTCCCTTTGAATTTTGCTTTGTTTTTTCCCTTGGGAAAATTTCCCAAAAATCTCCCCCAGCCCGCCACTCCAGGACACGTGGCACTCCCCTATTTGTCTGTGGGCCTTCGGGCAAAATTTACCTCTTTGCGCCAAACACTTAGCAATTTTAACTTTCTTCCCCTTCTAACACGTGGCACGTTCGATTCGTCTTCAGCATCCTTGTCTCTTTTCAGCCATTTCACCTTTTTCGTCCCACGCGTCCCTAGCATACTTTTGGCCCAACTGTCCCGGACTGCCTGGGACAAATATCTCTGAACCGCCCGAAATGGACTGTCCTTGGCGAAATTGGCCGGTTTGCATCCTCCGTGTACTTTTGTCCCATGTCCCAAACCGCGCTTGAAACAGAGACTTAGGCAATTTTTCCTTTGCTTTCGGCCGATTCGGATTTTCACGTCCCTCGTGTCCTCGACGTCCCAACTGTCCCGTGGACCGCCTAGGACAAAAATGTCTGACTTAGCTGATTTTCTTGCTTTTTTCGGCCCCAAGCTTGGTACGACGAACCTCAATACGACCCGTGAAATGCTTTAAAACAGTCCTGCAACCTTATTTTTGCATTTTTCCATTTTCTCTAACTCGTTGGGATTTCTTCTTGGATGGGAGAGTTAGAGAGAAGCCGAGGGACCCCAAAAAACATGATTTTTTCCTTGAATCAATCTACTTGCTCGGGACTGAATAATTTGATGCATGTTATCAAAATTACCTTGAGGGGTGAATTTTGGATAACAATTTTGGTGACTCAGTGGGGTCATCTACCTGCTGGATGAAGTTACCAGTTGCCTGAAGCATCCATTGGGCATGGAGTCATGAGTTGTAGCCTACAAACTGATCTGAACTTTGAAAACCTCCTCTCTGAGCCACTTGGAAACCCACTGAAATGGACCGTGCAAGAGCAAAACCAGCACCACAAAAACTATGTACAAAACTAAAAATCATACATGCTCCAAATGGAACATGCAGAGTGTGCACAAGCACTTCTTTTACTGAAAGCAAACCTACCTACTCTATTCTAACTGGAAGCAAAGGTAAGCTAAACAAACCCCGCAACTGGTTGTGCAAAATAGCTTCCTTTCTTCAAAATTGGCAACCATGCAACTGATTTGGCACTGAACATGGCTGATTGGATGAATGGAAAATCAACAAGAAGCTGGTCTTCCACCCAAATCATCAAGGTATCAGCTGAAGGCAAATTCAATACCTCTTTTAGTTGTTCTGCATTTGGATTGGAGAGGTATGACAGCTGATCCTTGGTTCTTTGTAGCTCATCCTCATGCTCAGAAGCAAGCATGACTGGTTGTGACTTCTCCTTTGGCTCCAATGAAGCCAAATACCTAATTGGGCAAGGTCTGATCCGTTTGATATGCCCATAATTCTGATTTTCAACTCCAAGAATGGAGTTCTCTTGTAGACCCTCTTGAATGGATGATGTGGAAGCAATGGTAGAACCCTTCTGCCCTTTCTCTTCCTCCAATGAAGAACATGGAAGATTTAAATCTTCCAATCTTGATTCCAAAGAGCTGCTATAAGATGTAGGCTACTGCAAATGAATGCTCTCCTCCATGACAGCAGGCTCTTGTGTTTGGAATGTGGATGATGAAAGAGAGAATGGTGGAAACTCAACCGGTTCTTCTTCATCAAAACAGTCTTCCAAATCAGACAGGTAAACTACCTCATTGTTGTCCTGCTGCAAATGCTCAACCTCTCCCATGGTGTTCTCTTGCTCTATAACTTGATCACCATGGTTTCTTTCATCCTCTAACATTGAGTTTGAGAGATCAAACTCTTCTTCAGTACTAGAACTTGAGAGAGATGAAGTAGAAATGAATAACCGAAGGTTCTTTTATAGCCTGCTTTGTGCTCAAAGCCCTTGGATCTACACTTTTCTCCTCCACAACTAGAATGTGCTCCTCTTCTTTTGGATTTGGAGCAGCTTCTCCTTCCTCCAATGTTTGAAGACAATCTTTCTCTTGATTGAACTCTTCCTCCAGCATGAAGTTTGTCAAGTCAAACTCTTCAATCTGCTGCTCTAGAGGACAAGTTGGGACTGCAAGATCTTCTTCTTCTGCTGCAACAAAATCAGTCCTGACCACCATTTGTTCTCCAACTCCAACCTCTTCTAAAGGCTTAACCATCAAGGGGATCTTTGTCATCCCAAATTTAAGAGCCCAACTCTTCAGACTTTGAATTTCTTCATCTTTGTTTGGCTTCTCTTTTTGTTGTTGTTTTCCTTGACTGGCATTCTGATTTTCATCCTCCCAACATGGATTTGGGAATGCAAGAGGAGAAGTGGATTGTAACTCAAATGGCTTGGCAATTTTTCATGGTGGTGGAGGTAGAAACTCTTGTTTCTTTGGAGGAGGGGGTATTTCTATTAGCTCTTGTGGAGGGGATGACTATTTGGAAGGAAAAGGGACAAAAGAATTGAGATGAGGTGGAAGACTAGGGGGTGGAGAAATGGATTCAACACTTGGGACAGCAGATGGAGAGTTTAAAACTTGACACTGCTGAGATAAAATAGATTGGGAAAGAGGAAAAAGAAAGGCATGAGATGGCGTGCTTACCCATTGACAAGGTTGTTGAATACTCCTCTCATACACCTCTATTTCTTCAATCCACTTTGCAAGCAATGGCAGTGTTGCAATCATGAAGTCAAGCTTCTCTTGAGGGCTGTAATGCCTTGGAAAAGGTCCCACCCATGGACAGGGTGCTCCACAACCGATTCCAAATGCTTTCATTTGTGCTTGAGCCCTGGACTGCACCATGTTTACCTCCATCTTTTGGATTTTCTCCAACAGACCAGCATCTTGCATCTGATGGTCTTCATTATATGCATACTCTTGCTCTTGGAAAGCTCCATAGCCAAACTGATTTTGGCATTGCTGCTCATATGGGTATGTATGCTGATTTTGAATTTGTTCAAAATGCTGATTTGGAGGATTTAAAAAACATGTTGGAGGTGGGAAACATTGCTGCTGTTGTAAATGTGAGTTCCATGATGGAAATGAAGTCATGATTGCACAACTTCATGGAATGGAAAAGAATGAAAGGGATGGAAAGAAGGATGGATGGGAATGGATGAAAAACAGGTCTGCAACTTCAGAAATGGGTTGCTGATCAAATGGAGTCACCAGATGTGTTTGCAAGTGCCTCCAAAGGTTGAAATCTTCACAGGAACACACCAACCTGCAAAAGATGAAGTGGAAGACCTCTAAGGTCCCACCGGTGTGCCAAAAATTGTTAGTGCAAATCAGCAGCACCCCCTGGATGTTGATTAGATTTCTAGTTTGATCATTCTAAGCATCCAGTGTGATTACACAACATTGAAACCTCTCTCCAAGTGTGGGACTTGTAAAAATGAGAAAGGAATCTCCAGAGAAGGCTAGTTCCTCTTCCTAAACTACCTACCACAAGCTATTCCAGTGCAGTAAGCTAATCTAATCCTAATCTAACCTCCAAGGAGACAGGGAGAGAGAGAAAAGAAAAAAAAACAAAAGCCTACACTAAAACGGTGATACACCAGAGAAGGAAAATGCTGAACATCTATCAAAACTACTATGAACACAGCTCCAACCTTGTAATGAACATTTAAACGTGCACAAATACCTGCAATGAAGAGAGGCAAGAAGAAAACAAGCAAAAATACAAGCAAGGATGGACAGATGCATCACAAAACATGTTTTTTGTTGCTCCAGAAGTTTGCACAGAACATCATTTTAATGGTAAAAGGAAAAAAATGCCATTATAGAGTAGGGGAGGAGGTTCAAACTCCATTTTCAACCCTGGGGAAGAAAAGAAAGGAGTGCGAGAGCGAGAAAGATGAACCACACTTTTAGAAAAGAAGCCCCTCCTTACAATTTATAGGAAGAATGAGAGAGGGAAGAGAGAGGAAATCCAAATCTACCCCAACCACCTCTGGGTTGCATTTAATTCATCTCATTATGGTGGTAGGTGAGATCCTAGCAAAAGTGGCGAACTATATTTTACATTAAAACTGGTTGTTGAAACGTCATTTCTGGCCATCACCATGAACTAGAGACGTTTCTTGATTTTCTCTCTCCAAAATGAACCAAAATACAAGATTGACCTTAGAATCATGTAGAGAATTTCCCAGATTTCCATTGATATAAAGAACGTGGAAATATGAGCTCTGGATCGAAAGTTATGGCCATCTGAAGATCTAGGGCAAAAAAAAGGCCAAAATCGGATCGGCGGGAAAAAAATTTGAATTTTTACCCGTGCTCCGCCACTTGGATGACATGTGTCAAGATCTGATTCATCTGTGGGCCTGCCTCCCAAAATTTCCATGGGGAACTTGATCATTTCTGGCCTAGACACGTGGCAGCATCTCATTTGATGCGGGTTTGACACTCCAAAATTTCCATGCGGGCCTGCCTTGAATTTTTGCGCCAGCTGGACACGTGGCGAGATTCTATTGGCTCGCAGAAAAGGGGTGGGATTTCCCTTTGAATTTTTCTTTGTTTTTTCCCTTGGGAAAATTTCCCAAAAATCTCCCCCCCGCCACTCCAGGACACGTGGCGCTCCCCTATTCATCCGCGGGCCTTCGGGAAAAATTTACCTCTTTGCGCCAAACACTTAGCAATTTTTTCAACTTTCTTCCCCTTCTGACATGTGGCACTTTCTGATTCGTCCTGTGGGCCTCCTTGTCTCTTTTCACCCATTTCACCTTTTCGTGTCCCACGCATCCCTCATGTACTTTTGGCCCAACTGTCTCGGACTGCCTGGGACAAATATCTCTGAACCGCCCGAAATGGATTGTCCTTCGGTGAATTGGCGATTCGCGTCCTCCATGTACTTTTCTCCCAGCTCTCCCAAACCACGTGAAATAGAGACTTAGGTGATTTTTCCTTTGCTTTCGGCTGATTCGGATTTTCGCGTCCCTCACGTCCCGACATCCCAACTGTCCCGCGGACCACCTGGGACAAAAATATCTGACTTAGCCGATTTTCTTGCTTTTTTCAGCCCCAAGCTTGGTATGAAAAACCTCAGTACGACCCGAAATGCTTTAAAATAGTCCTACAACCTTATTTTTGCATTTTTTCCATTTTCTCTAACTCATTGGGATTTCTTCTTAGATGGGAGAGTTAGAGAGAAGCCGAGGGACCCCAAAAAACATGATTTTTGCCTTGAATCAATCTACTTGCTCGGGACTGAATAATTTGATGCATGTTATCAAAATTACCTTGAAGGGTGAATTTTGGATAAAAGATAGATAACAAAAGGTTGCAGGAGTGATGGATATATCAAGGAAGACATTACGAGAAGGAATCAAGGTTCACGTAGAGGACATGGAGCTGAGAAGTTTGTGCTACTCCATCTTGGAAAGCGCAGTTTGAGTTCATCACTTGGAGAAAGGAGAGTTGTTAGCGCAAGCACTGAATCCACTTGGTGACCAACCCCTGGTGCTTAGTCTTCCAAATCAAGAGATAAGTATTGCTAACCTAGTTGGTATTGGTGGGAGTGATTGATCTGTACCTAGGAGATATAATTTCTCATTTGGTACATCTATGGCTACACAATAATTTCCTATGTTTGAAGGAATATTTTCTAGAACGACGTTTGGGAAAAGTGTGAGTACAAAAAGTTTGGGTATCACATATGGAAGTGGCATGGGACACACATATAGTAGCGGTGTAATATCACAAACTATTAGCGTGTAGTTCAGTGGGACGTTGGGAGTTCTAGGCATGACCACTTCAGGACCTTTACTGGCTAGAAGAGGTGAATCTAGTGGTATAGTAGTTGGAGGACCTAGTGGATCTAGAGGATCTAGTGGGTCAAGAGGGATAGGACCTAGTGGATCTAGTGCATCTGGTGGTGGAGGTAAAATTGGAGGAAATCAAGGTTCTAGATCAAGAGGACAAGGGCCTCAACCACCTCAGCAAGTATTTTTCAAAATTTCTTTACACCTACCAGACTAAAAAGGTGTTGAGGATGCTACAGAACATGTACACAAGTGTGAGATACTATGGTGCATGAGGGGGATCACTACCCCATAATGAAAGACAAGTCAAGTATAAAACAACATTAAAAGGATGTGTGTATAGTTAGTACCATAAGTATGACCCCCATCAAATAGTGGTAGATTACACCATGCTACAAATATTTTCATGGATGAATTTCATATCCTTGAGTTTGAACAGAAGAGCATTAGCGCTAAAGGAGATCCAACAAGGAATGATAGAGAGTGTGTGGGAATATGAAACACATTTTAAGACTCTCTTATCAAATTTATCATATGATATTCACCCCTCTTAGCATGCTCAGTGTTTTTGGAGGATTGATAACACTGTTTAGGAGAGATATTTCACACAAGACTTTCACAGACTGCGTGAGGCCTTGTAGGCTACCCTACGTGTTGATGCTTTGTCGAAGCATGGATGTTGGTGTTAGCCCATTCCTTGAGGCTCAAATTACTGTAATGGAGAAACAACTGGAAAATATATTTGTGAACTCGGTGGATGAGACTCATAGTGGTCTATGGTGCATAGATTATGAGGTAGAGGGGCATACAAAGGACAATTACCCTAGGAGATCGGTACGTGCCATGATGGTGGACTGTGAAATTTGCAATGGATATCATGATCCAAGTAAATGTCTATTACTATGCAGCGCGATCCATAAGAATGTGTCTTTCTATTAGAAGATCATTAGATCCACTACCCATGACACTGTGGGATTGTAAATTGATTAACCGAGATACATGACACCATTAATATTGGTGTGCATCAAGCCAACCTTGCGAGATAATTCCAAGGATGATGGTCATCACTATAAAGGGCGCGCGGGTGAAGGGATGCATGGAAGAGGTTTCGAGGAGTATTTTGTGGTCATGGCAATCATTGAGGAAGAATAGAGTTCCCACATGGAACATATTCCAACCGTGGATCTACAGAGCACAATAAGCGTGAATTCGTTGATCTGCTGCAATGCTCTGGTTTGGGAAAAAGCATATGTATGAGGATTTCCCAGGATCTATTTGAACATATGAGATAATAACACCGAAAGGAAAAAGGTTATTGTATGGTAAGTGTGAGGAAGGTTGATTCACAATGGATGCCTAGGGTGGCGTACGGGTTGGGACTAGAGTCTGTACTAGTTACAACACAAGATGAGGCTGCACGTGCTAGGGAAGTACCAAGGGAATGTTGACTAGTTAGTAGAGAAGAGGTGGTGCATGAGAAGTATTAAGACCCTACTCATCAGAAAGAATTGTATCAAGAAACCATAGATGTGATTCAAAGCCTACAAGGAGAGATTTAGTGCTTGAAAGAGAAGTCAAGGAAGTTAGATCAAAGGAATAATGTTGAGGCTCCACAGAAGGATCTGGATGAGGTCAGAGAAGTATGTAAAATGTTGAGGCAAGAGAATAGCATTCCCTTTCTAATAGAGTGGTTATGGGAGAATGTACCGCACACTAGAGGACGGCGCGAGAGGTAGGTTCTACATGCCAACCTTCCTCCCCATAGCCTTGATTATGACAAAGAGATTACCGTGAATGATGTTGTGGATGGGTGGCTTTTCAGCAATATTTTGATTGACAGGGCACAAAAGTCAATGTTCTCACTCTAGATGCATGGCATCAAATGGGAAGGCCCCCATTATAGCCATCTTTTAATGTGCTTTATATGGATAACAAGACAAAATAAATACCCTTTGGTATCTTGAAGGATGTTTCTATCACTATCCAAGGAGAAAATTTCACTAGGGACTTAAAAGTCTTAGTCTTTAGAAGAGGAAGGCAACTTTCTGCATTACTTGGGTGCCCCTAATGTTATAAGAATAATGTTGACCTAAGGTTAAATAAGGGATACATAAGCTTTGAGAACAAGAAAGAGTGGGTCATCATCCCCTTAACCAATGGGAAGTCAACACCCTATATTGAGCCCTCGGAGAATAAATTCTTGACATGATCTATGTGCGCTCTATCAAAGACCCTGAGGTGATTCACCCTATAAAGGGATTTATTCATTTTGAAGATGCTTAGTCCATGAGTGATACAACTAGTGTGGCATGTGAAAATTGGGCACACAGGACTTATGAGTTAATTGGGTGACAATTAAGAGGCTCTATTACAAGGGTGACAAAGGCACGCTTAGTCAAGCACCTAGGAGGGAAGAATTTTATGAGCTACTCTGGAGGGGACAACCCTGATTTTTTTAATGGGAAATGGAGGCTCATTGGAAAAATGAGATCGAAAGAAGAGGGATGCTTGGCTATAACTTAATTGGGACCATAGTGCATTAGTGGGTGACACATCACAATAGCCTTCTATAATGGCGTGAAGTGAGAATCACGTTCTCTGTTAGGTCTTCCCGAAGTAATGCACCCACTGCAATATAAGATTACCATGGGAAGCAACCCACCTCATTTCACATCCAAGCATGTGAAAAATCATGGATGGAAGGCGTAGAGGCCTTTCCACCTTCTTTATGGGTGTATAATATGTATTCCACATTACAAGGGTGTGTACACACATGGTATTTTCACTCGAGAGATGCACCATCAAACATGAAGTTGGTAGGAGTTGAAGGATAACCTCCTTCAAGATTTCAAGTAACAGAGTACTAAACCATCAATGGATAGGGTGTTGTAGGTTGTTACACACCTAACAATGGGAAAAATTTCAATGGCGAGAAGATAGAATACTAGAGTTATTGGGTGGACCTAGCTTAGAACCGTGCTTTATGATGAAGATGAGTCGAAGAGATGAAAATTGAGCACGCATGCATGTAGAAAGAAAAAGGAAATATGGTATATGTAATAGATGGTGAAGAGATGGAGAGTTTGGATGCTAACCATATTGAAGGTATGCATGAATTTATTGATAGTGCTGATGAGAAAGCATGCGCCTACCATGAGCCCCTCAAAACAAAGAAGTTTAAAATCACTTCAAAAATGGAACCTAAGGAGGCCACAATTAGATACTATTGGTCAAAGAAGGAGGTTTCGAAGATCTATGAGTTGTGTGAGTTTCAGAACTTATTTCCATGTGGATACCATGAGATTAAAGGCATTCACCACTCCTTGGGAGAAATGAAAATCAATTTAAAAGAGGGTGTGCGCCCGATTTGAAAGAGGCCTTATCGAATGAATCTGAATCTTCACGTCAAAGTCAAGGAGGAGATAGACAAAATGATCACTTCAGGCATCATTGAAGCTATGGAGGAATCAGAATGGGTAAGCCCCATGGTCATCAATATTAAAAAGGATGGAAGGATAAGGATTTATGTTGACTACAGGGACTTAAATGTAGTATGTGTAATTGATCCTTTTCTAACCCCTTTTACCGAGGAGATCCTGGAAGGAGTAGCTAGGCGCAAAATCTATTCCTTCACGGATGGATTCTCAGGATACCATCAAGTTAGAATTTCTAAATAAGACCAAGAGAAGACAAATTTCACCACTCAATGGAGAATATTTTCCTGTCATGATCATGCCTTTCGAGACTAAAGAACACACTTGCTATGTTTTCACGCATAGTGGTCCAGGCATTTTAGGATTTTATCCATAAGTTCTTACAAGTCTACCTTGATGATTGGACAATATATGGACTAGTGAAAGACCATTGTGACAATTTGAGAGATGTCGGTAGTTGAGGATATCCATCAACATTAAGAAATGTGTTTTTTAACTCCATTTGGGACCCTATTGGGGAATATTATATGTAAGGAAGGTTTGCTGATGGATCCCTCCAAATTTGTCATTATTATGGGATTGGGGAGCCTACCAATCATAGCGCAGTGCATAGATTCCTTAGGAATACAGTTACTACCAAAATTTTAAACGAGGGCATGCCAAGATCGCTGTGCCATTTTAGGAGTTACTAAAACACAAGAGTTCCTTTCACTAGGCAGAGGCACAATAGACGACATCTGACACTTTGAAGGATAGACTTGTCACTTTGCCCATACTATGATTTCCTTCTTGGGATAAACCTTGCCAAGTGCATGTTGATTCTTTAGGGATGGAAATTAGAGCAGTCTTAGCACAACCTGGAGAAGGGATTATTAACCACCACTTGTATTTTGCTAGCAGGAAGTTAACACCAACAAAATAGAACTACATCACTATTGAGTTTGGAGCACTATCGATGGTCTATGTGCTACATAAGTTCAAGTAATATTTGCTGGCAATGCCCTTCATATTTTACATGGATCACATGACATTGAAGTACTTAGTGAAAAATCCCATTTTGTAAGGGTGTATATGCTGGTGGGTCCTATTGTTTAAAGATTTTGACTTTACTGATTGTTGTGAAACTAGGAAAGAGTAACTTTGGGCACGACCATTTGTTAAGAATTGACTTAGGGAGGATGTGCGAGTATTGAGGATGCTATGATAGATGTTTAACTTTTTAGAATGAGGCCCACACCTGTGACTTAGAAGATATTGATGTGTTTCTAAAAACGGGTGTGGCACTAGAAGGAATGAAAACTTTGGAAAGGAAATAGTTAGTTGTATGCACTTTGTAACCTAGGCCATGACTTATACAAGATAGGGTGTGACGAGGTTCTGCACCAATGCATGTTAGAACATGAGCATGTTGCAATCATGGAAGAATCACATGGTGGGATTACAGGAGGGAACTATGCAAGGAATTCCACAACACAAAAGATTCTACTCATAGGGATTTGGTGGGAAAGCATCTACCAGGATTGCATTGAATTTTGTAAGGCTTGTGACCATTGCCAATGCCTTGGAAAACTAGGAAAAAGAGATGAGATGCCCTTGAGACCTATAGCTAGTGCAAAACCATTTGAAAAGTGGGAAATTGATTTTGTAGGACCAATTTCACTGTTGCGAGAAGGAGTGGTTCATGCTATATCATCACTTACACTGATTACTTAACAAGGTGAGTGGAGGCAGTGCTTACAAGGGATTACACAACAACGATAACTTCTAGATTCTTATGGGATAACATAATCAATAGGTATGGATGTCCTTTAAGCTTGACTAGTGATAGGGGTACACATTTTTGAATGAAACAATCAGGATTTTTTTGGCAGAGTTGATGGTGGCCCATCATAAGACCACCCCATATCACCCACAACCCAATGGAACCACTGACGTGTTTAAAAACATATTAAGCCACACACTAACCAAAATTTATGATGTGGGAAGACAAGATTGGGATGACAAGGTATCAGTCGTTCTATGGGCATACAAGACAACCTACAAGAGATTGAACAAGGCCACACCATTTCAATTGGTGTTTAACATGGAGGTTTTTTTTTTTGGTTAATTTTATGCTACCATCGCTGCGTATTACACGTGCAGGAGGGTTAGATGATGAACAAGAAATTCAAGAGTGCATGGAGAAGTTAATGTAGTTGGATGAAAGGTGATCACTTGCTAGATGGAGTCAGAAGACTAGAAAAGGCATGAAAAAAATCATGGCATGATCGTCATATAAAAACAAACAATTTGAGGTTGGGAAGATGGTCTTACTTTATGACTCCAAATTTATGTACCATCTTGGGAAACTAAAATTCCATTGGTTAGGGCCATATATCATTTGATACATCCTTGAATCGGGTTCCCATCGATTCTAAGTGTTGGATGGAACATGGTTACCAGGCCATTTCAATGAGAGTAGGTTGAAGCCCTACTATAAATAAGTCTTCCTTGTGTTCATAAATAAGGTAGTATTGCAATTTAGCCTAGGATTTCCTTTTATTATTTTCCTTTACTATGTTTCCCCTTCTCATTGCTTGTTTCTTTTTGGTCATGGTGTTTATTTGCATGCCTTGTGCACCGGTAGCTACTTATTATTTTCAAAAGGTTGTGTATGCGCAGAGGACCGTGCATCTATTTTTATGTGGGGTAGAGAAATGCAAAGTAAAATGGAATATGATAGTGAAATTTACGTCTTGATGGCCCAGATTGAAGGATAAAAAAGTGTGTAGAAAAGATGGACGTAAGGATTTTGATGTCATGATAACTTTACAAAGACCACACACAAAGGATGATAAGCGCGGAAAAAACATGAGGTAGGTGAGGGTGAAAATTAGGTTAAGGATAGAAGAAGATCCTTCGTCGCTTGCAAGCACACGCGTAAGGATATTCGGTCAATAGATATTTTTTCATGCTAAAAGGTTGTAAACATTCTTTGCGTAGGATTGAGCACGAGGGTAAGAGCTCTTATGGTTATATTTAGTGGAAAAATCCTCCTTTATTACAAAATCATGTTGGTAGGTAGTATAACATTTATTGTAGGAGACAAACAAAAGCTATAAGTACAAGGTCAAAATATATTTCTATTACCTTGCATTTGTGATAAAGAAGAGCTCTTACGAACTAGGGAATCCACAAAGTAAATTTGTTCGAAGGAAAAAGTGTGAAGATTTGTGTGTGACTAGTGTGATTTACAAACCAAGGTGGAAAAATAGGTACACGGGTGTAGAGGAGAGGGTTGTTGGAGTTTTAGAAACCCGTAAGAAAGTACGTCGTCTCGTGGAAGGAAGGATTTTTCTAGGGTTAGGGTTTTGCAGCTAGGGCACAAGAGTAAGGGGATTTTTCATGAAGGAAGCCACAAATTTGAGCAGAGAAAGGAAGAGGAGCAAGGAGGATTTTTAGTAACCCAACAAGGAGATGACACTAAAAAAGGCAACCATTTCTTCACCAAAGAAGGAAAGGGAAAATGGAAACAAGTGGTTTCCACCAATTTCAACAAGAAGTGGCATGCGGAGATGCAATACCAAGATGAAATATTTATTAGAAAGGAATGTGTATCACATGTAAAGAGGATGACAAAGAGAAATTACAACCATCGCACAAGCACCAAAGAGAAGGAGATGGCATTAGAACTAGTTCTCTCGACAGACAAAAGGAAATCAGAAGGGATGCCAATCTATGATGATGTAGTGAAGGTAAAATTGGAGAAGGTTGGGTTGAGTAAATTTATAAGTTTCCCTACTTTGGAAAACTTGAGTGATTATACCAATGGTTGATGTCATGTGTGCATGAGGACCACTTCTACTTCACAGAATGAACTATGCGCATAACCCCTTAACTAATCTCTAAGTTTACCAACCTTGTCTATGAAGGGGATCTATTAGATGATGACTTAGAGGATAAGGAAGACATTGAGGATCTTGGATATATCTAACCCAAAGAATGAGGATGGCCACATGCATGTTATCCAAGTTGAATGGACAAGAAAGGTGGACATAGATAAACAAGTCCTAGTTGAATGTGTGTCGAGAAAATTTTAGAAGGAACTATCTATAACCTATCTCACCTTCATTGTAGACAAGATAGTTAATGTCATGCAAGAAGGAGGAAATTTCCTCCTCACCGTCATCTTCTCAGAAATTGGAGTTCCCGATGGACCAGAGAAGTTTGTATGGGAACATCTAGATGAAGATCCTTCCCCACAAAGATATTTGAAAAATACACTTGTGACACCATGATGGCCACCCACAAGGTGCACCTAGCGAAATAGTACAAGAAGATGTGTGATGCATTCGGGGATGAGTGGTGGATACCTAAAAAATTACTAGTGCTAGTATAAGGAGAGGCTGAGTTTTTTGTATACCAACATTTCTTATTGGCATTCACATTGTGAAGGGACAAAGATCCCATGGTGTAAACTACTTTTCTCTTTCACTACACAATATTTACAAGCATGGTCAATCACTTCAAGGATTCCAAAAGACTAAGGTTTGACCTCAGTGAGGTAGATCAGGACCATCATGACCTACGAAGGAAGTAGGTATACCCTAAGAAGTGTAGTTATGTGGAGAAGTATGTTTCCCATGAGGTGCGCATGATAAATCTGTGACACTGCCAATTGCTGGAAGGACTATAGTGAGGGTATACCTACACATCAAGACCAAGTATGAGAAGGGTGCCTACTTAGAGAATGATGTATCCATCCCAAAAGACCCCACCATGAGGAAGAAGGTTGTGCCAAGGAAGAGGGAAAGAGAAGAGGCACCAAAGAAGAAGGCACCAAGTGTGCAAACAATAAAATTTATGGGCACGTAGGAGTCAAGCATGAAGTCGAGCACATATGCATGGAGGAAGAAGTCCCCCATTAAGGAAAAGGAAAAATCACTTGAGGAAGAGGCACTAGAGAAAGAAGATCCTCTTACACAAGAAGAATCTCCAAGGAAGGAGTCACCTGCTAAAGAAGAAGAGAAGGAAGAGTCTCCTATACTAGAATCACCAGTTAGGAAGAAGTAGAAGGTAGCGGAGAAGGTGGAATCAGAAGGAACAGAGAGCCTGGAGGCCTATAGAGGTAAGAGAGATGATGATAAGCATGAAGAGGCTCAATACCATCCTATATACAATGTGCACGACTGAGGATGATGGAAATGAAGAAAAAGATGGAGAAGAGGAAGGCACTCAAGGAAAAGGGGAGAGTGAGGAAGTGAATACACAGGATCAAAGGAACCCAAGCCCCACCAAAGATCGAGACAAAAGAGGCTACGGAAAGAGAAGTAGTGGGCATAATAAATGATTTTTGGAGTAGGAAGTGGAGTGAAGTGCTGATGAAGTGCTCAAGGAGATAGAGGAGGAAATCATAGGAAAAGAGTATGGGAGCATGGGTAGAGATCCCAACTTAGCGATAAGCTTTCCAAAGGTAACACACATAGGAGGAAAATGTGTGGTAGTGGTACAGTGTAGGGAATGAGTTATATCAATGATCTAAATATGGTATTTCACACATGCTTCTAAATTACTATGGCTACGGTGGCTAAAAACCAACTCCTTGCATGGTATTCATTCGAAGAAGAAGGAACATACCCACAAACAAGGAAGATGCTATCTTGGGTGTTTGAGTCCCATGTTGATGAGCTCGAGTTTGAAATCAAAAAAGGGGCGCTGATAAAGGTACTAGAGAACAAGGGAGTGAACCCCCTGATAAATTCTCAAAAGTTATCTAATGAGAAATTCTTGAATGCCCTAAAAAAGGTATTGGTTGAGATTTAGATGAGACTCTTTGGAAGGAATGACAGGGTAAGTTTTTAGAGGAAGAATTGGAGAAGAAGAAGGAGGAACTAATTAAGAAGAGAAGATATTTGAAGCAGGAAGAGCTGATTAACGCAAAGTTAATGTAGGAACTAAGGGAGTATAAGGTGAAGGTGTGCGACGTGTACAAGAATATTGAAATGATCATGAACAACATCACTTTGAAACGCTCGGACATAGCACCGCTTGAGTAGAAATATGAGTCAACCTTGTAATTCTTGGAAGAATTAACCCACATCCTTACCATGGAGAGGTGAATAATCACTTTAGAATCAATAGAAGAGGCACTAACATACCATAAGGAGGAAGAGAATTATAAGATTAGGGAGACAATGACACAATATTCCTATCTCCTTACCACTATACAAACTACCATGTGGATGGTCGAGGACATGTATGATAACTATGTTGACAGAGACAAGGTAGCAAAGCATACTAGTTGCTACACATGAGGCGGGTCTGAAGGAATACCAAGAGAAGAATAAAGGAAATAGGGCGGAGAGGGATAAGATCCTATCCGAGGTAGAAAAGAATATGGAAGTGATCAAAGCCTTACGAGGATTGATTAAAAATTGTCTTAAGGAACTATATCCCCAAATCACCCACATAATGGATGTGCTAGAAAACCTTAGCAAGTAACTAGAAGGGATTATAGATACACTGAATGCTAAGGGTGATGAAATAAGTTTTGAGGAGGTAAGTGCTCTAGTGGGTGACCTACTTCAAAGAGGCACAGGGTGAAGTGGATGCTTGGGAAAATATCAAGGTGACAATAAGGAAGGAGTTCCCACTCCTCTATCAGCAGTAGGAAGATATTTGATTCTTTCATTTCCCCTAATCTTAATTCTTCCATTATTTACTTCTTCATTCAATTTTTTTGGGTTCCACCATTCGTTATTCTTTAAAGGAGTAGTATGTTTTCGAGGACAAAGAACAAGCTTAGTGTGGGATGATGTTGGACCTTGAAATATTAGCTAAGTACCAAAGGGTGCATGGGGCAAAGCATGCATGAAAAGGGTTTAAGAAGGGTTTAGGAGAAACTAGGGTGTGCACACAAGGCAATACACATGGTCTAAGGACTTAGCCATATTCAGCGTTCTGGAGGAACTTGAGGAAAAATGTGACCCGACTAGGCATGTCGAGTGGATAAGGTGCCAACTTGGAGACTTGGTGGTCAAGGAAAGAATATTCCATGCATGGAATATTCCTAGGAAGACATCATTATAAAAGTGGAGAGCTTGGAGAAAAATAAACATGCACCATTGGAGGACCACATTGACACTTGGCATCCGATCTTCTCCTAAAGAAAGGCATGGTGTTGGGTAATGATCCTACAAAGACATGCTTGGGTAGAAGAAGATAGACACACATGAATTCATGAAGAGAGACACCAAAACATATAGCACGGGAAGAGAAAATCTCTACAGAGAATACTAGGAGGGCCTAGGAGTTGGGGTTTGTTAGTGAAAATCTACAACACCCCCTAAATGAACTTCAAATTTGTAGTCTAGAATTGGGTCATTTAGTGTGATTGCACAACATTGAGTTTTCTCCAACGTGTGGGACCTTGTAAAGTGAGAAAACTCTCTAGAGAAAGCTAGTTCTTACCCCTCTGTTTAGGTGTATGCATGAATTTTGCAAAGGTTCAATGTTAAATCCTACTCTAGATTCCAAGGAGACATATTTAAAAGATGCAAAAGGAAACAAAACTAAGTAAAAATGGTGATACACTAAAGGAGTGATGGACTTCTATTTTTGCAAATAGACACCGATAATAAGAATGCAACACTAGACATGCATAAATTACCAAAATGTAATGAAGGATCGAAGGAAATAATAAATGCAAGAAAGGATTGAAAATTCATTCATAGAGAATGCTTTATCATTCTCAGTTTTGAAACGATGCATTACAATAGAAAGGAGGAAAAATGTATTGTAGTTCCACCGAGAGGCACGAAACTCCACAAATTCATGTGCCAATGGGAAGAGGGGAGTCTACAAGAACAAAATGTCCAACCCTTTACAAATGATCCAAAACTGGGTTTTAACGATCAAGCGAGAACAAAGAAAAGGTGAAAAATGTGGACAAATTTATTTGAGATCTCTAACCACTGATAAAATTCATTAAAACAATAAGGGCACCCTCAAAATCTATTTTTGATGAATTTGGCCATGTTGGAGAAGAAATGAGCACCATACTTCATTAATTTTGGTGGTTGGGGGTCGATTCTGCATTTTTATACGCCAAAGACATTTCTTAATTTTCTCCCACCAAACACCACCAAAAATCAAAATTGAATAGTCCATCATGTGTAGAAGTTCAAAAGCTTTGCAATGATACCAAAAACATGAAAATCTGACCTCTGGATCAAAAGATATGGCCCTTTGAAGATTTAGGGCAAAATTAGGGTTCACGGGCTGAAATTTGAACTTTTCACTCTTTTTCAAATTGGAAAAATTTCCAAAAGTATCCACTGCCCGATCTCTGCTGCCACGTGGTGCCCTATAGTTGATCTGTGGGCTCAAACAATCATTTTTCCCCTTTTGCGAAATTGGAAAATTTTCCAAAAATACTTCGTGGCCTCGACGTCCGTTCTTTGATGTGGACATGTGGCACATTATGATGCAACACGGAGGTGTGGATCAAGTTTTACCCATACACCTTCACTACTTTGGAAAAATTTCCAAACCCCTCCCGACACTTCGACTCCTACTCACCGACATGGACATGTGTCGGCTTCTGATTGGTTAGGGAGGCACGACCTCATTTTCCCTCTGACACATTTTGACCAAAAGCCAAAAACTTGAAGTTCTCCCACCGACGCCCACCACTCTGCCTTGACACGTGGCATCATTTCATTTCCTTGTGGGCTTTTAGGCCAAAATTTTCCCTTTGAGTTCTTTAGCCAAAAGGCTAAGTGCCAAAATTTTTCCCGTAGGTCCACCTTGGCAAATTTTCCCTCCAAACTCCACTGAGCCATAACTAAAAAATACAAGGAGTTAGGAGGACTTCTTTACCTTTCTAGAAAGGGGAAGAAAAATACTATCTGATGAAGCCATCTCTAGGAACTTTTGAGTGCTTTAAAGTTGCAAAAATCTTCCTACAGAAAAAGGAAGGAAGAATGAAGGCAAGTTAACCAAAACAAACATGGGCTTATTTTGGATAATAATTTTGGTGACTCGGAGGGTCATCTACCCGTTAGATGAAGGGACTAGCTGCTGAATAAATCCATTGGGAAATGGAGTCATGAATTTAACTACTTTTACTCTCAATTCATTAGAAAATCTCTAAGATGAAGACTGTGAGAGTAAAAATTACTTTGACCTGGAACATGATCTGCAAAAGATGCATCCTTGGGGCAACAAAACCTGTGCCAAAGCACTTAGGGAAAAGTAAATCTAAGCTACAACAAAACAATGTGCATAAAAACTTGGAGGGATGAAAAATATAAGCTAATATGTACAAGGTAATAAGTTTCCCTTCCAGTAGCAATGCTTTAGATGGATTCCATTAAGCTGGAATATGCATTACCTCACCATCCAATGTAGACAATTAGAAGGCATTGCTATTTTTGCATTTTTGACCATGTAGGGGCCACTCCAAATGGAATCAAATTTTGAAAGCCTTCATGGCTTTTCTCGGTCTGTATCCCATTTCAACACTAAGTCTCCAACTTGGAAATTTATAGCCTTAGCTTTCCTATCAAAGCTTCTCTTGATCAAAGCTTGGTCATTCTCCATTGTTCGGGCTGCATGTTCTCTGATTTCTTGGAGTTCCATCAATTCTGCATATCTAACCTCCATGGGCTCATACTCCAACAATTCCAATTGCTTCATGAGTTCCAATGTTGGTAACTCAAGTGACATAGGCAAGACTGCCTCTTTCCCATAAACAAGTCTGAATGGAGAGTTACCTGTGGATCTCTTAGGAGTTATCCTATCAACCCATAGAGCTGATTTGAGCTTAGTGTGCCAAGTCCTCTGATTTTCATCAAGAGTCCTCTTGATGATCCTTAATAGATTCTTGTTTGTGGACTTAGCTTGGCCATTACCTTGAGGGTAATAATTTGATGAAGTGCTCAAATAGATCCCATTTCTAATAGCCCATTTAGTTACCTTTGATCCTATGAATTCCAATGCATTATCTGATATTATAGTGGTAGGTATACCAAATATGGTTGTTATCCCCTCATAGAAGTCTAGAATGCTAGATTCATTTGCCTCTTTGAGTGCCACTACCTCAGTCCATTGGATGAAGTAGTTTGTTGCTGTTAGAATCCATTGTGCCCCTAGTTTGAGTTTGGATTAATGACTCTAATGAATTCCAAACCCCATTACATGAATGGTTGGTAAACTAAGATTGGGTGCAATGGAAGTGCTGCTAACCTTTCTTTTCTTGTGAAGAATGCACAATTCTTACACCTCTTGATCCATGCATAACAAACACTAAACACTTTGGGCCAATAATAACCAGCCTTCATGATCTTGAGAGCTATCACTCTTGGAGAAAAATGACCCTAGCTGATCAATTATGGAACTCTTCTTACATTTTGTCAATCTCATTTGTTCCAATGCATCTTAGCAACACTCCATTGATATCTTTTTTTGAACAAGATGCCATCAACAAATGCATACGGGATATCCTGAAATCAAGTGTCTTCTTTTGGCTTTGTTCATCTCTAGAGATCATAGGCATGTTTGTAAGAAGTGCATTATGTCTTGGGTCCAACAAGGAGTGAGCACACCACCATTTTATTCTTGAACATCTATTTGTTCTTGGTTGTCTTGCAACACCAAAACAACACTCTTTTCTTTTCTTGCTTCAATTGGTTGACTTAAGGCCAATTTCTCACACAATCCCTTTCCTCGGACCAGCTTGGTGACTTTAATATTAATGTCATATTCCATGACACGAGTAATCCACCCTGCACATTTTTCATTTAGATCTTTGTTGAGGAGGAAGTCTTTAACTCCCACATGAGAAACCAACAGTTGAACCTTGTTGTTTGAAACTAGATGCTTAAATTTATTTAAGCTCCTAATCACTACAAGAACATGCTTCTCAATGAAGGAATACCTTACTTCATAGTCCTCCAAGCTTTGGCTAAAGAAGGAAATTGGCTGCTCTGCATTTTCTTTGTTCTTGTACTAAAATTGCAGAAATTGTATCATCACCGCCAAATGCATAAAGGATGAAGTCTTTAGAGAAATTTGGGTTAATGAGAGTTAGATCCTATGAGATAGCTTCTTTGATTGCCTCAAAACTTGCCTTACCTTTAGCTGTCCATTTGAATTCCACACTTTTCTTCAACATCATAGTTATTGGCTTGACAAGGGCTGCAAAGTTTGGAACAAACCTTCAAACAAAATTGATTCTTCCCAAGAAATTTTAAAAATCCTTCTTATGTCTTGGTAATGGCAGTGCTATTATTGCTTCAACCCTCTCTGGATCAATTGCTAACCCTTCTTTGGAAACAATATGGCCTAGGAGCTTGCCATCATGAGCTAGGAATATGTATTTTTTGGGATTTAAGGACACCCCAAATCTTCTACATCTTTGGAATACTTGTCAAATGAAAGATATGGTTTGTTGAACTTATAGAAAATACAGTAATATCATCTAGGTATATCAGCACTATTTTTTTGATCAATACCTTAAACGCCATATCCATTTCCCTTTGGAAAGTATCTCTGGCGTTAGATAGCCCAAATGGTATTTTTCTATATACATAGGTTCCCCTTTTGGTTGTGAACACTGTTTTGAAAAAATCATCTTCCCTTACCATGATCTTATTATACCCTGAATAACCATCTAGCAATGAAAACCTCTCAGAGCTAGCAACAACTTGCAAAATTTGCTCCATAGAAGGAAGTGGGTAGTGATCCTTGAGGGATGCTCTGTTCAAATCTCTAAAGTCTACACACAACCTGATTTCTCCACTCTTTTTCTAACTCCAACCTTGATGGGGAATATGATACTTGCCTTTATTAACTTATTCAATTCCTTCTTCATGAGAGGCTCAATGTGTGGATTTACAGGTCTCTATTTTTTCCTGATGGGATTAGCACTTGGATCTAGTTCAATTGTGTGTTGAACCAACTTGGGATTGAAACCTCTCAAGTCTTCATATCTCCAAGAAAATACATCCAGAACTCTTGGAAAAGTTTCTTGAACTCACACCTTTCTTGCTCGGTTTTCACTTTACCAATTTGAAGTGACTTGCCTTCCCCAACTGAGATTGGCTCTAAATCCTCTCCCTTGACTTGGATGTTTTCTTTCTCCTTCCTAAATTGATCATTAGGATTGAAGATGGACTCTAAAGTCACAAGTCCTTTTGGTAGTTTTTGGTTCTCAACTATACCACTTGATCACCATACTATTGTTCCAAATTTTCCTAATTTTTTGGCTGAGAAATCAGCTTCCTCTTACAAGAAATTGATGATTTTTGGTCACTCTCAAACACTTGCCAACTTGCATTATTGTCTGGAACTAATGGCCTCACAATCACATGGATGTTTGGCTGCATTTTATCTCTTTTGATACTTTCCACAACATCAAAAGTTGCTCCAACTGTTGCAATCCTATCAATAGCTTGGTTCTCTTTCCTAGGGATGGAGTTGATGCCAAATCCCTCAAAATCCTCAATGAGATCCCACACCCTATTCTTATAACTCTTGAGTAGGTCATTCTTGGCAGCATGCTGTCTTTTAACTTGGTTAACAATCAGCTCACTATTACCAAAGACTTGTAAGTTTTTATGCCTCTTTTCCTTTACTAATGCAATCCATATATCAATGCTTCATATTCAACGGTGTTATTAGAACATGCATACTAAAATCTAAAATTTGAATAATAATTAATTATTTGAGGTGAGACAAGCATATCTCCTCCTCCTACACCTTGTATACTTCTTGATCCATCAAAGAACAACTTCCATAACTCATTGTCATCTTTATGGTCTGGCTTGGTGATGCTAGGAAGATGCTGATTTTCTTCATGCATGTAATAGATTCCTAGTTCAGATTCCTCTATTTCCTTATAGGGATCAAAAGTATGTACCTTTCTTTCCCATTCATCAAGAGTTAAATATGGAATGCTTCCAAATTTGGTGTCAACTTCATGTGTGCTTGGATAATCCTCTTGATCAAACACTAAACAGTTGGCATTGATTAGGCTTAGATTATGAGGCTCAATGTGAAAGTTTGTAATAGGTTTGGACCTGATTATGGCCTTGGCTCCATACCTTGTCCTAAACAACATGTGTGACCAATCAGTAGATAGGTAACCTCTAATTCTAGTTGTGAAATCCCTTAACAAACATATGGAAAAGAGTGGTGGAAAATCTATCACCGACACATCTTGTAAAACAATGACATTGGGGCATGCATGCAAAATAAGGCTCAAATATTTAATTACCCCAACTATGGATACTACTATCCCATCTAATTGCACCACCCCCTTAGATATGAATTCATATTGAAGGCCCAGCTGATTATCTATTTGCTTGGGCATCACGGAACTACTTGCCCCAGAATCAATCATACAATTATGTACTAGTTTATCCCCAATGATCAATGAAACATAGAATGGAGGGGGCTTTGAATTTTTACCTTCCTATCCTCCATGTTTCCCCTTAGGTTAAGTAGCATTCATGAGTACCTTCTCTTGCATATGAGTTTGCTAATTTGAGGTTAACCAATTCTTCGTGGCAGCTTGTAGTAGATCCGTTGTCCTGAGATGGATAGTGAATCCCACATAGATATGTTCACATTGGTATTCTTCGTTTGTTCAATGATGTTAAATGGGGATGAACCATCTCTTTGCTGCCCTTTAGTCTGCACATTATTTTCTTGTACATGGGCTATAACAAATTTTATTTGATCTCATCTAGAAGGTGGCATGGGTTGTCCTTGCACATTTGGAACTGAATTTTGCTTTCCAACACCTTGTGGAGTGATGGAAGGTTATGAATCACTTGGATCTAATGACTTCCCTTCACCAATATTCGTCTTCTTTAACCATGTGTTAGCTACTACACTTTGAGAAGGTGTTTGATTCATACCACAAAAATCTACATCCTGTCAATTCACAAGTGTAGTCTCATTTGGAGTTGTATCATGTTGAGATGTCCCTTGTTGTTGGTTTGTTTCTTGACTCACCTCACTCTCTACACAAATTGTTGTCACCATTAAAGCTTGGTTCAAAGCACCATTGAAGCACATAGATTGGTTGTGAGGTTCACTACATGGGAAACACTAGTCATACCATTGAGTAATATTATTTTTCACCGGCACTATGGCTTTATAGATAGATGGAACATTGGGGTTATAAGACTGAAATGGTCTATTAGCAGGAGGCCTTACTTGATTTTGATTTGCAGTTGGATTGGATGGCCTATTAGGTTGATATGGTTGTCTATTAGGCTGAGTTTGAGGCTGATAAGAAGGCCTAAAACTTTGAGCTTGCTGCCTCTTGAGCGTAACCAGCTCATTGCCCAAATTTTGTAATTGTTTCATAACTTCTTGAAGCTCATTTGAGGCACTAGAGGATGAAGTAGAAGTTTCATTTGAACTTTGGTTTCTAGGGGTGGGAATAGGAGCTAAAGTAGGTGCTTGACTAGTACTTGGGCTTCCCAACTCTGGATATAAGGGCATAGGAGGCCTAGGTGCAAGTTTACCATCTTGGATCAAACAATTCTCATCCCTAATGGTGATGTTGTAAGCTGCAGGTATAGTTGTACCCCCATGGATTGGATCAACATAGAAATGTCTGAATTTAAAGCCTTAAGAAAGTATAAGAAAACACCTTGAGCTGTTGGCATCACTGCCAATGGGATTCTATTCCATGTTCTTTGAAATCTGAAATTGAAGTCTGTTAGTTGCTCATTGGGAGCTCTCTTGATAGTTGTCAGTTGCTCCAATAGAGACAAGTTGTCCCCTTTCTCTCCAAATTGGTTATGGAGGGCTATGCACAACTAGTTCTAATTTTGGATAGAGCTTGCCTCAAGGCTCTTGAACCATTGCAATGCTTTCCCTTTGAATGAAGATGCCAACAATTTGACAACAATCTCCATCTCAAAAATCTCATGGATTACACAAACATTAGCAATGTCCTTGACATGATCACCAGGATTGGTCTGATTTTCTCTAGTAAAGTATGGGATGTTCTTCAATGCTGCAATTGGAACTGGGTTTTGTGCATTGAGAGCAAGTGGGATGCTGCTAGTAAAGTTGACATAAGGATTGGGTTGTGCCATTCTGATTGGCCTAAGAACCCTTGTTGATTGGATGAAAGGTCTACCAGGTGGAGGAGTTGATAGAGTTCTGTTTGGTGGAGATGGAGACCTTTGAATCCTTCTTCCTCTTTCTCTTCTTTATGGGGATAATTGTAGATAGTTAAACAATCCCTCTTTTTGGTCCTTGACCTTGTTTGGATCCTTCTCATGAATCTTCAAGCTTGGACTCATCGGAAGCCGCTTGATTCTATCCTTTTGAGTCACCGGATGTGCAAATCAAGGCTATTTCAAGCAAAAACTTACAACAATTGTGCATCAACTTTGTTGTAATGAATATGAAGATCTCTAATGTCCCACCGGTGTGCCAAAACTATTAGTAAAATCTACAACACCCCCTAAATGACCTTCAGATCTGTAGTCCAAAATTGGGTCATTTAGTGTGATTGCACAACATTGAGTTTTCTCCAAGGTGTGGGACCTTACAAGGTGAGAAAACTCTCCAGAGAAAGCTAGTTCTTACCCCTATGTTTAGGTGTATGCATGAATTTTGTAGAGGTTCAATGCTAAATCCTACTCTAGATTCCAAGGAGACAAAGTTAAAATATGCAAAAGGAAACAAAACTAAGTAAAAATGGTGATACACTAAACGAGTGATGGACTTCTATTTTTATAAATAGACACAGATCATAAGAATGCAACACTAGAACCTGCACAAATTACCAAAATGTAATGAAGGATCAGAAGGAAACAATAAAAAAGAAAAAGGATTGAAAATTCATTCACAGAGCATGCTTTATCATTCTCGGTTTTGATATGATGCATTACAATGGAAAGTGTTGGTGCCATTTTTGAGCCTGCAAGCTTTTGCCCTAATTTTCCTTCATTTTGCATGCTCTAAAATGTTTTTCTCTCAAATATGTGATCTATAACTTTTCCCCTCTTGCTTGGATGCTTCAAAGTGCTCACAAACTTGTTAATTTTCCCTAATTTGAAATAAATATGCATGTGTGCTGTCTTTTGTGCCCTAATTTTTCCAAAATCGAGTGGGCTTTGCCTTTTTTCAATTTTTCCTGATCGTGGATGCTTGAAAATGATCGATTTATGCTTGTTTGCCTTTGAAAATCTATCCCCATGGTCATAAATTTCTTTGAATCACTTTCCATTTGTCTTTTGATCAAAAAATCCTTCACCCACGAAGAAAAAATCAATTTTCGGCATCCCTGGCATTTTTCGTGTTTTGGCGGTCGACGACGGGTGTCATTTTCTGTCAAATTCATCTTGATATCCTAGGGCATCACCGAAATTTCTGCGTTGTTTGACGGTCATACGGGTGTCATTTTCTGTCAAATTTTATCTCAAGCATATTCTCATATGTGTCTATTTTTGTTGGACAAGATTTAGTGGGTTTGCTCAAAAAACTTAACATTTTTTGTGTTTTGAAAAAAATTCACAAGTTTCCCTCACGCTCTTAGGCCCCGAGAGAAGGTACATGTGTCATAAGCGAGTGAAGGTGGACGGGTGGGTCATTTTGTGCACGAAAGAAATTTGGAAGAAAGAGTTAAAGTACAAAGAAAATTCCTAGGGCTGCTGAACTAATTAGGAGTGAACACGTGGCGGCTTCATAGTGCGAGCCCTCGGTGAATCGAGAGGTGGACACGTGTCATGTTTTCATCAAAAGCGGACGGAAGGTCGAGATGTGGAAACGTGACATGTTTTTATCAAAAGTGGGATGGAAGGTCGAGGTGGACATGTGTCATGTTTTCATCGAAAGAAGGGAATGCGAGCCATCGAGAGGAAAAATGGAAATATTTCCTTTTTGGCAAATTGAGTTAAAACAGTAATTTGAAATGTGTCTCTGCAATGAATCAGAGGGAGACACGTGTCAAAAGCAATGTAAGAGGGGAGTGTGGGCCGCCGGTGAGTTTTGAAACTTTCGAATTTTTGAGGAGTTGAGTAAAGTTTAAAAGGAGGAATGCAAGCCCGCAGCGAGTCAGTGATCACCACGTGTCAAGGATAGAAGCAGAGGTGTGGGTCCATGGAGAAAATTGTGAAAATTTTCCTTTTTTCCAAAAAAGGTGGAAATGTGTAGAATTGAGCCGCAATTTCAATGGGGCCCACCTTGGGACATGTGTCAAGCTCGGAGGGGTGGAGAAAAATGTCAAATTTTTACATTTTTCAAAAAATGTTAAAATATCAAAAAGTGATCCCAAACCCATTTCCAATCGCATTGTGACACGTGGAGGGCTTAGATTGAAGGGAGAAAGGAAAATCAATGGTAACTATGCATTTTTCAATTTGGCCGCCATTTTTGCTCCAAGAAGTGTGGAAATACATTTTTGCATCGATTTTGATCAAATTTTTGGAAAATTCATGTTGTTTTGCCTTCAAGGATCAATGGAATCAATTTGAAAATTTAATTTGTAGATCTGATGTACTTTTGAAATGAAATTTTGTTCGGCTCGAGTAAAAATGTGAAATATCAGATCCAAAAGTTGTAGAGTCAAATTTTGGAGGGATAAGGATGAAATAATGAAAGGAAGGGGGTATGCATGCTTTGAAGATGAAAACGTGCCTCCACAATGGATAATGATGCAAATTTTGCAATGATTCGCTTTTGAGTCACTCCGCAAATTTTTGAATGTTTTTCCAGTTAGCTAGACGCCCTTTCTACAAATCATGATGAATTTGTAACAAACTAAGATGCCATAGGATATTATTTTCTTGGGAAAGAAGGATCAAATGTAAACAAATGATATATAATGCATGTTTTTTGACATCCAAAATGTCGAAATTGAAAATCACGAGACAATTTTGGGAGAATCTCATCTTCCGAGAAACCCTCCAAAAACTCAGTTAATGTCTTATTTGTTAGATATTAATTCATGTTGAGTTGGTTACAAGTGTATAGCCATCACACAACTTTGAGATTATCCTTGAAACTCTCCCTGTTGATGAATCTAAAAACCTTTTGAATTAATGTGTTATTTTGGGCAATATGATGTCTATTATCATTTTTAAATGTCTGCAAACATTTTTCCTTATTCTTGTTGCAATCTTGAATTGAAATCTTTAGGAATCACACAGATCTAAATCTTATTGACCGTTTAGTGGCATTTGTAATTTTATTTATTAGAAGGGATTTCATTTGGGTTTGAAAATAAGTAGTTTAAAATCACTTCACCTTCATTTGTTTACGAGAGACCGATATCGGTCTGATAACCGATGTCGGTTATACTATAGCCGACGTCGGTCAGGTAACCGATGTCGGTGTAATAAGACTGGTATAAGAAAATATAAGAAGCTGCTGATTTGCTCAGTATATTTATCAAATTGTTCTAAGGTAATCACAGAAGACAGACGTGTATATAACGAGAAAATAATCGAAAAACAAACAAGATGCACACGCAAATATAGAGACTAACCCTAGGGTCAATTTTAATTATTGTGGGCTTATGCCATTAGACGCGGAATGATGTCAATCCTAAACAAAAGACTTAGGGGAAATGTCCAGTTTGTTTTGGCTCATAAGGTTACCTCAATCGGGCGGAGGAATACCGCATGGAAAAGGGGGATGTTTGAGCCGTGAGTTAATTGTGAAGTGATTCGGTATGTGTTGTGCGGTGAAAGTAAGATTAATTTTTGTCAATACCATGGATATCACCCCCACGTGTACGACCTGTTACTTAATCTACGTTCACTAGAATTGAAAACAGCAAGCAGGAATGCAATGCACGTGTTTTAAACCCAAATCGAAAATTATGTTCGATGAAGCAAAAGAGATGACTTTCACTAATGCAAGATGTAAAAGCAAAGCAAGTTCTTTTACCGAAATTATACAAAGCCTTGTGAATATCTTTAGAAGAATAAAACAGCAAGTATGCTCCCTATATGAAAGCAAGCAAGAAATAAAGAAACCCAAAATGGTCCCACCGGGCGTGCCAAAATGTTTCGCTCGGAATGTTTCGGCTTCTGGGAATAGAGTTGCTTCTATCCTTTCATTCCTTTTAGAAACAGATAAGGGTTAGGGCTAGGAGGAATACCTGTTGAATGTCGAGATGGTGTGCGCGTACCGTAGAGAAAGATCAGGCTGACTGCGAAGAACTCCTTTTTGTCTTGGAAGGACTACCTGCAAATAAGAACACAAGACCACAAGATTTTGATTAGACAATAAATGAGGAAACTGCCTTGGGCCCAGGAAATATAAAACTTCCTTTCGAAGGTGGTCAGTTTCCCTGCTAATATGAATTAACACCAAAGACTGTAAAATATCAATTAAGTTGCTTTGTTGAAACAGGTAGGGGAAAGGCTGATTTCTGGTTTTGAACCACAATAACCGATGCTTAATTCGATATAACCGATATTGGTAGGGTCTAGGATCTGTGGGTTAGTTGTGTTGTGGGGTGGTTGTTGTTGTAGGGTAGCTGTGTTGTTTGTAAGGCTAGTATATGGGTGATATTAGGTAATGAGGTGATGAGAAGTAAATGAAGGATAGTTAGATGCAATATGTTGCCGGGTAGTGGATCTAGGAATGGATTTGTGAGGACTGTGATTCAAAAGTCTAAGAAGTATTATTAAAAGGACATGCAAGATGTAACTTACTGGTTATTGACGAAGATGCAGGTCCAAGAACTCTGATGACAAAGGCAGAACTGAGGTAGGATGGCCTGACACACAGAAGATGAGATATCTCCCTCCCGATGATCAGCTGAGTATCACAGGGCTCTGGTATCCAGTTGCAGTCTTGGGCTTGATCTCCTTTGCTGCAAACTCTTCTTGTCTCTTCACTTGTCTCTGCTCAGCCAAGTAAAGATCCGGATTCTCTTGATCGCTCCTGATGCTCTCTATCGATCCAAAAATCCTTCGACCTCTGTTTTTGGTTTGGGGAGCCCATTTACAGGGAACCGATGGCGGTTACGTAACCGACGGCGGTCGAGTAGGAACCGGTATCGGTAAGGAAAAAGCAGGCTATTTTTAGTAAAATAGCCCACTTTCCCTACTTTTCTCCCGAGAGATTAGTTGCGGGCTTGGTCAAGTGACTAGAAGGTCGGTTTTGGGTGCGAGAAAGGGGTCATTAGTCATGGGTGTAGGTGTGGACCAAGTTATAGGTCTTAATTAGGTTAGTTTAGGGTTAGGACTAGGTCATGATGAGGTGGCAAAATGAGGTGGCAGGTAAGGTGATGTGGATTTATCAATTACAAGGTAATTAATAAATAATTGTGTAAGGTTTAGGTGATGAGGTTAGGTTGCGAAATGAGATGCGGGTCACAAGGGGTCGTAAGACACAAATTTGGTGTCTACATTAGCCCCTTATTGTCATGTAGCTTGTTTTGTAAAGCTGCACGGACAATAATATGAAGTGGTTTCTCCTGTTAAGGGTATAGGTAATCCCCCTCAAATCTATCACAGATTGAGAGAACTTGAAATCAGGGATAGGGTTGATAAAGGGTAAATGGTGTAGAGATGATGGGGAAAAGGTGGGGTAAGTCCAAGGAAGCAGACGCACGTTGAAATGCAATAGTGCGACTAGGGTACATGATTTGACGAGCAAACCAACAATGCATAGGCAAAGGTCGATAGTTTATCCAAACAAGGGTGATATAATCCTGGTATCCAAGGCATAGGAAGTAGCTCCAGGGTATATAACAGGTAAGGTACAGGAACGTTTAGGCATGTTCGGCAGTACCAAATGGTTGGTTTGGTTGAGATAAACGTCACGGTCTAGGTCTAGGCAAAGTTGGTCGACAGATCAAGTCAGGGACCCTAATCATGCTAAAACACGAACAGGTGAGCTCGATGGAACAAAAAGCTACATGATGGGTGGATAAAAGTGTATGTTGTTGATGTTGGGTAAGGTATTGAAGTGATACGGCCGTGGGTCGGGCCAAGTTGTTGGGTTACGGCCTTGGGTCGGGCCGGATGGGTAGGGTGAGGCCTGGGGTCGGGCCGGATGGTTAGGGTGAGGCTTTGGGTCAGGCCGGATAGGTAGGTTGAGGCCTTGGGTCGGGCCAAGTTGTTGGGTTGCGGCCTTGGGTCGGGCCAAATGGTTAGGGTGAGGCCTTGGGTCGGGCCGGATAGGTAGGTTGAGGCCTTGGGTCGGGCCAAGTTGTTGGGTTGCGGCCTTGGGTCGGGCCAAGTTGTTGGGTGGTGGCCTTGGGTCGGGCCAAATGGTTATGGTGAGGCCTTGGGTCGGGCCGGATAGGTGAACAAATGGTGTTCAGCAAAGGTGGATATAGGCGATGTTGGGAGAAAGGGCGATTAGTAAATAGGGGCAGAAAGTTGGGTGAATAAAGACAAAACTGATATCGGTTAGCTATGACCGGTACCGGTTAGGTAACCGATGCCGGTTCCTTAGGGCACGATTTGACCGGTGTCGGTTCTATGTTAAAAACCTATAAAAAGAAAAATACGGCCTGTCATTGTCACATTTCTAATTTGAAAACCGATTTGGGGTGTCTGAGGTGGAATAGTGATATTGGTGCATTTGTTGGCTGAGGTGGCACTAGTTGAGTGGAGAAGTGAGTTGATTGGTGGGCCCGAGTGAGTAGCAGGCAGCAGTTGATTGGTAGAGGACCCAGCAAAGTAGAGTTTGAGCCATGGCACAGCCAGGAGGAGCAGGAGGTGCTGGACCAGCTGGACCACCACCACCTATCCCACCACGACGACGTGTCGTCGTACCGGTAGGTTCGAAACCCTTCATTATGTGAATTTAATGGTATTATGTTGTATTTGGGATTCGGGTAGGAATCTTAGATTTGGAGAAAATAATGAATAAATGGAAGTTATATGAAAAGAGGAAAGGGTAGATAGGCTAAATAGGCCAAGGCGGTTGGGTGGGTAGGTTTTTAGGGTGTTTGGGTGGGTATGTAGGGAGAAATAGGAAAAAAATGAATTGGGTAGCCGCGCGGGTTCGGCTCGGTAATTTTTACAGCGACCGATGTCGGTCACTAAGCGACCGGCATCGGTCCAGAAAATCTAGGGGCAGGGTTGATCAGTGGTGACCGGTGTCGGTCGGTAGTTGACCGGCGTCGGTGGAGAGGAGACCGGGGTCGGTTATGGGTGACCGGTACCGGTTCGTAGTGATTTGTAGTTATTTTGGTTGGTTTGGGTTATGTTTTGGTGTTGAATTGTTGGTTGTGGTTTAGGTGTTGTGAGTATGGTTTTGGGATGGGGTAGGGGTGTTTTGGTATGATTTAAGTTGTGTCGATTGTTGGATTTGGTTGTTTGGGTATCGTTTCGGTTTCGTGGTAGTATGATGTGGGTTGTTTGTTTGGGTGTGAAGAGGGAGGGGGATATTGTAGAAGATAGGTGGGTAGAGGGGTGTGTTAGAGAGTCGGGGTGTGGTCGGGGGGATAAAAGGGGGTATAGAGGGTAAAGTAGATGTTGTGATAAAGAGTAGGGCTAATGTAGTGGGTTGGTTTTGCAGGCACGTCAGCAGCTGACGATGCGGGACAGGATGCCCCCACTGTTGAGCCGGATGTGACCACATGTGTCCGCAGCACACTGGGCTATCATGCGCGAGGTGGGACTCGGCGGAGTCCAGCGATACAGAGCGATCGACAGAGATCATAGTTTGATGGTTGCCCTCATCGAGAGATGGGATCCGGTGACCAATGTGTTCCATCTCCCGACTGGAGAGATGACCATCACATTGGAGGATGTGTATCGCATCCTTCGATTACCTATCGATGGAGAGGCAGTCTTTCAGGTGGATGCAGAGACAGCCATGGACAGCATCCTACAGGTTTTTGGGGATGTAGCCGTGCTATTGACATATCACAGCGCGAGTATCGGGTATGGGGATATGTACCGTGCGCACCGACATGAGACACGGCTTGCCGTGTTGATGATGATCGGGATCACCTGCTTCGCCTCCCGCACTCGAGGGAGGTTGCGCTCCATGGCGCCCGATGGGGGTGCTACATGAGATGGTGGAGGAGCACACATGTTATGCTTGGGCACCAGTATACCTGGTGCAGTTATATAGAGAGCTGTGGGGCTATCGCCGGATGAGGCGATTTGGGATTTGTTCGACATTTTTGCTTCACTGTTGGGCATATGAGCACATCATATGCATTAGACCAGTAGGATTACCCCAGCAGCCAGGGCCACAGGTCATATATAGATACGGCTTTCAGAGGTGGTTGGGGGTCGTGGGCCAGCCACGAGCAGTGCTTGCAGGGCGGGACGTCGCTTATTACAGGCATTTATTAGAGGGCCTGACAGCGGCAGATATTGTATGGAGACCGTATAGAGGTCATCACCCCCGTGGAGGAGCCCGAGGACAGTTGCAGTGGATCCAGTACACATTCTGGATAGCGGGACGGAGGCCGGGAGAGTATGAGAGGATACCCCTGGAGAGGGTACGCAGGCAGATGGGGCTACGACAGGATGAGCCCCCTCACTTCCCTCAGTACCGGAGGGATGATGTAGAGGCCCCACTGCCTGCACCACAGCCCGTGGATCCAGATTGGGTTCTGAGAGGCCGGCAGAGATGACACCGTAGATGATGCTTGGTACGCGAGAGCATATATATGGTTTGGTGGGCTAGTCAAAGAGCAAATGAGGGTAAGCACACTGCCGCATGTAGACTTGCAGCGGTGATAGCAGAGTGAGATCAGCTCAGGGGTCGGTGCAATTACGAGGCAAATTTCACTTGCATGGCATAGATAGGTGTTTTACAGGGAAGCTAGCCTGAGCTCGGTACAGCACAGCATTGTGCAAAGCCACCACCATTGTGCAGCACCACTGCAGGCACCATGCGCAAAATTACAGTATAGGTACCACCATACCCACAGCACCACCCAGCACCACAAAGCAAGACTACCAGCCATAGGCACTGGCACGGCACAGGGGCACTTAGCACCGTAGTAGGAGTCAGGGGACCAGCCCCAGCACCTACGGTGGCTCGGGATCGTTATATGGAGGCTAGAGCGGAGGCCCGGTATTATCAGGATATTCTTGATGGTACCGGGGCTGATTATCAGCCATATGCGGCACATAGAGCGAGACCTCTCGCCGAGGTCTCAGGAGGTGCAGCCACACCGGTGGGTCCGTCACACAGGTGGAGGAGAGGAGAGGCAGGACAGGACCACAGGAGCAGACAGCGAGGGGAGGTGGAGAGAGCCGAGGGCTCCCTACACTTTTGTATATTGGACATGGGCACCGGTCTCGAACCGGTTGTGTTGATAGAGGCTCATGTGCCTACATATTATTCATTTATTTATTATTATACGTGTGCGAGCCGAGTATGGGTTGTCACGATTGATACCGGCCTGCGAGCCGAGTCTGTTTTTGATATGAGAGACCGGCCTGCGAGCCGTGTTGAGGTTTTTGATGGTTATTGGGCTCGTGCGCTTTACTTTTTGTATTATGAGATCACAGAGGCCCCGATGCAGGGCACATTGTATATTTGAAACCTTGTATATATATATATAGATATGATGTTTTGATCCACATGCTGTGTTTAAAAATGCGTTAAATGTTTTGTCGATGGTTTGTGATATTTGATGTATGATGAGTTGGATTTACATGGTGTTATATATTAATGATGTTGATGTCTTTTGTTGATGGGATGTATGTAGATATAAATGATGAGTTTAATTGACATGTTGTATTATGAAATGTTGTATGTTTTGTCGCTGATTTTATGAAAATGTATGTATGTAGCTGTTAAGTTGGATCCAAATGGTATATAGATTAATGGTTTTTGATATCGTTTGTTGATGATTTGTTTGTTTTGGTAATGTAGATAGATGATATGGATGAAATCGTAATGAGATGTGGATTTGATGAAAAGATTATAGCTATCGGTGTTGGTATGCAGGAAAAAGAGGCGGGCGCCCAAAAATTAGATAAAAAAATAAAGAAAAGGACTATGTTTTGAAAAAGGTGGGTATGTGACCGACGCGTCGGTTAGCTAACCGATGTCGGTATAGTATAGACCGACCGATCGACATCGGTTAGGTAACCGATACCGGTTATTCCAAAATGAGATTTTTCTAAAAATAGAAAAGCGTAGGTGGCAACTGAAGTTCTTATTTTGAGAGGCATGCAAGATGTTAAATACGTGAATGCGACGCTGTTTTAACGACTGAGACAAGTAATTGCATGAGAGATTTGAGTGATAAGGAGGAAAGAGACAGGTAACGTGATTGTGGGCTGAGATCAAGAAGACAGAAATCCAAGCTATATTTGAAGAGGGTGGTGAGCATGGCTGAATGAGGAGAAGCATCCAGCAGGCATGGACGAGAGGGAAGACAAGTTCCACCGCAAGCTGCTGCAGCCCAAGAGGTAAACGATTTGGTTGTAATTTGGTGTTTGCATGTTTTGTGAATAGGAGGAGGGAGATTAAGTGGGTAGATATGAGAAAGAAAACGTGATAGCAAGGGTTATAGGTGAGGTGAGTGTTATGGGGTAGGTAATCAGGGGTTTCGGGTATGTCTGTGTATACAGAGAGGAATAAACGATCAATTTATTGTCGTAGGTGGTTGTTTAGGCAAGGTGTATGTAATCGATAAATACCGATAATGCTTAGGATAACCGGTATCGGGTTCTTGAACCGGTACTGCTTATTTATAACCGATACCGTTCTTAAGCATCGGAGGAATTTCCAGAATGTGAGAAAAAAACTTTAGGGATTCGATGGATTGAATGGTTATTTGTTGTTTTGACGTATGCAGGCAGAGGCAGGGCTGAGGATGAATGATAGTGTACCAGCGCTGTTGTCACGAATCCGAGCGGATGTAACACCAACTGAATGGACATTGATAAATCATTTGGGGTTAAGTGGAATCCACTATTATTCATGAATCGCACATAACCATGCTATGTTGCAGCGTTGATTGAAAGATGGAATCCAGAGAAGAATACCTTCTATCTCGCCAACAGGGAGATGACAAGAATATCGGAAGATGTGTTCCGTATTTTGAGACTCCCTATTATAGAAAACCAAGATATATCGTGCATTACCTAGTGCGGCGCGGGGAGCGATAACAGCAGTATTTGGTCCATACGCACGAGATTTGACACAGCGAGGTTTGACATTCACATATGGGATAATGTATGCAGCACACCCTGAGGAGACAAGGTTAGCAGTGATATTAATGATAGCGGTAGGGTATTATGCATTACCGAGGGCGGAAGGGGGAAGATTTCCAAAGGCATTGATGTGTGTTATTTGGGAGATGATAGAAAGGAACGTGACTTTTGCATGGGCACCTGCATATTTGGCGGAGTTATACAGGGGTTTATGGGCTTGTAGGTGAAATCACAGGACGACACTGGATTGTTCATACTTATTACACTGTTGGGCCTATGAGCACATTGTTTGTGTGCGACCAATAGGCCGACCCATCCAGTCAGGAGAGACCGGAGTACAGAGGTTGGGATTCAGACGATGGGTCCAGTCAGAACAAGAGGCAAGATCCCATGTCGTGACGGGTGACATTGAGTATTACAGGAAGGTATGGGAGAGGGTGACGATTGCGGATATCTGTTGGAGGCCTTACGGGAACTATATGGTAACAGAGAACATAGCTGAGGAGTTGAGGGGTGTAGAGCGATTGAGGTGGATCGCAGGGCACAAGGCCGAGTGAGTATGAGAGGATTCCTCTAGATCGCGTGCGGCGACAATTTGATTTGTGCAGATATACCCCGGCTTATAGACCATATATGAGGATCGACGCCGAGGCAACATTCTCACCTCCCGGCCAACACCTCCAGAAGGGCCAGAGGAGATAGCAGCCGATCGCAGGGTAATGGATGCAGGAACGACATAGGCCTATAGGTTATGGTGGGTACAGAGCTACGAGGTGTACGTGATCGCCCGACATAGTTGTGATTACAATGGAGAGAGATCGTCAAGAGTTTAGTTCATCACTCCAAACACGCATGAATGAGACAAGAGGATTGTTAGCGATTGTGGAGTCACGAGCAGAGAGACTAGAGGCTGGATTCCTCCATGCGAGAGGGCGTATTCATATGTTACAGGAGAGATTGGCAGATCAGTGGCGGTACCAATAGCCGTGGTACCTTTGAGGACGAAGAGGCCCGGCGAGAGGTCGCGATCACGATCATCTCCTGGCCTGGGATGAGTCGTGAGGGTCTAAGTAAATGTTATCGAGGTATAAGAATAAATAAGGATGCCGACTGCATGTGTCGATGATAGAGAAGATGTATTTGTTTAACATCTAAATAAGACTGAATATGTATGTTGATTTGAGTTATGATAATAATAAGAATGTTTGCGTTTTGACTTTGGGTGTTTTTTGAAAAAGGAGAAAGAGGAATGTGATTAAATAGAAATACACAAAAATATTTATATTTACCACACATGCTAGGTTATGGTAGGGGATGGTCGAGCTAACCTTGGGAGACCCCATATCTCCGAAGTGCTGCCTACATAGCCCATTGCACAAAGCAAGGAGGGGCCTCAGACCGATGTAGTTCTCCCTTAGGACCAGGGAGAGGTGAATTTAGGCAATTTGGTACGGTTTAGGCAATTGGTTGGTTGGTAAAAATATTGATATTAATATTGGTAAGGTAAGGTTGTTGGTGTTGGTAATGAATTGGTGATGTTGTAAAAGGTATAAGGGAAGCGAAAGTTAGCCTACCCAAGTAGAAGGGAACCATGTCCTGATTAAGATCAACACACAATCCTAGATGCGAGGCAAAGAGGAAAGAGTGCTCCGTAGGTGAAAAGAGCTAAACAAACCACACAACGTAGAACGAGCTTGAAGCCCTAGGTACCGTGCATAGACGAGAAGTCAATAGGTGAAAAGAGTTGTATGATCACAATATATCGGGTGTACGTCACATCCCTTGAGTTGAAACAAATGGTGAGGTGAGGTGGATGATATAGCTGAGGTACAGAGAACTTGTTACAAAGCGAGTGTTCTGACGAAAGAGAACCTACCCTAAATAGACAAGTCCATGACTCAAAAGTTCTTTTGAATGAGGCTTTTATTTTACTGAATATAGACTGATCGATGCGGGAAGTCTACAAGGGATATTGATTGTACTATTCTTGAGGTCTTCACAAAGCTGATCAATGCGAGAAGCTTCTGATAAAGGCTGACTGTGTATAGCTGTCCTTCGAGGGAGCAGTCTATTTATAGTAGCAGATATGATTTTAGTGCATAGCTGTCCTTCGGGGGAGCAGTCTATATATAATAGCAGCAATAGTTTGGCATATAGCTGTCCTTCGAGGGAGCAGTCTATATATAAGGTAGATAGCTAGATGTCCTTTTGACGTGAAGCATCTAGTTTTAGTAGGAAGTTTGACTCAAGAAAATCCCATAAGAATACGGCTTATTTTAATACTTTGAAGTCATGGACTAGACTAAAAAGGGAAGGCATTGCTGAGGTGAAGTGAGAATCAAACTATGTGAGCTTGATTTTTATTATGAGGTGTAGGAAACAAAGTGTATGTGGTGGTAAGTGAGCTCAAGGGACGAGCGGCAGGTAGATAAGAAGTGATATAACACTAAATTCAACAGTAGAATGGTCGAAGATGCAAGGCATTAAGGGGTTCAGGCTCAGGTTTACCATTAAGCGAAGCTAAATGATAAGTGCCTGATCCATAAGTGTGAGTGATTATATAAGGCCCAATCCAATTAGGAGCAAATTTTCCACGTTTGCTCTTTTCTAGTTTGGTTACATGTTGATTCTCTTTGAGGACAAGATCACCAACCTTAAAGGTACGCTCATGAAGTCGCTTATCATAAGCACGCTTGATACGTTTTTGATAGATTTGGAGGTGATCAAGAGCTGTAAGATGACGCTCGTCAAGAAGCTCCAATTGGGCTAACCGCTCTTGGCGGAAATCATCGTTGGTGAGAATATCCTGAAGAGATATTCTAAGGGAGGGTATTTGTACTTCGAGAGGCAGGACAGCCTCGGTACCATATACCAAAGAAAAAGGTGTGGCATTAGTGGAGGTACGAATGCTAGTACGATAAGCCCAAAGGGCAAAGGGGATGTGATCGTGCCAATTTCTTCCGGATTCATTGACAACTTTCATGAGGATTTTGGTTAGGGTTTTATTAGAGGATTCAGCTTGTCCATTTGCTTGTGGATAGTAGGGTGATGAGAAGCTGAGTTTGATACCAAAGTTGTCGCAAAGGTCCTGCAACAACTTGTTTTTGAAAGATTTTCCATTATCTGTTATCAGGTGATGAGGAACACCAAAACGATAGATAATGTGGTGGTTAATAAACTCTACAATTTTTTCTTTTTTAGTTGAAATGAGTGGAATAGCCTCCACCCATTTTGTGTAATATTCGGTTGCTGTGATAATCCATCGGTGATGTTGCGAAGAGGATGGATGAATCTCACCAATAAGGTCTAAACCCCATTGTGAGAAAGGCCAAAGATCTCGGGCGACCTGTAGCGGGTGGCTAGGAGTATGTTGAAGGTTGGCATGTTGTTGACACATAACACAACGCTTAACATATTCGTAGCAATCATTATTGAGAGTAGGCCAATAATAACCTAGGTGAAGGATTCATTTGGCCACGACAAGGCCGCTAAAATGTCCACCACAAATACCGTCATGGACTTGTTGGATGGTATAGGTGACCTCCGCACCGGTGAGACATCGAAGGAGGATGCCATCAAAGCCACGTTTATAAAGGAGTCCCCCCATAACAACATAACGAGAAACGCGTTTAAGAAACACGCGTTTTACGGGTACTAGTAAGGTCAGATGGGAGAATAGAGGTTGTAAGGTAGTCATGGAATTGGTGATACCAAGTATCCTGCGAATTAGCAGACACATTATTTATCGTACAAACAACCGAGGCTGAATAAGATGGGGCAAAGAGTTGTTGGACCAAGACGAAAATGTCAGAGTCAGTTGATGAAGCTGGAATTTGCGAGGCTAAGCAAGCCATAGTATCCGCAAATTTGTTAGTGGAGCGGGGAATGGTTTGGATAGAATAGTGAGTAAATAAGGCTAGAAGTGAATCCACGTAGTGTTTGTACTTTTGAAGTTCCTCATTTTTGCATTGGTAGATGCCCATAACTTGATTGACTACCAATTGAGAGTCACCAAAAATATTGATAGATTTGATACCTAAGTGTAACGCAACTTGGAGACCCAGAACAAGGGCCTCGTATTCCATCATTATTAGTGTAAGGGAAATCGAGTTGGAATGAGAGAGGCATAGGCTCAAAGCGTCGAGAGGAATGAGAACAATGTCGGCTCCTCCGCCGCTACCGCATTTGATCCATCAAGAAGAGGGTCATTGATACGACTCCTCCCTGAGTGAAAGAGTGGCGATGAGTTCATCGGGGAATGTAAAATTGGTAAATTTTTCCCTTGGTAAAGGGGATCCCGCAAGTTGGTCTACGATGGTTTGTCCTTTGATTGATTTCTCGTGGACAAACTCAAGGTCGAGGTCGGCGAGGAGCATGAGCCATCTGGCGATGCGTTGGTTTAGATGAGGTTTGGCATACATGTAATGGATGGGGTCCGTGTTGGTGATGACGAAAGTTTTGTGATTCAGAAGGTAGTGTCAGAGTTTGGTGGCCACGAATGATAGGGCTAGGCACAAATTTTCTACATGTGTATACCTAGTCTCATAGTCCACCAAAGTATGACTTATATAATAAATGGCTTGTTCTCGATTCTCAGAGTCACGATGTCCAAGCATGGCCCCTACAAATATGTGGTCGGTGGTGGAAAGATAAAGGTAGAAAGGGCGGTCGTCCTGGGTGGAATAAGCACGGGTGGCTGCAAGAGATAAGCTTTGAGAGCCTCAAAGGCTTGGTGGCACTCTTCACTCCATTGAAAGTTAATGTCTTTTTTAAGGAGGTGATGGAAAGGTTGACATCGATCCGAGAGTTGGGAGATGAAACGTCGGATAGATTGGAGCTTACCTTGTAAACTACGCAATTGTTTAAGATTGGTAGGTGGGGGCATTTCTAGAATAGCTTTGACTTTAGATGGGTCGACCTCAATGCCATGCAGAGAGACAATAAAGCCGAGAAGTTTTCCCGAAAGGACACCAAAGACACATTTCTTTGGTTGAAGATGGACAGAATATTGTAACAGGATCAAAAATAATGGTTAAAACATCGAGATGTTCACTGCGATGTTTAGATTTGCCAAGAAGATCATCGACGTAATCTTCAAGGATAGTGTGCATAATGTCATGAAAAATGTAGGTCATAGCCCGCTGATAGGTTGCACCAGCATTCTTAAGGCCAAATGGCATTACACGGTAACAGAAGGTTCCCCAAGGAGTTATGAAGGTAGTTTTATGTTGATCGGTGGGTGCAACCAAAATTTGGTTGTATCCTGAAAAGCCATCCATGAGAGAGAGCATCTCATGGCCTGCAGTGAGATCAACAAGTTGGTCAATACTAGGTAGGGGGAAGTCATCCTTAGGGCAAGCGAGGTTGAGATCCCGGAAATCCGTGCATATCCGAAGTCCCCCCGTCGCTTTAGTGATAGGTACGATGTTAGAAATCCATTGAGGATAGTCAATAGGTAGAATGAAGGAAACAGAAAGAAGTCGTTGAAGCTCCTCTTTGACCAAGAGGGCAATGCGTGGATGCATTTTTCTCAATTTCTGTTTAATTGGTTTGGAATCGGGTTTCAGTGTAATGTTATGGATGGCAATGTCAGGATCAATTCCTGGCATGTCAGCGTAGGACCAAGCGAAAGCTTGGTTGCGAGCATGGAGAAAGGTAGTAAAGGCGACTTGTTCTGATGCGTTAAGGGATTGTCCGATCTTCACAATGTGAGGATCCTCCTCCGTGTGGATGTTGATTTCAATAGTAGATTCGTTCAGCATGGTTTGAGTTTCAGATGGTAAGGCGCGTTGAATATAAGAGTCATCCGCGCCAAGGTAAGTGAGGATGGAGTCATCATCCTGGCATTCAACAACGTTAATTGAAGGTGAGTCCTCTTCAATCATGTCTGGATACAGAAGGGGGATAGAAGAGGTGTCCTCATTATCGCGTTGATAAGTGAGAGGACCTAGGAAGATAGCATTTATGAAAAAAAAAAGTTAGGAGGGATAGATTCAGGATCTATCGACTCTGTGGGTGACAAAGGCAAAATGGGTGATGATGGTTCGGTAGGGGTGACGTCGTTGTCTTCTAGAAGACAACTGACACGAGGTTCCTTCGGTGTAAGTGTTCCCAGAAATCCGAGACCACTACGATCATTGTGCTTGCGTGTAGTTACGGGGATGATTGTATGTCGGCCTTGTTCATAAAGACCAAAACCAAAGCCTTTCCAAGCACAGCGAGTCAAGAAGGTGAGGGCGAAACGACGATTTGTCAGGTATTGAAAATCGGATTGGAAAGGAACCACACCAAGAGGGGGCTCAGGGGCAACGGAAGATGCGTCGACACCCCCATATGTTAGGTTAGTGCGGCAGTGAGGTGGTCCGTAGGGGATTACTTCCCCCACACGACGGTCATAGGTAGGATGTGCATGTACCTGTCCGTACTCCTGTGGGGTATGGAAAGAACTAACATTATATAGGCGATACTCCCCCAGCGTAAGGCGTTGAAAAACATCTACTAAGGGGTCTGCGGTTGGGATATTAGCTGCAGGAAGGGAAGTGGTTTTTGCGACAGTGGTTTCATTTGAAGGTGTAGGTGCGGTTGAGGTGGATGGTTGAGGCACATTTGAAGAGGATGGTTGGGTTGAATGAATGGGTGTCTTGATTGGTACAAGCACATCATTAGGGTGGTATATCATATTACAGGTTTTAAAGGGGGGAGGATCAGCTTTTACGGTGTAGGACTTCCCCTCGTATTCAAATTTTATGCATCTATGTAAGGTTGAGGGAACGCATCCCATAGCCCGGATCCAAGGGCGACCTAGCAATATATTGTATTGGAACTCTCCCTCAAGGACATAGAAGAGTTCGGGTAAAGTACGTGGTCCTACACGAATGTTAAGGATCACGGTGCCTAAGGTAGAGGTAATAGCATCATTGAATGACCGCAACATGATGGGATTGGCACACATGTAGCTAGAAGGGATATTCATTTGTTGGAAGGCTTTTGAAGAGATGATGTTTAGGCTAGCGCCCCCGTCAATCATAACACGACGTACCCGAATGTCCCGGACGTAAGCTGAGATGAAAAGAGCAGGGTCAGGATCTTCTGTACCAAAGTCAACAATTTCGTCTTCGGAGAAACTGACTGCAGCAGCTTGTTGTACAGAGACAGAAGAAGTTGGGGCAGTGGATTGTTTGGTGAGAGAAGCAACGTGATTGGGTGTAAGAATGGAGGTAACAGTAGGGTTTCATTAGGTAAGACCTCGATCCCTTGAAGAATTTCAACGAGAGCTTGTCGATGAGATTCAGAAGTCTGAATTAGATCATAAAGTGTCATTTTTACGGGTGATTGGTGAAGCTGTTTGATCATGGCTCGATGGGCAACTCCATTAGAGACGGGGTAAGCGGGTCCACGAACAACCACTTTGGGTGGTGGTGCGATCGGGATGGTGGAAGGAGAAAGAGAGGACGCAGGTGTGCTTTCTTTTGCTTTCTCGTTGTTTTTCTGCGCTCGAGTAGCAACACTAATCATATTAATCTCGTAGACCTGAGATGAGGAAGATGGTTGGGATAAATCATGGTCTTCAAGAGGTGGGGTTGTAATAATGATAGATCTTGGTGAGGTGGGGACAGATGGTATAGGAGAGGGAATTGAAGCTAAAGGTCTCTCCCTTCGTAAGTTGTCTTTCTTAACCTTTCTATCTGAGAGAGGTGACTGACGAAGGATGGTTTTTAAAGCTTTGCATCCCTCCACATCATGTCCTGGTGTGCGGTGATAAGCGCAGATTTTAGACTCATCATAACCTATAGGTCGAGGTTTAGATGGGTCATAAGGTCTAAGTGGGGGTAGGGAAATGGTCGCATTCTCCACCAACATAGCAAGGATTTTGGCGTAAGATCCTTTGAGTGGGTCAAAATCGGAGGAGGATGAGGGCATTGGTTGTGCGGGTTTTGGTAATGTTTGGGCATGGTTGGTTCGTACGGGTGGTGGTTTAGCCAAGGGGTGTTGACACGTGGTTTTCACTAAACGTGGTTTCTTTGGCGCAGGAGCTACGTTCAGCTGGTTAGATGATGAGGCTACAGATGACGTGGTAGCGGGGAACAACCACGGAGAAAGGGGAGTGACAGAAAATAAATCCTTTGATGATGGAGTTTGTTTAGGGTTGATGGGTGGACAGGATACGTGGGGTGACAACGTTGATATATCCTTTGATCTCTGTATGGGTGTAGGAGGCGTAGGTTGTTTTGAAGAAAACGCAGGAGGTATGATATATTGATGCAAGGTGGAGGGATGAGGTCCCAATATGGAAGGTAGGTGTGACGATGATGGTTTTGATTGTGATAGAGGCACGGATGGAGTTTGTCTCCTAAGTGGCGGGGCGGCTTTATTTTTGGATAAATCTAGTCGCTTAGGCGGGTGTGTTAGGCTGGGTATTGGTGAGGTCCCAAGTGTAGGGGAAGATTTGGTTAGGTTAATAGAGGTGGATGAGATACTTGGTAGAGATTCGGGGGATGAAGATGAGGACATAGGCATTTTGAGTTTCTGTAAACACTTCGGGTATATGGTAGAGGTATCTGGATCGGTCATCTGCATTTGAGTAGAATAGGGGGTACTCAAACGTTCCCATAGGACTCGTCTATCTTCTGGAGAATAACAGTCTTCAGGCGTGAATTGTAAATTTTGTACGGAAGAAAGACGGGTTGTGATTCCAGTCCACTGTGGGTGTGATACAGGGGGTAGATGAGGCACTGTATCAATAGATGTTAAGAGGTCGACTGGTCGTTGAAAAGATTTAGGCGATGAAGAACTAATAGGCAGGAGGGCATGTTTGAGAGGGTCTGTTATGGTTAAAGAATTCGGTGATGTCGGTGCAAGAGATTTCTCATCTAAGGATGACAAAAGGAGTGGCGAGCCTTCCTCTTGTGCAGCAAGAGCGGTAGGAGGAGACGTTTGGGAAATAGATAAGTTAGATAACATCCGTTCACAGTCTTGTAGGGATGTGGTATAAGAAGACTCATCGATGAGAAGAAAAGTCTGGGCAGTTAACTCCTTTATGGGTAAAGGAATGATTTCACCTTGGTTTGATGGTGGTGAAGGAGGTTCGGGCCCCTGCGTTAGTGAAGAGGCTTGATTCAAAATTTTCTCGATAGAGGCTTTTGGCTGGGAGTCGAAGACTGCATGGATCTCATGAACACTTTCCTCGGCTAAGATATCCTGGTTTATGTTACTGTTAGAAGAGTGATTTGGGAATGGTTTGTTGAATATTTTCATATTTCGCCAAGGTAGGGGCATTAGGGTTATCGAGGGTTATATCACCCGCCAACCATTTCCCGCGCACTATGTTTTTCAACATCTTGCAGCTTTCATGACTATGTCCTTTACGCGGTGAAAGTTACAGAAGTCATTTTCTTTGTACCAGGAAGGTATAGCACGGGTGGAATCAAACCCGAGTGGGGTTTAACAGGAGGCAAGGTGATAGCTCCGGCTTTGAGCAATTTTTCCAAGATGACACCATAAGTTTCTCCCAAGGGAGTGTAATTGATGGGCTCGGCTTTGTACTTATAGGTGGTTTTTGGTGGGGTATTAGACGGTGTTTGAGATTTGACCATCACCGCGTGGACAGCTCCTTTTGATTTCAAGAAGTGGATGCGTGAGGAGGGGTGGTGTTTGGCTTATTGGTAGAATCTGGAGTTCGAAATTGGGGTTTTTGTTGCGCAACCGCAATTTCTCTTCTTCTAAGGCTCGAATTTCTAATTTCCGAGCCATGGTAAAGGCCTCATCAAATGTACGGAAAGTTTGAATTTGGAGGGTAGGAGAGATGTGCTTAGCGCAGGCCCGCGTAAAAAGTTCGATAAGTTCAGCCTGAGGCAAGGCATATGTAAGTTGGTTGATAAGGCCACGCCATCATCCAACGAAATTTGTGATAGATTCGTCTTCGAATTTTCGATGGCATAAAGGTCGGTGATAGATACTTTCTTGGCAATGTTAATGGAGAAATGATCCAAGAAAGATTGGGCTAGTTGGTTAAAAGAGAAGATTGAGTGCTAGGTTAAAGCACTGTACCACTCCAAGGCGGGTCCTGATAAGGACATGGGAAAGGTGCGGAGTAACAAGGCATCATCATGAGCAATCAAATAACAAGCATGTCTAAATGATCGCAAGTGTTGTTGAGGATCCTCTTTACTATTAAAATGAGTAAATTTCGACAACTCCCATTGAGGAGGATATGAATGAAGGGGGACAGAAGGGTGAATAGGCTCCCGACAAACTTGCTCGTATGTCAAGGCGCTACGACTTCCTGAAACAGAAGCCTCCAGATTATGCATTTTGTCCATCATTTGTTTGATGAAATCTGTGGTTGGATGAGATGAGGGTGCGGTTGTGGTAAACGGAGGCAAATTGGGCCAAGGGCCTCCGCTAGACAATGGTGGGGTTAAGTGTTGATAAGGTATGGAGGATGAATATGTTGAGGCGACCGAATAGGGATGTCCCATATAGGATGTTGAGGTCACTGGATACGTGTATGGGAATGAAAAGGTAGGCGGAGCTTGAGAAGGAAAGCTCGTGTGGATAGGTGGCAGAGAGCAAGTCATGAACGGAGCGGTCTGCAAGAGAGATGAGGTAGGGGCAGTCGGTGGTAGTGATATGTGGGGTCCAAGATTAACCAAAGGAAAGCTAATCTGTGTCGTATGAACCTCTGAAGCCATCGGATTGGGAGACGGGGCTAAAGATGCGGGAAGCAAGGCGGTGTCATCAGGTGGAGTGGGAGCTAAATGAGCAGCTATACTAATAGGCATACCAACAAGGAGCTGACCATCGGGCGTACGGTCAGGGGCATGAGACAAATAGTATTGTACAACACTAGGATTAGCATCCAGAAACTTGGCAAATTCTTTATCTCCCACAGGAATTTTAGGAACCTCGCTGGTATCCGTAGGATTCCCCACAGAATGTGAAGGGGGTGATTCAGAAAAGAAACAGAGCAAGCATGTGAAACCATGGCGGCGGCTTGCTTTCGAGTGATAACAACCATGGACAGAGTTCACAAAGAGGGTTTCAATCACAGAATGTAAACAAACTTAGAATGGTAAAATTGGTAGGTTGCTGGTTTGTCAGGAACTGGAAAAGACAGTAACCGATATCGGTCTGATAACCGATGTCGGTTATACTATAGCCGACGTCGGTCAGGTAACCGATGTCGGTGTAATAAGACTGGTATAAGAAAATATAAGAAGCTGCTGATTTGCTCAGTATATTTATCAAATTGTTCTAAGGTAATCACAGAAGACAGTGTATAACAGAGAAAACAGAACTGAAAAACAAACAAGATGCACACGCAAATCCAGAGACTAACCCTAGGGTCAATTTTAATTATTGTGGGCTTATGCCTTTAGACACGGAATGATGTCAATCCTAAACAAAAGACTTAGGGGAAATGTCCAGTTTGTTTTGGCTCATAAGGTTACCTCAATCGGGCGGAGGAATACCGCGGAAAAGGGGGGATGTTTGAGCTGTTGAGTTAATTGTGAAGTGATTCGGTATGTGTTGTGCAGTGAAAGTAAGATTAATTTCTTGTCAATACCATGGATATCACCCCCATGTGTACGACCTGTTACTTAATCTACGTTCACTAGAATTGAAAACAACAAGCAGGAATGCAATGCACGTGTTTTAAACCCAAATCGAAAATTATGTTCGATGAAGCAAAAGAGATGACTTTCACTAATGCAAGATGTAAAAGCAAAGCAAGTTCTTTTACCGAAATTATACAAAGCCTTGTGAATATCTTTAGAAGAATAAAACAACAAGTATGCTCCCTATATGAAAGCAAGCAAGAAATAAAGAAACCCAAAATGGTCCCACTGGGCGTGCCAAAATGTTTCGCTCTAATGTTTCGCTTCTGGGAATAGAGTTTCTTCTATCCTTTCATTCCTTTTAAAACAGAGATAAGGGTTAGGGCTAGGAGGAATATCTCGTTGAATGTCGAGATGGTGTGCGCGCACCGTAGAGAAAGATCAGCCGACCGTGAAGAACTCCTTTTGTCTTGGAAGGACTACCTGCAAATAAGAACACAAGACCACAAGATTTTGATTAGACAATAAATGAGGAAACTGCCTTGGGCCCAGGAAATATAAAACTTCCTTTCGAAGGTGGTCAGTTTCCCTGCTAATATGAATTAACACCAAAGACTGTAAAATATCAATTAAGTTGCTTTGTTGAAACAGGTAGGGGAAAGGCTGATTTCTGGTTTTGAACCACAATAACCGATGCCGGTTACTGATAACCGATATCGGTAGGGTCTAGGATCTGTGGGTTAGTTGTGTTGTGGGGTGGTTGTTGTTGTAGGGTAGCTGTGTTGTTTGTAAGGCTAGTATATGGGTGATATTAGGTAATGAGGTGATGAGAAGTAAATGAAGGATAGTTAGATGCAATATGTTGCCGGGTAGTGGATCTAGGAATGGATTTGTGAGGACTGTGATTCAAAAGTCTAAGAAGTATTATTAAAAGGACATGCAAGATGTAACTTACTGGTTATTGATGAAGATGCAGGTCCAAGAACTCTGATGACAAAGGCAGAACTGAGGTAGGATGGCCTGACACACAGAAGATGAGATATCTCCCTCCCGATGATCAGCTGAGTATCACAGGGCTCTAGTATCCAGTTGCAGCCTTGGGCTTGATCTCCTTTGCTGCAAACTCTTCTTGTCTCTTCACTTGTCTCTGCTCAGCCAAGTAAAGATCCGGATTCTCTTGATCGCTCCTGATGCTCTCTATCAATCCAAAAATCCTTCGACCTCTGTTTTTGGTTTGGGGAGCCCATTTACAGGGAACCGATGGTGGTTACGTAACCGACGGCGGTCGAGTAGGAACCGGTATCGGTAAGGAAAAAACAGGCTATTTTTAGTAAAATAGCCCACTTTCCCTGCTTTTCTCCCGAGAGATTAGTTGCGGGCTTGGTCAAGTGACTAGAAGGTCGGTTTTGGGTGCGAGAAAGGGGTCATTAGTCATGGGTGTAGGTGTGGACCAAGTTATAGGTCTTAATTAGGTTAGTTTAGGGTTAGGACTAGGTCATGATGAGGTGGCAAAATGAGGTGGCAGGTAAGGTGATGTGGATTTATCAATTACAAGGTAATTAATAAATAATTGTGTAAGGTTTAGGTGATGAGGTTAGGTTGCAAATGAGATGCGGGTCACAAGGGGTCGTAAGACACAAATTTGGTGTCTACAGTAAGCCTTTGGGGTACCTTAGGTGTGATTTGATCGATATTTTGATGTTTAATTGGGTCCTTAAATTCAAGCTTTTATGTTGAGGTCTCAAAGATTGTGTGAAGAGTGCAAACCTGGGACTCCATTTGTGTATCTCTTATGGTTGAAAGAACATCCTAGCTATTTTTAAGCATTTTATCCGATAATTGTTCAAATGTTGTAGAGGTTGTCAAAAGTTTGGCATAGTCAACTTTGTCTTGCAATATCCCACCAAAAATCATTCTAAAAAAATCCTACCCCATACTACCCTCGCTTTGACCTCGTATACCCACATAATATCTAAATCCATTTGCTAAAGTATGCGAATAGATCACGATTTCAAAATGTCTTCAAGAAACTTGCCTTACATTGAAATTATCTCCATAATCCGGGAGTGAAAACTTGTGAAAATCATATTTGGAGTGTTGATCATATTTTCCCAAGGCCCCTTCATACTATTTACACAAATTGAGGGTTACAAAATATGACCTCTTACCTTGGTTAAAAGGCACAACCTAAAACAATTGGGACAAGATCAATTCCTATTTGAGTGCTATCCATCTCTCCAAAAATATGAGTGTTATTTAGATCACATCCCGGCTATAAAATGACATACATTATGATCTATCTTTCTTCAAGATTCATGCCATATCTTTGATGCTTCTCGACTTAAAAGGAGAACAAATTTGGGTACCAACACTGTGGCAATGCAAGCACGGGAATTGTTGAAAACATTTGAGATATTTGGATACATGTAAAACCCTCGGTAATATTTCTTATAAATTTTACATGTAAGTACATTGTTGAAGTATCATTTTATAATTAGATTTGTAAGAATTAAGTGAAGATATAAGTTCTATCTCGTAACTTTATCGGTGTCCAAGAGTAGTTGCACTTCATTTACACTTTTGGTTCATAAATTAAAGAAGAGGAAGGTATGATCTATAAAGTTTGGTAAGATTTTCAAAGTTGATAAGTATTTGATAGATTATTTTAGTGCATTTGCACAACTAGGTAAAATTCCTTAGTGGCGACTCCATGCTGATTTCATCTTGATGAATACTAGTGTCTTAGCTTTTGTCATTTATTTTTGTGTTGCTAATCTCTCGTAATGCTGGAAGGAATAATATCTCTCTTCAGGAGGGACCTAAGTAGAAAGTTATTTCAAGAATTGGGAAAGACAACTTTAGAGGAAATAAAAGTTTAGAAGGTTATTGAAGGTCGACATCAAGCAAAGGAATATCCATTGGTGAGAGAGATCAACCTTTGGTATAGGATTATCAATGTTCTTCTAGTGATTCTAATTCAAGCAATATTCTCATAAATTTGTTTACTTCAACTTGTGAGAGTACTCCTACTGTACTTGGTGATTTCCTTCTTCAATCTACACCTCTCGTGTTTCAATTTTAGTAAGACTTCCCGAGAAAATTAGCACCTAGAGAATACCAATCTTGTGAACCACATTCTTGAGCCCCAAAGACCTTGCACTCCTCATCAGTTTGTGTCACCCCCAAGATCACCTCAAAACAATATGGCTCAGCCTAGACCTCCATTTGTTGTTAACACCTTTGGTCCTATAGAATTTAGAGGAATGGTTGGTTATCCTAATGTTGTCCCTCAAGATGTTAGAAATAGATTGCCAAAGTTCCAAGGTAACAATGTAATAACTGGTGATCAACACCTAAAACTTTTTGTTAACATGATGGAGGACTTTGAGATTGAGCATGAAGATGTGTATATTAAATTGTTCATTCATACATTAGAAGAGGATGCAAGGGATTGGTACAAGGCTCTGGCGATAATTCTATTGACTCTTGACCGAGATGAAAAATGTATTTTTATTTTGCAATATGGTGACAAAACTAATCCTAGGTTTCTATTGTCTGAATTTGAAAATATCAAGAAGAACCCCAATGAATCAGTTCATGACTTCAACACAAGGTTTAACAAAACTTTGAGAAGGCTGCCAGTTAATTTGAGGCCATGTGATCAGTCATGCTTGATCAAATATGTAGATGCATTTGATAAGAAGGAAGCCTATTACCTAAGAGACAAGAACCCTACCAATTTAAGGTAGGCCTTTACCATGGCATTGCAGATTGAAAATAACATTAAGGCCATTGGGAAACCTCTCAAGAGGGATGGTGTAAAGTTGATAAACCCTAAAAAACCTCAAGCAAGCAAGAGTTTTGACTTAGAAGAAGTGGTGAAAACTTTGGCAAGGGCTATCAAGAATATTTCCCAAAAGTTAGCAAGATATGAGAAGGGAATTGGGTAGACTTCATAAGGTTAAAAAAAAGCACAAAACCATGACAGATTTTCCAATCATCCTAGGGGTGATCAGAGATTTGATGATAGATGGAAAGGACCCATGGGGTCTTCAAATAGATATCCTCAAGCACGTGAAGGAAGAGAGTTACCTGATCCTCCGATTGTTAGGGTTCTGTTGTTGATGAGGTTGCTAATATTGATTGTGTGATAGGTGTTTTCGCCCCATCCTCCATGTGAAGTGGACTAGAAATATGGTGAAGCTAATAATGATGATGGTATTGATGATGATATTTGCATGGTGGGATGTTCTTCAAGCTCACAAGAAGGAGAAACATCAACTGAGGTAATAAGTGCAAGGATAGCTACAACCTTTTGGGATTGCATCAAACGGGTACAAGTCTTTCTTCCCCCTCATACTCTTGAAGTTGATGTAGTGCAATCTTTTTAAATTCCTAACAATGACTTTGAATACTTAAGAGCTTTGATGATTAAGAAGTATGATGGTGGTATCCCTTTGGAGGAAGATAGATAATTGTTAATGAATGTTGTTGTGGCTCAAGAGAAAGAGTATAACACTAGGAGAAAATTTGTTAAGGGATTTGGGCCTCAAGCCAAACCTAAAACACCCTTGCTTACAAGTATTCCCAAAGAATCTCCTAGAAGAGAAGCACCTGCCAAAAGCTCTGCTATCCCAAGAAAAATTACAGTCCTCCTCATGCCCAAGCTACCAAGAATTCCATGCCATCTAATGAATCTGCTTTGTCTCCATTCCAATGCTGCCTTGCCAAAGAGTGTTCCATATGACATAGCCTAGGTATTGAGCCAAATCAAAGTGAGTTTTCCAATAATTGAGTTTCTTAGGATTACCGAGCACAAGAAGAGAGAATTTGAGTACCTAGGATTGAAAGAGGAGAAGAGTACCCCAAACAAAAATGTAAAAATTGTTAAACTCCTCCTCAAATCATTGCGACATTAAAACACCACCAGCAATAGAGGATCTTGGAGAAACACCTTAGGTATACTTGGGTACATCCTGGTTGATTCCCAATTGAATGTTGATCCATTCTTTACAACTTTGATCATCAAGGATAGACTACTTCACAATTGTATGTTTAATTCTGATGCATCATGTAATGTCATGCCTCTTGAATTCATGAATGAGTTAGATATCAAAGTAACAACAGCCTATGGAAAGTGTACTACCATGGATTCAAGAGAAGTTCGTAATTGGTTGTGTGAAGGGTTTGGTGGTGCAACTTGCATCTTATCCTGGGAGGAATTTAAAATTAGATGTTGTGATTGTTGATTGCCCTACCAAATGGGGTATGATTTTTTCAAGAAAGTGGGCTGCAAGTGTTAGAGGGAGTGTCCAAATGGATATGTCTTTTTCCACCATTCCCATTGAAGGCAGCCTTGTCAAGCTCTATGGAGAAAATAAGATGTTGCATCTAATTGAGGATCCAAAAAATGCTTCTTATGAAGTATTATTTGCTGATGTTGATGTTGATAATTTTATTGGGTTTGTTGATGGTAAGGAGCACAAGATGGATAAGTCAAAGTTCCTTGAATAGGTAGGTTCTCCTTGGACCTTGTTATTTTATGGAGCTTGCTCCAAATTTGGAAATGGTGCTGGTATAATTATGATTTCTCCTAGTTTGGAAGAGTTTGTTTTTTCCTTCAAGCTTAATTTTGAATGTACTAACAACATTGCTGAGTATGAAGCCTTTTTGTTAGGTCTAAGAATTGCATGGAAGTATGGTGTTAAGGAAATCATTGCAAAAGGAGATTCAGAGCTAGTGGTCAAACAAATAAGAAGATTGTATGCTATAAAAAATCAGTAGATGAAACAATAAAAACATGCAGTTTGGGATCTAATTGAGATGTTTGATTCCTTCAACATTGTGCATCATGATAGAAGTTTCAATGATGTTGCTGAAAATTTGGTAGTGTTGGGGTCAAGATTTGGAAATTACATCATTTCACCTTATTGTGAGTACAATGTTGAAGTGTTAACTAGGCCAGCTGTCCCTGATAATATCAAGCATTGGAAAGTGTTTAATGATGATGCTCAAGTGCAAAGGTTCTTACAAAATAAATGTGAGTTTGTAGATTAGAATATTGATTGGGAACCAATGGTGTGTGTGACTGAAGGAAGAGAGACTTTTTTTGGAAAATATATTATCCAATTGAAAACTAACACCATTCCTAGAGGTCTTGTTGCACTTGAGTCAAATTTTAACAATGCTAATTACATCATCAATAGAAACATGTCTACCTCAAGGGATGTGGAAGAGCATAACTTGGGCACTAATGATAAACCAAGAAGAGTTTGGTTGGGCATCATTCTAAAAAAGAGTAAAAACAATCCTATGTCAAACTATTGAAGAAATATTAGGACTGTCTTGCTTGGTCTTATTCAGAGCTGAAAGCATACAGAGAAGACTTGTTTCAGCATGAGATTCCTCTTGAAACAAATGCTAAACCATTTAAAAAAAAAAGGCCAATTAATCCACTCCTATCCATGAAAATTCAAGATGAATTGAATAAACTCAAGTAGGGAGGAATCATTCAGCCCACAAGGTATTCACCTTGGGTTGCAAACTTTGTGCCAGTCAGAAAGAAAAATGGAGATATCAAACTTTGTGTAGACTTCAAAAATCTGAATAGAGCTTCATTGAAGGACAATTATCCTTTTCCAAACATGGAAAACATGTTGCAGTTAGTGACTGGATCTGAATTGTTATCTACCTTGGATGGTTTCTTTGGCTACAATCAAGTTGTTGTCAAGGAGTCAGAAAGATTTAAAACTACCTTTACCACTCCTTAGGGAACATATGTTTATGTAAGAATTCCTTTTGGTCTCATGAATGTTGGAGCTACCTTCCAAAGAGAAATGGATGTTGCTTTTGTTGGTTACATAAATGACTTCATTTTAGTTTATCAGGATGATGTGACTATGTTTTCAAGGAGCAGAAAATTTCACTTGCAGCACCTAGAAAGAATGTTGATCGGATGTAGAGAATTTGGTATTTCTCTCAATCCAAAGAAGTGTCGTTTTGGGGTGCAAAAGGCCAAGCTACTTGGTCATATTTTTCAAATGCTGGTGTCATGATTGACCCCGAGAGGGTAGAAGCAATCAACAAGGTTCCAATTCCTAGAGAAAAGAAGGGCATCCAATCCTTATTTGGGTAGATTAATTTCATTAGAAGGTTTGTGTCTAACTTTGCTGAATTGACTCTTCCTATTACATGCATGTTAAAGAAAGACCATGTTATCAAATGGGAAGAGGTCATATTTAGGATTTTGAAGGAATCAAAGCACTTAAACATGCACTGTCTTGGTAGCTTTGAATTACAAGAATCCTTTCGAAATCTTCTCCTTTTCTTTTGAAAATATCATTGCATCTGTTTTGCTACAAAGGATGAAGATGGGGGCTGAGAGGCCTATTTCCTTCTTTAGAAAGGCTTTACAAGTTGCTAAGTTAAAGTACACAATCATGGAAAAACAAGCATTTTCCTTGGTGAAAGAAACAAAGTTTTTCAGGCCTTATATCTTAAGTTCAAAAGTTGTTGCTTATGTTCCTCACACCATGGTAAAAGACATCTTATCAGAGATGGAGATCTCAAGAAAAAGATGTAGATGGGTGAACAAACTATAGGAGTATGACATGGACATCCAAACCAAAAAGTTGGTAAGAGGTTTGGGTCTTGCTAAGCTCATGGCTAAGAGCAACCTATAGACAATTGAAGTGAATAAAGTAGAGGAAGAAAGGGTAGATGTTCTTGAGAAGTTGATAAGTTTTGAGTGGTACAAGGATGTAATCTTTTACCTTAGACACCTATGTTGCCCTGATCATTTAAATAAAAATTACAAAAGAGCCCTTAAGCTGTCTTCTCAAAAATACATCATTACGTGACTTTGGGATGGCTTGGAAGAACCCTGAAGGTATCCTCTTGAAATGTGTAATCAAGGTGAAGCTCCTGCAATAGTTTCGGATTTCCATGGGGGAGTTTGTGGAGGGAACTTTCTTCCGAAGGGTTACAACACACAAATTTTTGAGAACTGGTTATTGGTGGCCTACGCTCTTCAAAGATGCAACCTTGGTGGTTAGAAAATGTGAAAGCTGCCAATGTTTCTTTGGAAGAATGAAAGCTTCAGGCTCCCTTCCTTTGCATCATGTATCAATTGAAGCTCCTTTCAAAAAATGAGGAATGGACTTCATTTGTGAAATTTCAGACCCTTCTAGTGCTAGACATAAGTGGATTCTTGTAGCCACATATTACTTCACCAAGTGGATAGAAGTAATCCCCACCAAGAAATAAACACACCAAGTTGTTATGGACTTGTTGAATCATATCATATGTAGATTTGGTGTGCCAACCAAAATTATTAATCGATAATGCCATGTGTTTCAAAGCTAAACCCTTGATGGCAATGTGTAAGGAGTATGGAACCAATCTGACTTATTTTTCAAACTATAACCCTCAAGGGAATGGACAAGTTGAGTCCAAAAATAATAACTTGTTGAAGATCATCAGGAGAACCTTGGAGGTGAAGAAGAGAAAATGGGGTGAACAACTGAAATTTGTAGTTTGGGCTGATAGAATCATTGCTAAAAGAGCTACTGGTAAGAGCCCATTTTAGTTGGTATATGGAAGTCAAGCTTTGTTTCCCTTACATCTACAATTATATTCATTTCAGTTTGTTCAACAACTTGAAGATCAAGAGGTCAGTCCATATGAAGCGAGGATTGATTAGATTGTTAAGTCGGATGAAGAAAGAAGAGCATCACACCAAAGGCATGTCGATTTAAAGAGAAGTTGAAGAGGTTGTTTGACAAGAAGGTCACTCCTAGGGCTTTTAATATTGGAGATCTGGTTTTGTTGTGGGATAGCAGACATGAAGAGAAGGGAAAACATGGTAAATTTGATGCATTGTGGATGGGACCTTACTCCATTGATATCAAGATTGGTGAAAATACCTTTTTTCTCAAGGACTTAGATGGGGAATTACTTGAACTGTACTATTAGTGGAAGGCATCTCAAGCATTTTTGGATTAATCCCCAAATTTGAGGTATGCACCACTTGTACAGTTTATAGTGTTTGGCTTTTGCTCTGCTTTTTGGTATTTTTCTATTCGTGGTTTACCTTGGTGTGTGGCAACCATTTTTTTAGTTTGTCACCTGGTTTTTGGTGGCTTTGGCTTATGAATCCATTTTCCCAATGTATTATTTTGGCACTTGGTCTTATTTTTTCTTGTGGCACTCATTGGGAGTGCCCATCCCCTGAGTAGGAGCCGATGTTGGTGCCATTTTTGATCCTACAAGATTTTTCCCTAATTTTCCTTCATTCTACGTGCTCTAAAACATTTTTCTCTCAAATCATGTGTCTACAACTTTTCCCCTCTTGCTTGGATGCTTCGAAGTGCTCACAAACTTGTTATTTTTCCCTAATTTGAAATAAATCTACATGTGTGCCCTCTTTTGTGCCCTAATTTTTCCAAAATCTACGGGCTCTACCATTTTTCCATTTTTCCCGATTGTGGATGCTTGAAAATGATTGATTTATGCTTGTTTTCCTTTGAAAATCTATCCCCATGGTCGTAAATTACTTTGAATCACTTTCCATTTGTCTTTTGATTGAAAAATCCTTCACCCATGACTTAAAAAATCAATTTTGGGCATCCCTAACATTTTTCGTGTTTTGACGGTCGATGAGCATCATTTTCCCACAAATTCATCTTCGCCATCTCTAGGGCATCACCGACAATTTCTGCATTGTTTGACGGTCATACATGCTTCCTTTTCCACAAATTTTAGCTCAAACATCTTCTCATACATGGTCATTTGTGGTTGGAAAATTTTTCGCAAGTATGTTCGAAAAAATAACATTTTTTGTGTTTTGAAAAAATTCACAAGTTGCCCCCGCATCTCCGCAAGCCCTAGAGGAGGTACACGTGTCACAAGCAGAGTGAAGGTAGACGGGCGGGTCATTTTTTTCCTTAAGGAAATTTGGAAGAAAGAGTTAAAGTACAAAGAAAATGCCTAGGGCCCGCAACAAATTAGGAGTGGACACGTGGTGGCTTTATGATGCAGCCCTCAAAGAAATCGAGAGGTGGACACTTGTCATGTTTTCATCAAAAGCGGGATGGAAGGTCAGAGGTGGAAACATGTCATGTTCTCATCAAAAGTGGGATGGAAGGTCAGAGGTGGACATGTGTCATGTTTTCATCAAAAGAGGGGAGTGTGGGCCGCCGAAGGAAATAGGGAAATATTTTCTTTTTGGCAAAGTGAGTTAAAGTGGTAATTTGAAATGTGGCTCCACAACGAATCAAAGGGAGACATGTGTTAAAAACATCATGCAGAGGTGCGGGTCGCCAGAGAGTTTTGAAACTTTTGAAATTTTTGAGGACTTGATTGAAGTTTAAAAGGAGGAACGCAAGTCTCAGCAAGTTAGCGACCATCACGTGTCAAGGATAGAATTAGAGGTGCGGGTCTATGGGGAAAATTGTGAAAATTTTCCTTTTTTCCAAAAAAGGTGGAAATGTGTAGAATCGAGCCGTGATTCCAATGGGGCCCACCTTAGGACACGTGTCAAGCTCTGGAAGGGTAGACAAAATGTCAAATTTTTACATTTTTCAAAAAATGTTAAAATATCAAAAAGTGATCCCAAACCCATTTCCAATCGCATTGTGACGCGTGGAGGGCTTAGATTGAAGGGAGAAAGGAAAATCAATGGTAATTGTGTATTTTTCAATTTGGCCGCCATTTTTGCTCCAGGAAGTGTGGAAATGCATTTTTGCATCGATTTTGATCAATTTTTTGGCAAATTCATGTCATATTTGCCTTCAAGGATCAATGGAATCAATTTGAAAATTCAATTTGCAAATCTGAGGTACTTTTGAAATGAAATTTTGTTCGGCTCGAGCAAAAATGTGAAATATCAAATCCAAAAGTTGCATAGTCAAATTTTGGAGGGATAAGGATGAAATAATGAAAGAAAGGGGGTTTACATGCTTTGAAGATGAAAAACGTGCCTCCACAATGGATAATGATGTGAATTTTGCAATGATTCATCTTTTTTAGGCAATCGGAAAATTTTTGAACCTTTTTCTATTAGATGTCCCTTTCTGCAAATCATGATGAATTTGTAACAAAATAAAATGCCATAGGATATTCCTTTCTTGGGAAAGAAAGATCAAATTTAAACAAATGATATATAATCCATGTTTTTGACATGCAAAATGTCGAAATTGAAAATCGCAAGAAAATTTTGAGAGAAGCTCATCTTCCGAGAAACCCTCCGTAAAACCTAGTTAATGTCTTCTGTGTTAGATATTCATTCATGTTGAGTTGGTTACAAGTGTATATCCATCACACTCGAGATTGTTCCTAAAACTCTCCCCTACCGATGAATCTAACAACCTTTTGAATTAATCTATGTTATTTTGGGCAATATTATGTCTCATTATCATTTTTAAATGTCTACAAACAATTTTCCTTGTTCTTGTTGCAATATTGCATTGAAATCTTTAGGAATCACACATATCGCATCCTTATTGATATTTTAGTGACATTTACAATTTTATTTTTTAGGAGAGCTTTCATCCGCATTGAAAATACGTAGTTTAAAATCACTTCACCTTCATTTGTTGATAGATATTACTTGTAAGCCTTTGGGGTACCTTAGGCATGATTTGATAAGAGATTTTAATGTTTAATTGGGTCCTTCAATTCAATATTTTGTGTTGAGGTCTCAAATATTGTGTGAAGAGTGCAAACCTAGGCCTCCATTTGTGTATCTCTTCGATTGAAAAAACATCGTGGATCTGCTTTGAAGCATTTTATCCGATAATTGTTCAAATGTTGTAGAGGTTGTTAAATATCTAGCATAGTCAAGTTTTTCTTGTCAATATCCCACAAAAATCATTCTAAACAACAAATCCTACCCCATACTACCCCCCTGTTTTGACTCGTATACCCATAGAAGATCTAAATCCATTTGCTAAAGTATGCATAATAGATAAGGATTTCAAAATGTGTTCAATAACCCTTGCCTTGCATTGAAATTATCTCCATAATCTGGGAGTGAAAACTTGTGAAAGTAAGATTTGGAGTGTTGATCATATTTTCCCAAGGCCCCTTCACACTATTTGCACAAATTGAGGGTTATATTCACCTCCTTCACCATTTGAGGTTTATAAAATATGTCATCTTACCTTGGTTGAAAGGCCCAACCTAAAACAATTAGGAAAATATCAAGTCCTATTTGAGTGCCATCCATCTCTTTACAAATATGAGTGCCATTTAGATCACATCCCCGGCTACAAAATGATATACATCATGATCTATCTGTCTTCAAGATTCATGTCATATCTCTCGATGTCGCTCGACTAAAAGGAGAACAAATTTGGGTACCAAGAAAAAGGATGAAAAAACATATTATAGTTCCACCGAGAGGCCTGAAACTCCACGAATTCAAGTTCCAAGGGGGAGAGGGGATTTTGTAAGAATAAAAACGTCCAACCCTTTACAAATGAGCCAAAACGGCTTTTAACGATGAAGTAGAATGAAGAAAAGGTAAAAAACATGGGAAAATTGATTTGAGATCTCCAACCACCGACAAGATTCATTAAAATAGCAAGGGCACCCTCACAAATCCATTTTTCGATGCATTTGGCCATGTTGGAGAAGAAACGAGTGCCATACTTCATCAATTTTGGTGGTTGGGGGTCAGTTCTACATTTTTCCCATGTCAGAGACATTTCTTCATTTTTCTCCCACCAAACCCCACCAAAAATCAAAATTGAATAGTCCATCGTGTGGAGAATTTCAACATATTTCCAATGATACCAAAAATGTGAAAATCGAGCTCTGGATCAAAAGATATGGCCCTCTAAAGATTTAGGGAAAAATAGGTGAAATTAGGGCAAAATTAGGGTTCGCGGGCTGAAATTTGAACTTTTCCATTTTTTTGAAATTGGGAAAATTTCCCAAAAATATCTACCAACCCGATCTTTTCGCCACGTGGCACCCTCTGGTTGATCCGCGGCTCAAACAATCATTTTACCCCTTTTGCGAAATTGGAAAATTTTCCAAAATACTCCATGGACATGACGCCCCATTGTTGATGTGGACACGTGGCGCATTCTAATGCGGTGCGGAGGTGTGGATCAAGTTTTTACCTTCACACCTTCACCAATTTGGCAAAATTTCCAAACTCCTCTTGATGCCCTGACTCCCGCCGATGACGTGGACATGTGTCGATTTTGATTGGTTGGGGAGGAATGACCCTAATTTTCCTCCGACACATTTTTACCAAAAGCCAAAAACTTGAAGTTCTCCCACCGATGCCCACCACTCCACCTTGGAACATGGCATTATTTAGTTTCCTTACAGGATTTTGGGCCAAAATTTTCCCTTTGAGTTCTTTAGCCAAAAGGCTAAGTGCCAAAATTTTTCTAGCGGGTCCGCCTTGGCAAATTTTCCCTCCAAACTCTGTTGAGCCATAACTCAAAAAATATAAAGAGTTAGGAGGACTTATTTACCTTTATAGAAAGGGGAAGAAAAATCCTATATGATGAAGCCATCTTCAAGAAATTTTGAGTGCTTTAAAGTTACAAAAATATGCCTGCAGCAAAAGGAAGGAAGAATGAAGGCAAGTTAACCAAAACAAGCATGTGCTTATTTTGGATAATATGGTTCTCATTAGAAGACTATAGGAATGTTATCATGTCTAAGGGATGGGTGTGTAAAATTTTTGTAATAAATAAAGCATATCTAGGACCTCTGATATATGGGTTAGATCCCTAAATTGATACATTTGGTCTGATACGACCCTTTTGAATGTAATGCGTTTGTTGAGACCATGATTAATATAAATATATGGCTCAGTTATGAATATCTAGTTTAGGGGTGCAAACCCTATTGTTATTTTCCTTATATTTTATGGAAAATATATTCTTTGTATTTTATGCCATGATGTTTCTCTTATTATTAAATGCTTGGGTATAAGGATATGATAGATCGTGATATTCTTTTGCATGAATATTCACTTCTCTGCAAATAATCCTCTAACAATGGAAATATCTTCTCACAATGCTCACATAAAGAAGGGGCTTGGTGCCCAACTATGCCTCGAGTGAGCAGCCGGTGCCCATTGGGTGATAGGCCAAAAATATGGGATTATAATTTAGTAGATGGGTAAAAATGAATACAAATGTAATGGATCTTTGTGGATGGATATTGATTTTTGATATCCTTGTTATGGGTTATTATATGGTAAATCTAATCTTCATCCTTCTTTGATTCATTCTCAGCATCGTGGGTTGCGATCTAGTTCATGTTATGATTTATATTTAATTACTTACCATGGATATGGAATACTTGTGTAATCATGCTAACACCTTGATGAAGCTATTATAAAAAGATGGAATCGGTACCTTTGCATGCTTTGCATGAGTGCTCAAATCTATCTCGAGTGATGGGCTAACATGTGTAGGGTTTGAGTAAGAAAAACAAACTACACCTACCCACTACCATTGGTATTTCTTCCATCATATTACTCTCACCATCATGTAGCTTAATTTCATTCACCAAATGGTCACCATCTCTCTAGAGATCAAAAAATCTTATTCCCTCTCATACAAATGATTTTCAAATTTGGAAATTTTTCTTTTATAGATGGAAAAAATTTGGCCAAAATTTAAAATTTTCTATTTTAGTATTTTTTTGTGGTGTGTTCGATTATAGATTCCATGAAAACCATGGAATTTATCTAATCCTTAATTTCTACTTCATTTTTAGTTTATTTTTGTATAGTTGTGTTTATATATTTTTGCAGTCATAGGTGCATGGGTAAAAGGTAGTATTTCCAACCCTACTCAAATGGAAATTCCTCTCTTTTGATTTCGATTATGTAATAATTATATAATTTGTTTTACTATTTTTAATTTGATTCTATTTTCTTTCATCTTGCAAGAGGGTGTGGGTTACGATGGCTTTATTGTGCTATAATGTAAGACAAGTATGAAAGGTAAGTTAAAGTGATGTCTTATTTTTGGTGCTTACTTCTCAATCATCAAGCCCTATCCAATTCATATAAGGAATGATTACCCAAGGGGTAATTTTTATGTACTCTATTGTATATAGTGAATGATTAAAAATACCCAATTATGATGACAAGGATCTTTAAAAACATGACAAGATGTTACGAAGTGCTTAAGACCACCTCCAAACCTCTTCTATACCCTTAATACTCTTTTACATTTCCCTCCACCCCTTCCAAATTCTTATCAAATCCATTTTTTCTTTCCTTACCTCTTTTCAGCCCCTTCTCACTATCTAGAATGGTACCTCTATGATAGTTCAATTAATTTCCATGATGGTTCTATCCCAAGCCATGATAGTTGCTGATTCTCCCATGATAATTTTGTCTTAGGGACCGATAGTTCTGTCCCTCGCCACGATGGTTATGTAACTGCCACTTATAGGAACCAACAATTATGTTTCGAGTTCATCTTCATCTCAACTCATACTTTTCATTCATGATTTTTGATCCTTTGTTCGACCATGCATGTGTTTCACCTTATTTTGATACCCAATTCACTATTACTCCATAGAACTTGACTTCAACATATATGTATTTAATCTAAGCCAAATATTTGAATTTTGATCTAGATTTGAGATTGAGATAACTTAGAGGTTTTCTCTTAAGGAAAATTGAATGATAATTGTTTCCCACTTAGATTTTGAAGATTTGTTTTCTAAATAACATTTTTGCTACTATTATTTTGATCTAGAGAGATAAAGAAAGCCCCAAGTAGATTTCTTTTGGTACTAAGCACCCCGAGGACCTTGTATTGTTGTTGTCACTCAAAAATAAAACACAAGGGCTTCCAAACCAACCTTATTCCCCCTTGAAAAAATCATCAATATACTAATAGTTCCTCTTCCAAAGTGTATCAAGCTTCTAATTTCTCCATACTACACAAATCAACATCACACCGGTCTTCATGAGCATCAATTAGAGTAGTCCACTGAGGGTATAAGCATGCACGCAAGCTCCATGATCAAATCCATTTTTCTTGTAGAAAGAGATTGAGATTATATTAAGTTTGTTTATTTAAATAGTAAATTTAGATTTCATTTTATTTGTTGGAAGAAAAACCAACGAGGGGAAGGGGTGAATTACAAGGCTTTAAAAGATTTATTTTCCATTTACTTTATCATTAATCAATCATCAAGTCAACTTAACCATTAACCATGCATTCATTAAGAAAAATAACCATAGATGAGAAAATGAGAACACAAGAATACATGAACACCAGACATAAATGGGAAACCCTCAAGGGAAGAAAACCATTGAAATAAATCTTTATTATAACATTGAATCAAATTTAGTTTATCACCAACCCCTAAATTTAGCAAGACATCGACCCCACAAGGAGCACCAACCCCTAGATTTAGTAGAAAACCAACCCTACATTGAAGAAACAATCCCTAGATGAATCAACATAAAATTATCCACCTAATTTTTTTCACCTTTGGAATGTTGCACCAACAACTAATGATGACACTTGTTTATCTCTCCTTCCTTCAATCTTCTTCAAATCTACCTTCTAGGATAACTCGCTCAAGAACTTCTTCACCAAGCTGATTAGGTCATCTAACCTTGAACACCATATCTCACCACCTACTAGATATTAATACCAACATCTTTGCCTTCTAGTATTCTCTTGATGGTCACGAATACATTCCACACCTCCACAAGATGTTATCTTACTCACACATTCTCATCCTCTCTCAATGACAAAATAGGTCACTAAGAACATGCTTATATACATGACTTAAGATCATAAATCACCTAAGTCAACCATCATAATGAAAATATAACTAAAACAACATGATAAAATTATGAAAAAACCATACAAAGTACCACTTAGGTTGGCAATAACAACTATAATCTCAAATCCTTCATCAGAACATAAGTAGCCCTAATACACTCAAACTATCCTATCACCAAACTTAGTCTTCTTGATCCAACATGACGTTAAAAAAATATCAAGGAACACTTAAAAAGGTTTTATAAGTCTTATAGTAACCTCCAACAAGTTTTAACACATATGCACGATCATCTCATGCAATGAAACCACCATTTGGAACAACTCTCCTCACTAGGTTTGTGACCTATAAAAATAGTCTTCAAAGATGAAGATGAAACACTCATCAATTCACCTTAACCATGAAAGTGTGACATATGGATAGAAATATCATGACTTTAGGGCCATCACCAAATGTATGTGACACAACAAATAAGTGCTTAAGAGCTTAAGAACACCTCTACAACTAGGACCACCAAAACTACCCCAAAACTAATCTTAAAAATAAACTTCCACAAACCTCCAAAGGGATCAAAATTCATATGAAACCACCATATAAATATATTATTTATTTCATAATTCCTCAAACACAAATTTATTCAATAGGTCCAATGTAAATCTTGAGAGAAATATCAATTTATTTAGAAACGCAAATTATTATGGGGTCCAGACACTTATCATGACACAAAATACCACCCAAGGAAAGTTTGAGGAGTCCTTTACAAATTAAAATAATCATAATATCCACTTCAATCCATTTTGGGTCACTTTTAGAAAATGATTTTCCATCACTAATCAAGTAGGGTTTAAGGAGGGATTTCATCCACCTTAGATTGTTAACGATTATTCATAAAGTTGTGCCCCTTAATTCACAAACTGATGTCTAGATCATTGATCTAGGAACCTTCCCAAACTATCATGAAGATATTATCCTCCCATGTAGAATTCAAATTTTCCAACGAGCATCAAACATACCACCTCGAGCTGGGTTTTCACTTTCTAGGAACTATGTAAAGGTAAAAATCACTTTTCATGCTAAATCCTACAAACCAACACCTAAATATTCACTCACACCACTTGAACAACCTATTAAACCTTTTCCCATGGTCATGTTTTCATATCTAAGTAGAAATTTGTCCAACCTATCTCATTATACCACTAGGACTTAACAAAAGGTCTAGTATAGACCTACAAAACATGTACAAACCATCAAAACACACTTTGAGACACTTGTGAGTGCCTCTAAACTTCATACTCAAGCTACCCACTCTCTAAAAATGCATAAACAACTCATCCATACCTATAATCCACCATGTCACACCATCATGTTAAGTAGGCCTTCTAGATATGGCTTCTTAGTCATGATTGCATCACCACCTCATGAATTCATCTCTTTCCCACCTACAATATCATTCAACACACTTCATGAAATCACTACAACTTCTTCTATCACTGCAACATCTCTGCATCAATCCTACAAGCCATCACACTACTCAAGACATCATGTTACATCATTAATGAGATAAAGAAACTCAACATGACAATAATGACTGAAACTACCAATGAAAATTCATGTTCCTTACTCTTGTTGACATCAATGAAACCTATTGATATTGGTGACAACACCTATTTCCAACAATATCACCCCTTTTCCTTGATGGTAAACTTATTAATGGAAAACTCATATAGCTCATTTTTTCAAGTCATCGGCTCATTCTTCCTCTTTTGACAATAATGACAACGTATCATACATGTAAAAACTTATTCCTATTATTATAGAATCATATTATAATCACCTTTTGGTTGGAAACATCAACCAAACCATGCAAGGTCCATTTCATCTCTTCAACTTTGTTTTGACAACATTAGAACAACAAAACTCCCCTTAACAAATGCATGCCTTTAAAGAACTAATTGAGCTAAAATACATACATTAATGGCTCCCATGAATCCTTGAAACCTTCAAGGCTTGATGCAACATTAACTTAACCACAAATATCCCCCGAGTCATACAATCCTTCAAGACAAGCCCTCTAAAACAACTTATCAACAACACACCACAACTAACCATGTCTTCTTGACTTTATGTGCCATCTTGGCCCTACGATATACTCATGGAGATAATAAATAAACTACTACTAATTTCAAGAAGAAACAAAAACTATTTTCATACCTTGAACTAGTTCATAGGACAAAAAAATCTCCCTCACCCAAGCACACGCACCTTCTTGATACTTCATACTTTCTTAGATGAACTTTCCAATTACTCGATCTTCCTTAATTCTAGAAAACTCAATGATAGCTTGATACCAATGAAAATATTCACAAACTTTCCTACTTAATGAAGTTGATTCCAATATTCTCAAAACAATGCTTAATGGATATGCTCAAATGTTTCTCATAGAGCTCTTCTCAGCTCTCCCCTCAAACCTATACACCTTATGAGTGATTCCAAATGTGAGCTCATGAAAAACCATACTCACATGATCTTGACATACCTTGATCATCTGATACTCCTAACTTCTTGACACTACTAATACGAAAGAACCTAATTTGACTTCATGTAGACCTATATTTTCTTTCCTAGAAACAATTTCATAGCAAAAATAAGACTACATAAAAAAATGAGCCAAACCACAATGAAACTACAACCAAAACACAAAAATAGACAACAAAAACATAAAAAGAACCCAATATATTCTCAACAAGATTCAAATGTATTTATCATAACTTTAAATTCATATTTCATAAGCCACACACAAAAATAAAATATTTTTAGTCTATAACAGTCAAAAACATCAACATTAAATCAAGAGAGAAATCTTATACCATCATGCAAGGAGAAGTAATAATCATGCATTTTCAAACTTATTCATGTTTCATATGACACAAACCTTTCCATGATATAAGCCATATCATCATACTTATCTAGAACTACACTCTCATAGTCAACAAAACAACATACCTCATCAAGACACCATCACCAAGTCATGATTTATTTCTTGCATAACCCAATCAAATACGATTGTACTTACATTCTACGGGCAAAATTATATTCTTCATGATTTCACTAGATGATATTGCAAAACATATGCCATGACCCTCTTGAACATATAGATACTCCCACTTACATGTTGATTCCACAATGAGAAACTCCAAATTTCACACCTCTTATCATGCTTTCTATGATAGTAAAAATTCATGAAATGCATAATGAGACTAAACACACACTTATCACATCATGTTAGATCTCAAGGAAAAATCTTACAAAATTTCACCGATTTCATGCAATCCAACCATTATCAAGGTATAGACTTTAAATTTCTAATTATATCCATCAAAATAACTTTATTGGATTCATTTAGGTCTTCATAACCCTCTAGGAAGCTTTTTCATGCAACTTTTAGGTCTTGAAGCATCTTCAAGTATTGTTAACTATCCTTCATACAAAAATTTCTCTACAAAACTTCTTGAAACTCATCTCTTAGAAACACGACTTCATGAATCAAATTAGGACAACAAAATCATACCTTAATCATCTTGACCAAGTATCCAACATGAGAAATCGTACCTACAACACACCCTCACCGATACTTCTCTTGGATGATGAATGCCTTTATGATGCCTAATAGAGACACCTCAACTTCTTAGGGCACTTAGAACACTATGAACTTAGGATATTCCAAGATACCTGTCACCTTTTCACCTAAATTTCTCTCATGTGAATAATAATTAGTCTTTAGAATCCCCATGAATTGATTGCCACTTATTTCATGGTGTCAATATTATCGTTCTTCTTATTTACCTAAATTTATTTCAAACACACATGATGCTTTTCAACATCTAGATTTTTCACTACCATGACAGACATTCCTCCTTGATTTATATGTAAATCATAACGGGTTTGACTTTATTTGGCTCATTTTTCATAGATACGAGACTTAAAGATAATTTTTTTGACTTTCACAGTTTATTCTTGACCTTATCAATAATATTAGACTCTTTTCCATGCTTAACTAACTTAGGTTCATCTTTTATTCACTTTGTATCCATAGCTTCTTAAATTATAGAGCATCAAATCTATTAACCTACCTAGATGAATTATGATGATATTACCTAGCAATATGACCTTCTTGGTGACACTTATAACAAACAACATCATACTTATTAAATGATATGGACTCTAATTTATTTCATTGATCCATGAATGCTCACTTTTGAAGAACCTTCTGCATTCTCTTTCCCTATGAAAAAACTCATTGCAAGCGTAATAGTAACTTTGAAATGAAATTGCATATCTCATAAAATATGACTATTTAATAGGATTTGATCTCATGTTTCCCTTGAAATCATCCTCCTTGATTTGGACAACATCTACTTGTCTTGTGTCATCATTCTTCATTTTCTTCTAACCAAAATTGTAATTTTCACAACTCTTCTTGATGACTCAAATGAATCCAAGACATGTCCTATCACCAACAGACATCTAACTATCCAAGAGATCATGTAGATTGTTGGAACTCTTCTCAAACCTCTCATAGGTATTTAAATTGGTGGATACCTTTTTCATATTTTCATTAAGGTTCTTCATCTCTATTTCACACCTATTACATTCTTCTTTCTTGTCTCTTAGGGATTACATATATTTTTTGAGATGATCATGATCAACACTCATGATGTTGACCTATTTTTAATGGTCCTTAATTACTCGAATTCAATTTGTAGTTCTTCTTTCTGTGTAGCACTAATTCTAATCTTAAGTCCACCTCAACCTATTCATTGACAAAAACATCACCATCATAAATAATGCTATCACTAACCTCTAATTAATTTTCATGATCAACCTTTAAGGAACATAACTTGGTACTCAACTGGTCACATTCAACTTCCTTTGATCTCAAGCTTGTATTTGCAACCTCTAACTGATTCTTGAGATCCCGAATGATATCTTCATATTTCTTGATCACATATCTTCTCTTGACACTCTCTCCTCAACTATTTATCCATCATTTTTGTCAAAGGATCACCTCAAGCTTGTTAATATTGATTCATAGGTCGTGATTTGATACCAATTTTTGGAAGCACAACCACTAAGGGGCAATGAATCTTGGTCCTTAAAAAATTTCTTTCACATTCACTTTAGCATTCATCAATTCAACTTAACCATTAACCATAGATGATAAAATGAGAACAAGAGAACACATGAACACCAAATATAAGTGGGAAACCATTAAGGGAATAAAGACCACTAATTTTTTTTTATTACATCATTGAATCAAATTTAGTTGAGCACTAACCCCCTAAATTTATTGAGGCACCAAGCACATAAGGAACACCTACCCTACATGGAGGCATCAACCCTCTAGATGAATCAAAACCAAATCATCCACCTAATTTTGTTTTTCACCTATGGAATGTTTCACTAAAAACTGATGACGATACTTGTTTATCTCTCCTTCCTTCAATCTTCTTCAAATCTACCTTCCGTGCTAACTTTCTTAAGAACTTCTTAATAAAGCTGATTAGGTCATGTGACCTTAAAAATCATAGCTAAAAACCTATTATATATTAATACCAACATGTATTACTTCTCTTGATGGTTATAAATACCTTCTATACCCCCATAAGTTTCTCTCTTACTCACACATTCTCATCCTCTCACAATGACAAAATATGCCACTAAGAACATGCTTATATACATTACTTAAGATAATAACACACCTAATTCAACCATCATAAGGTAAGTAAAATTAAAAAAACACGATAAAATTATGAAAAAACCATAGAAAAGACAACTTATTTCAGAAATAGCATCTATAATCTCAAACCCTTCGTTAGGACACAAGTAGCCATAATACACTCAAACTACCCTCCTCCCAAACTTAGTCTTCTTGAGCCAAACAGACTTTAACCAAATATCAAGGATGAATTAGAAATGTTTTATAAGTCTTATATAAATAAAAAAATCTTTTATACCTTTGCACCATCATCTCATTCAATAACACCACCATTTGGAACAACTCTCCTCACTAGGTATGTGACCTACAAAACTAGTCTTCAAAGATGAAGATCAAACACTCATAAAATCACCTCAAATATGCAAGTGTGAAACATGGATAGAAATATCATGAAATAAAGGTCAATAAAAAATTCATTAGACACCACGAATCAAGGTTTAGGATCCCAAGAACACCTTTCCAACCAAGACCACCAAAACTATCCAAAATTGGCACAAAACTAGTCATGAAAATAGACTTCCATAGACATCCAAAGGGATCAAAATTGATCTAAGAAATCTAGATAAATGTATTATTTCTTACATAATTCTTAAAAAATCAATTTATTCAACAAGTCCAATGTAAATATTGAGATAAATATCAACTTCTTCACAAACTTACAAATTACTATGGGGTCCACACACTTTGTCATGACACAAAAGTACCACATGAGGAAATATGGAGTATTACTATACAAAATCAAGTCATCATATGAGACAATTAAATCCATTTTGGGTAATTTTGAGAAAATCCTTATCCATCGCTACTCAACTAGGGTTTAAGGATGGTTTTAGACCAACTTAGCTTAATAACAATTGTTCATAAAGCTTTTCCCCTTAACCCACAAAATAATGCCAGGAAATAGAGCTAGGACCCTTCCACAACTATCATTAAGAGCTTATCCTCCCATGTAGAATTCACACATGCCAACAAGCATCAAACATACCACCTCAAGTTGGAGTTTTCACTTTCTAGGAACTCAATAGAGCTAAAAATCACTTTTCATGCTAAATATTACAAACCAACACCCGAAACTTCACTCAAACCACTTGAAAAAAATACTACACCTTTTCCCATGCTAATATGTTCATACAAAAGTATAAATCTATACAATTTATCTCATTATACCACCTAGGGCTTAAGACAAGGTCTAGTGCACACCTAGAAAACATGTCCAGGACCATGAAAATACACTCGAGAAACTTGTGAGTGTCTCCAAACCTCATCATAATTCTCCCCATGATATGAAAATCCATAAAAATTCATACATACCTATAATCCATCATGAAACACCATCCTGTAATTAGGCCTTTTGCAAGGCTTCTTAGTCATGCTTACATCACCACCTCATGAATTCATTACTTTTTCCCACCTACAAGAGCTTTCAACACACTTCATGACATCAAAAAAATTCCTTCTATCATCGCAACACCTCTTCCTCACTCCTACAAGCCATCGCACTACTCAATACACCATGCTACATTATTAATGAGACCAAGTAACTCAATATGACATCAATGACTGACACTACCAATACAACTTCATGGTCCTTACTCTTTTTGAAATTAATGGCATCACCTACTTCCAACATAATTTCATAGAATTGATTAGAAATTCAAAAAAGGTAACAAAATTATGTTAGATTATATTTGTTTGATTAAATTTTACATTTTGTAGTTTAATAGTTTGAAATATTCATGCTCTAGGCTTCTCTTATCTCGGTATTAGACCTCATATTTAGAATAGAGTTATAATATTATTTGTTTAAAATTTAGTTTAGTCTAGTTTTAGATATCATTGTTACAAAACACAAAATTTTAATTTTTTTGAATAGTATATTTATTTGTGAAAATTTCTTATTAGAATAGATACATCCAATTTTAGGATAGATAAAATATAATTTGATTTGCAGACCTCATTCTACACAATATTTACCTTTAGAAATCCACACATTATTTAGGATATTGCATCCAAATATCATACAAACTTAGACTCTAAAAATTGTGGTTATCTAATAATAATAATTCTTAGTTTGTAGAACATTTCAATTCAGCTAAACAACCTTCAATTTTCCGCATTAGATTTATTTTATTTGCACATCCATTTCATCTTAAAAATTCAGAAAAACACCAAAAACATAGTTGATTATATATTCATTAACTAGAGTAGTGAAAAAGAAGCACAAATTATTAGATCTAATTTGCATGCATAATGAAATTAAGATATTGCAACTTTCTTTCCCAACAATAATTTCAATTCACTTCATTACATTTAATAGTATTGAAATAATTCATATAAGTACCAAGTAATATAAACATGGAAATGTGGAAAAAACTTTGATTTAAACACAACTAAACAAAAAAATTCAAATAACCCAAAAAAATCCAACAACAATCTTACAAAAATAACAATATATTTATAATTTATTTTAGGGGGAAGAAAATAGTAATAAAAGAGAAGGACATTCACCGATCCACATGAAAATGAGCTATGCTTTTGATAAAACATTACCAAAATACATGTCCACAACTCTAGTTCTAGCCTGATATCATCTCAAAAGAACCTTCAACATATGTTCTTACTATGATTTTATCTAGATCATAGAAAATACCACATAATGATTGCCTCTTCCACACTCGTAAATGAATCTGGATAGCTAGATATTCCTAGAAGAGTTATACTTTTCCCTCACAGTCCCACTCCATTTGGACAAGAGAACATCTATGATGATATCTTGTTTGAACTCGTAAGAGAGTTATTTTGTTCTTTACTATCCCCAACACATATCGTTCCCCAACTTGTTGTTCTTAACAAAGAATCCCATAAGATAACAATTACGTCTATCATCTTAATAGACAACTAATCCTACTAAAAATTTGAGTCTTCCTATCTTGTCTAACATTTTATATAATTTCCTTCCACATGACCTTTCCATATTATGGCCAACCATATTCAATAAATATCTTCATTCGAGTTACACAATCCAAAATTCTTCCTTTCATTAATAAGAAAAATCTAGACCTCTGCACCAAAATCATTCTTGACTATACCATCCCCGTGAACAATTTTGTAGAATCTTTGCTACCCTTGATGAGTAGGTATTTCCCCCTTGAGTGAACAGATAGAGAAGTTTACTTTTTCTCGGATTAAAATCCCCACACTATTTTCATATGATTTACACCATTCTCCCACCGACATGCTATCATCCCCATACATTAACTACCTTAGGCCAAAATCATGATGAGTCAAGTGCACATGAAATTCATTGATGATTTTTGGCATGTACAATACCCATGTTGAATAAGTTTGATACTTTATGTTGGATCACATGAAATGATGTTGTAGTGTCCACTTTTAGGATCATGTTCCTATTATAAGGAGTGTGAATGATGGATACCATGGTGTGAAAATAAATCAAAAATAAATAATTGAAATTGTAAGCATGCATTAGACTAAGAAAATCACCGAGGAAAAATAGAATTAGTCTAGTAATAACATGTAAAAGACCATATCGAGGCATAAAAATATAAATATAGGAAACCAAAGTGTCACAAGACAGTCAAATTGGAGGCATACATGCCACACACAAAGAAACAAGTATACAAATAGAAAAACTGTGTCACTTAGAAAATAGGCATAAAGTGACAATATTGGGACACTAAAGTATCACAAGAAAATTACAATGAAGGCACATATACCACATACAAAGAAAAAAATATACAATTAATAAAACATAAAATTAAACAAAAAATACCACATATAAAAGAGGCATATAACCATAAAAATGTGATGTAAATGTTATGAAATCAATTAGTAGTATGAACATTATTATTCTATGTAGTTGAGAATAATTTGTAATAATGAGTTGTAAATATAATACAACTCATTAATAAGTATTAGTTGGAGATTGGATTTTTCTTTGTAACTCATGGATAGCGAGTGAAAGTTGGAGGGAGAATAGAACAACTAAAATTTATCTCTTAGTTGTTGATAGTCTTTGACTCCACCTATCTAGGAGCCAAAAATCATATAAATGTAATCTCTCGTATGAATAAAACGAGTGAGAGTTTATAATATTTGTTTTTATTGTAATTATATCATAATAAACTCGAGCAAATATAACATTATGGTATCGAGAGAAGGACAAAATGTGATTGAAGTGTGATCTACCGTGTGAGGAATTAAAAAATCTGCAGTTTTTGTATTAACCGCCAATATTGTGCATGGTTGACTATTCATTTGGAAGTTTGGATCAACAAAGAAGATCTCTCTGGATTCTTTTGGAATGGTTATTTGAAGAAATTGTAGACTTTTCCATCCATTCACGTGAGCTTTTTGCAGTTTACTTAATTCATCAATGATATTCAAAATTCTCATTTGCGTGCTCCATAAGCCTATATCGTCCAAGTTCTCTCTTGTACCGTGGTTTTTCTCTTTTATAGCTGTGGTTTTCATTTTGGTTAATGGTTTTATGTTTTTGCATTTTTGTTTTAAGTTTAAAACTTATTTTTCAAAGTCTCAGTAACTTTTTATGATTAATGGTATTAACTTTTTAAATTATTATTATTATTTTTTATAATAAAAACAAAAGAGTCTCTTAATTTGTCATTTTACTTTTTAAAATCCATTTCACATTTTTATATTTATGTTCTTTAATAGTATTTTCTTTATTTAAATGTCTTATTAACTATATTATTAGATGGCATTTGTAAAAAAAGGTTTTAATACGAGTTTTTGTTTTGGATTTACCAAAAGTGATACTTTGTCATTTAGTATGAATTTTATGGTTTGTTTTATTAATTTATTTTATAATTATAGCCTTATGCTATATTATATTGTCATGTATTTATCCAATTTATTTTTTATAGTTTGATTTTTTTATTAAATTCATTTCATTTTGTAATGTCAAAATATTAAGCGTAAATTATGTCACTCAGGTCTAGGTGAATATTAGGGAGTGTGGTCTAAACTTTGTCTATACTGAGACATATTTTCGGGGTAGCCGACGTTTTTTTTTTTTGTTGCAAATCTTTGTTGAAAATAGAGAAATTAAGTCTAATTGAGAAATTTTAAGGGAAATAATTTCATACTTGGTAAATACAAATGTAACTTAGTTTGATTAAAAAGGATCTTTGGGATGTCATCAAATCAATCGTTGTTACACCAACAGATGCAACCGAGCTCGCAAAATGGAAAATCAAAGATCAAAAAGCATTGGGAATATTGGTCTTAGATTATCAAAGGCATATTTGCACCATGTAGACTTCACAAAATCTACCAAAGAAATTTGGGAATCATTAAACAAGCTTTTTGGATCTGAATAAGAGAGTGCAAAGACGACATTGAAACAAAGATTGTATGGTTTAAAGATGGAAGAAGGAGCAAAAATTGCAGATCATATAAGTAAGTTTCTCTCTCTATTGAATCAATTAGCTGACATTAATGAAAAAGTAAAAGATGATGATGCAAAATCAATTCTTCTTAATAGCATGCCTAAAAGCTATTCTAGTATGATTTTCACTCTGAGTAAGGTAACCATTAGTTTGGATGGAGTAATCTCTACTTTACTTGATTAAAATGAAAATATCGAATCAAAAGAAGTAATGTATGTACAAACTAAGACAAGCACATCCTCAAATAAAAAAGTGAAATCTAAACCTCCGAAAGGAAAATATATTTGTTTCTATTGTAAAGAATCGGGCATGTTATTTTGAATTGTAAGAAGAGGGCACATGATCTCCTAGATGAAAAATTGGATCAAAAGGCTTATATAGTGGAAGAAACTGACTGGGAAGAGTATGCTTCTGATGAAAACATTTCTTGTCCTAGTGATGAAGAATTTCTCTACTAAATAAAATTCAAATGGAGGTTAGAGGCAATGGAGGAAGGAGGGCGATCAACACCTCTCGTCAGTCACCAACGACGGGGCCACATTTTGCTATGGTGACTTCATTTTCAGTTGTGAGTTTTCTTTGATATGCAGAATAAGAACATAAGTGTGTGCCTATTCGCTTGTGTGAGATTTCCTAATGTAAAATCTTGAACGTGTTGTAATATGACATGGAAGGTGTGAAACTGTAAGACTTTGTTTACAGAAGGGAAGCTTGACTATAGAGATCCTCTAACTGTTAGACTTCGTTGGAAGTATGGTTGGCCGGTGAAGATGTTCACTGGAAGTGAAAGTGGGATAAGATCTCGTATGTAGGTGATCGTGTGCAGCAAGATCTAGATAGCAATTGTAGAACTTTGTAATACTCATGTTTTCAGTTCCACTTTGCCCCATGTTCACACTGAGGGGGTGAATGTTAGGAAACCAATTAATAGTATGAACATTATTATTCTATGTAGTTGAGAATAATTTGTAATAATGAGTTGTAAATATAATAAAAATCATTTATAAGTATTATTTGGAGATTGGATTTGTTCTTTGTAACTCATGAATAGTGAGTGATAGTTGGAGGGAGAATAGGAAAACTAAGATTTATCTCTTAGTTGTTAATAGTCTTTGACTCCACCTATCTAGGAGCCAAAAATCATATAAAGGTAATCTCTCGTATGAATAAAATAAGGGAGAGTTTATAATATTTGTTTTTATTGTAATTATATCAGCATAAACTTTGAGAAAATATAGCAGATAGGAGGCACATATGAAAAATATAAAGAAGTCCTCAAGTATTCAAGTCATAAAAAAAAGAAATCTAGAAACCAAGTAGGTGAAACACATAAAATAGTAGTCAACAGCACATAGATCAAGATAATTCTACACCGCATGAGACACATGTTAGTATGAAAAGATAATGTATACTCCTAAATTTTTACGTTTTCTATTTTCATACATGTTACTAAAAATTTCTCATTCCAAGTTAGAGGTCGTTAATGCATATATTTTTGGGAACGGGTTCCTCAAGAGGATCAATATAGGATAGGGGTATCGTTATTCATGTAACCAATGGGTTAGGGATGATACATGAAGAGAGAAAATATTTTGGTTCCATTTATGTATTTCTTTTTCTCTTATCCTTCTATTTTTCTTCACATTCTATTGACATCTTGCTAGCTCATGACAACATTTATTTCGTCTTGCATTATCCTTACTCCCCATGACACTTTGCACATCCCCTTGTATTTTCATCCCTAGATGACATCATCTCCCATGGGAAATTACGTCGTGAAAATTTAAAATATTGACTGACACCTTCTCCCATGGGTGATGGTGTCAGTATAAATACTCTAACTCTCATTTTCACAAAAATATAAGCTCATAATTACACAAAGGAACTTGCAATTATCTTTTTTCTCTTGTGCTAACTTGCACCTACTCACTCAACTTCTAGATTTCTTACATCTTGACTCTTGGATTGGAGATTATTCTTTCTTAGATTGGTTTGCTTACATTTTTGGGTCATCCATAGTGAGCTAGGAATGTATTGTTTCCCCTTCTCCACCTGAAATTTGTTCTCTCTTGGTGTATGGTCCTTTGGGAGATAGATGCATCGTGACCACCCTCAATAGGTAAGTTCTCTAACCAAATTTTCATTTTGTATAAAGTAGTTTCCTATATTAACAATTAATATTTGTTAGATTATTATTTTATGCACATGCTAGGTTATCATATTGTATTTCAGTTCTTTATTTCATGTTACATGATTTACTTTTTTATCATAGACTTTACATACTTATTTTTTCATTGTTACCCCCATAGTATCGATACCTCCATAGGGCTCCTTCCTCTTCTTTGACCTAGAGCCTTGGAAACCTTAGGTTGTTCCAGTGTAAGGGTTACTTACCTTGGGGTATGTGATAATAGTGATCCCAAGACAACCTTTTAATTCTATCCGATTGTTTTTTAGTCTTGATGTGTCCCTTACTTGTTTCCTCTAATACCCTAGTTAAGCGGATGATAAGAGTGCATGGTGTCTAGACACATTTACCTGCCATATATCGTTGGTGAACCTAATATGAATCTTTCTTTTGTTACATCCGATCAATAACAACTCGTTAAAATCACCCACTTGTCATTTTTGTCTTGTTTCAACCCTTAAAATTTAGAAAAATCCTAAAAACAAACCTTCCTAGATGCCATCGGCCCTCGTATTAATTATTTATAGGGCCGATCCTATCTGCTTTGTCTAAATATTCTCCTAGAATCCATTGGCATCTGTTTCATTTCTATATAAGGCCAATCCTATATGTCTTAGCTCATTTCCATTCTTGATACCATCAGCCCCTATTTAAGGCTTGTGTATGACTGATTGTGATTGTTTCACCATTTTACTTTCTCAATGCCATTGTCCCTCGTGAAAATATGTGTACAAATGATTACATCTAAAGTATAGTTTTCCAAAGTTTTGTCTTCAATCTTAAGTTTACATCAATGTCTCCTCTCGGACCTTTTTGGCTCAGTTGAATCCTTTGAACTTCTCCATGGGATATTCATTCATGCCTATATTCCCCCTTCATGCTCCAAAATGTTATAGTTCTCTTCCTATGAGTGATAACCTTTGTAGCTATCCTAATCCTACCCATGAAACTCTGTTGTCTTTACCTTATCCTTCGATCACTTAGAATAGGGTCACTCAACTGAGTGTAATGTGATTAAAACTGAGCATATTGATCTAAGAAACATCATTAAAAACTAATAATAATGAATATCTTACACCCGATAAGGATGCGAGTCTCCATAATATATCCATGGAGATGATCATGCCTCTTCTTAAATAAAAGGGATTCTCAATAACCGGACACCTCTCTATAGGATTGATCAATAGGAATCCCCTAAAACTTCTACTAATGAATGTGACGAACACATAGAACACAAAGAATACCAAGAAGTACCTATTGAAAAAGGCCAATATTCTTCTTTGTACCATAACATATTGATATCTACTCCTAGATCAACTAGACTTGTCCTAATATGATCCAAATGAAAAATTAAATGTTACAAATAACAACTCAAAATGTGGCACCTAATGTACCTTCATTCCCACCCCCATTGGTGTATGCACATGGAAATCCCATACCTCCACCAATCTAGAATAACATGTTACAAATGGTCAAAAATTAGCCACTTGCTCTATATATCACTCACATGGATTTAGGAGATACCATACATACCATCTCTTATGATGGTTTTGGGGACCAAACCCTATTCCTTAAAACCTTTGGCAACCTCTATAAGTAATGGATTCAAATACATACCTATGTAAAAAATAAGCTTATAGAAAAATCCTTAATGGGAGGAGCCCTATAACGGTATAGTTAAATTCCTCCAAATTCAATAGTTCATCTAGAAATCCTAGTCAAAAACCTAATTTTTGAGTTTCAATAATAATATTTACTTGAAAATACCTTACAAAAATTCATAAATCTTAAACAAGGGATAAATGAATCAACTTGATAATTTATTAAAATATGGAAAGCTTTATCCATACAAGCTAACTACAACCTCAATAATATAAGCTTATCCAAAAAAATTCTTAAGGCCCTAATGCCAAATCTTCGATAAAAGGTTAGGTATTTTTCCTTCACTCGATGAAGCTTTCAAACCAAGATCACATTATGCACAAGTTTAGATGTACTTCCAACCCATCACCTAAAGTTAAAGGTGCAACATATGTGATTAGTCCTTATAGAGAGAAAGTAATGGGGGACACTCGATAATCTTCTAACTCTCTCCCCCATGACATTTTATCTCACACTGAACTTCTTAAAATACTTCCTTCAACATGAATTGTTCCTTCTTCAAAACAAGCATTGCTTAACTTTAGTGGTGATTTTTTTGTTGGTGGCATGAAACCATAGAACATTCACATAGTGATTGTATGGATTTTAGGATGAAAAATTTAGAATTATTCCTCAGTTATTATTTTGATTATTCTATGATCATACATGAGCATTATGAAAAATATCAATCCTTAGAAAGATCTCACTCTAGCTATCGAATCAACACCTTGAAAAAACCCCATGAAGAATGTTGTGGGTACTTTAGAGCCCTCATATCGTCAAAATTTATTAGATTCCCAATATATCAATGTTGCTAAGACTAAATATAGCTGTAATACAACTCACAAAAACCTAGTTATGAAGCCAAAGAAACCTTTTGATAATCCATCTTGAGCAAGGGTCTTCTTACTTTGACCTTAATTGTGTGTAGGTCACAATTTCCTTAAGCATGCATGACACCACCCAATCACCCCTTGCTATGAGGATCTACTTAGATGCTCTATTTGGTTTGATCATTGAATTCATAAGTAACATATTCACAAAGGACATATTATATGCACAGTTCACTATGTTGACTTATTCAAGCATATGTAAAGAAGAACCTGGAATTTATACCTTAACCTGAATTGATCAACCTCCCTTTCTTTGGAAAAGTCAACATATACTGAGATAACTCTCCTCTCTATGAATATCACACCTTGTTTACCTTATAAAATATTCTACTCCACTCCTAACTACTCTTATTCAATGGCCTCCACTAAAAAAACATAATGTTTATATTTGAGACCATCACATCTCTTATCTCGCCTTATGGCTTCATCCTTGTTCTCACTCTCAATTATCTCTACTATGCCTCCTCGATTCCATCTCACTCATACACACTTCATCTTCATACTTCATTCTCTCATGTTTATATTTGATCTTCATAGCCTATAGAGGCTTTCCATAGCTCCATTATGCAAAATCTCTACTCCCGAACACTCCACCATTGTTACTGATGCCATTCTTGCAATATTTTTAGTATCAACTCATACCCCGATTCATATATCATTATTGACTTCTTCCTTGTATCTAGACAATACAAAACTTCATGCTTAGAAGGATTAAAAGTATATTCCAACTATCTCTAAAACATTACCCACACCTTTTTATAGCTCTAAGACTCCACATAAACCATTCTCAACTCATGAAGTATGAATTTCACACCATTTTAGCATTCATTTACCCTTACTATGTTGTTGCATGCATCATTATAGGCCTAACTAGGCCTAATTAGGTCTAGTTAGGTCTTGTACAAAGGCCGGGTAGGGTCTTGTGATTATGAGATTGATACAACATTATAAATCCTTCATAAAGGTGTATTGGAGAATTTTAAAACTATTCTAAGCTACAATTAGTCCTTGATTACTCTAAAACACCACAAAATCCTTACTATAGTAGTGATATTGAGAGTTACATGCCTAAATTGAAGGTATCCTTATATAATGTACTTATTAGAAGTTATAGATCGGTAGAGTTGGGAAATGGAAGACATCATCGAGAGTTTCAAGATTCCAAAGTTTGAGAAAATTCCACCATACCAATTCTTAAATCCAGTAAGCCCTAATTCGAGGAAGGGAATGCAAAATTGAGAACACATTACCTATTTAGAGGTTTCAAGTCTTCAAATAAATTTTATTGGGCTTGGGATGATTCCCTTCAAGTGTTCCATTATTTACAATCAAGTTATAGAGCATGTGGATAGTGATTTGTAAAAGTCAAGCTCGTTACTTGTGCATAATTACTACTAAATACGGGGGAAACAATGAATAAAAACCAAGTAACATGCATATGGTTGTCTCCAAAATTTCAAACTCTATTATTTACCTTCATCCTCTCTTGATACAACCATTCCTTTTGAGATTATTCATACTAAAACTAAATATCCTAATTTTACATCTAAAAACCACTATTCCTATATTTACTCAACCACCCCTCATGATAGCTAATTGAACTCTAACTTAAGTAAATACCCTACCAAATATAAATCTCACTTATCCGACTTGGTTACATGTAAAACCAATATATCCAAGTCATATTTACATACTTTGGCCTTGTTATCCCGTAAAATTGACAAGGGCAATTTTACCGATAACCATACCGAAAATTTTGTTTCGATCCCTCGTTAGGGATCCCTCGCGTTCGAAACATTGCAAAATCCCTCCCCGGGAAATCTAGTTTTTGAACTTAGTCTTTTCGAGCCTTTTTTGGCTGGGCGCATGGATTTGCCTTGTAACACATAGTTTTGATGCGCCCCCTTAAAAGCCTTTGGCGCATGGTTTTACATGTTAACACGTCTTTCGATGCGCCAAAGAATGTTGAACCACTTTTTGGTGCGCGAAAGGCGCACGTATTATATCTGCAACACCAAGTTTTGGTGCGCCAAAGGCGCTCTTTCTTCTTTGACATTTCCTTCCATGCGCCAAAGGGCGCACGCTTTCCATTGTCGACAGACCATTCCCACGCGCCATTTCAAAAGGTTGGTGGCGCATTAATGACAGTTTTTCTATAAATATCCGTGCGCGCCCATGTCATTTTCATTCTTTTGTCAAGCACGTGATTGCTCTGGATTTGTCGGCTACTGCTCTGTCGCTTTATCTCGCCACAATGGACCCGCTTTCCAATCTTTTGCTATATCTAAGGTAAGAGGTTCTCCCTCTTTTCCATTCTGTGCTTTCATGTTCTCACTTTCGTGTTCTTGGTCCAGGCGTTTCTTGGTTTCGTTTTGGTTTGCTTTGCTTTGTTTCTTGAGGTTTGTTTAGGCTGGTTTCCCCCTTGGTTTCTTGCTGTTTTCTTCTTTTCTTTTCTTTTCCTCCTCCTCCCTTTCCAGGATCTGCTGGAAGGGGAGATGTTTTAAAATGGCTTGGTCTAAGGATCTTTTGATATGAAACCCTTTGTCCAAGCGGCCTTTGAAATGGAGAAAAGAATGAATATGTTTGAGAAAGTGTTCTCTGGCGCACTGCGCGCCTTGTTACAAAAAGGACAGTTGCGCCCCTCGGCGCACTCACACACCATGCAACACTTTCAAAATCCGCGCCTAATGGCGCCCCTTTCCATCCTGCTGCAGTTTGAAATCATGCGCCCTGAGCGCACCCCTTTTGCATGCTCCAAGTGTAAAACCCGTGCCTCCTTAAAAAGCCTTCGGCGCACCCTTTGTCCATGCTGCATAATGTTTCCATGCGCCAAAGAGCGCACCCAGTTTCGATGCAACAAAAGCCTTTTTCGCGCAAGTATAAAGATTACATAGGCGCTGGCGCACCCTCCGATCTGATAACATGATGTTGTGTAAACCCTCCATGCGCGCGCTATATTCCTTTGGCGCATCATTCGTCCATGTTACACAATCTTTCCATGCGCCACGGGCGCATTGAACCCAATGTAACACGCATTTCTGTGCGCCCTATTATAAAATGCAACTGCTTCATCCATGCGCCATGCGCTTTGGCCAATATAACCTCTGCAACATTCCTTTCTTGTGCGCCTTATCTATTTGGCCTGCCAGTTGCATTTTTCCTGCGCCCTGAGCCTTTAAATCTCTAACTCCTTCTGCTAGCTTTCCAATGGAAGATCAAATGACTAATTCAACCTTTTTGGATTGGGTCTCTCTTCTTCTTCGTGCAGATCAGCAACTGAGTTCGAAAGAACACATGTCTACGTCAAGCAAGAAACCCACCAAACCAAGAGGAAAGGCTAAGCTAACAGAAGAAGAAATGAAATACAAATATCAGAGGGTCAGGATGCCCGAATCACAGGCTGAGTGCAGTATGGATGTCAGAGACTCTGAATTGGGTCACATTGACATGGATGAGTTCTGGCTTAGAACTCAAAAGGTTACAAGAAGTCCATGGATGGACAAACTAATAGGGAGTGCCCTGCACTTTGCCGGAGGAATCCTGTCATGGCCTGTGAACAACGAATTCATGATGGTTGTTGCACAATCCTTCAACAAGGACACAAGATGTGTCGAGAGCAATGAGGCGGGCAGGTAGTCATAGACCTCACTTGCCGTCATTTTGAGTTGATGCTTGGCATCCCTCACCACCGGAACTACGTGGTCATTAGCCAATAGAATGCATCAAGGCACAGGGAAGACAACGAAGGCCGGTGCATGCGATTAATGAATGAGGTCTACCTAAAGAATAAGAAGGTAGTGACCCGGTGGCCTCGGACTATCCACCAAGTGATTTCTCGGAGGAACTCGGTGATTCTATCACCTTCTTGAGCGAGTCTTGGGCTTCGGATGCCCACTATTTCCATAAGTGGATCTTTGCGGTACCTAGAAACAATGAATAAGAATTTGCCCGATCAGTGCTTTTCTTTGGGTGAAATAATCAAGCAAAGCACCATCTTTGAGCAATTCTGACAATTCGCCACAACGGGGGAGTGTTCCATATGAACTCCTATGTAGTCTATCTTTGCAAAGATCGCAAGGGATTACCGAGACTCAACCGAAGTGGAATGTGGCCTCAAGCCAAGATATTTGATTACTATCCGGAGCCGAGGCTAGAGAATAGTATCCCTCAATTTGCTAAAGTTAACGATGCATTCTTCTATCACGTCATCTCACTCGCCGAGGCCCAACATGACTCATAGCCGGACGACAAAGAACATAGTGGCAGTCACAGAGAAATGGGGAGCCTTGTTCACCCAATTTCCCACGTTCACCTATCTAAGGGCTGTCAACTTTTTGGGAGAGCCAACCAGGCTACCAAGGTATGCTGGACCAAAGTTGATTCTACTGGAGTTATCAAGGCGGTGGTCACATACCATGAAAAGTGCCTCAAAAGAAAGAAGGGCGGAACTCCTTTCCCCCTCACAGTGGGCCGGTACACATGCTCCTCCTATCACAAGGCGAAGGAAATGTTCGCAGAGCTGGAATTGCTAAATTTGAAACATGACTTCCCAGCCAGGCCTACCTTCGATCCTAGGAGCTGCCTGCCAAGGGCTAAGCTTGATCCGATCCATGTCCCTCAAATTGAGGATATTTACATTGACGTTCTCCATGAGGTGGAACTCAGAAGAAAGGATCACTCTCGCTTGGCATTAACGGAAATCATCCAATACGGAGTGGCCATTGTCCCAAAAGGCTTCCAAACCACGGAAGACGAAGTAGACAAAGTGTATAATGACACAGAAGGGGATGATTGGCCCTTCCCGGACATTGACAGAAGCAAGGCTCCTCAAACAATTGAGGAGAGGGTAAAAGAAACTATGCGGAGAGAACGAGCATTGGTGCCGCATGAGGCACGGACTAATCTACCTCGGGGTAGATTTCACGACTTCCCCTTTGGGCAATGCACCTCCAAGGACAAAGAAGCTGCTGAAAGGAAAAGGTACCGAAGGTGAACCTAGCACCATTCAGGAGGAAGCCCCTGAAAGTCCTCTTCCTTGAGCTGAACAAGTAATAACTCTAGATTCGCGGAGAAAGAATTGTGAGAGGATAGTCCTATACGCCCATCCACCCGGGATGTCGGCGTCGCTTCTGACAACCAGAGGTCCCTTCTATCCCTTCTTCTTCTCTTCCTTCCCTCCTCGAGTGACTCAAGCAACCACTCCTTTGGTTGTGTCCTCTGCCCCTCTTCTACTCTTTCCCCCGCCTCTTCATCTATCTTCTCCTCCCTTGCTGATTTGTCTTCTTCCATTTCTTCCCTCATCTCCGAGCTCCCTTCCCTTCCTATATCTTCTGCGGTTGCGGTTTCCCTTTCTCCCGTGGGCACTTCCTCGGCTATTCTTTCGATGCCGCCGCCGCGTGTCTCCACGTTTTTCCCCTCTTCTACCGTTGCTGCCTCCCCCTCTGTCTCTGGTCCTTCTTCTATAGGACCAGCTTGGATCTCTCAGCAGCTAAGCCAACAAAAGAGGAAAGTCCCCATCGCTCCGATGGACTTTTCAGTCATTCCGGCTAAAGGAGTAAAGAAGCACAAGCCGGTTACACGCTTCTCAAAGAGTGTTGCGGTGAGAGAGTCATGGAAATAGCATACCCCAACCCCTCAAAAAAAGAAGATCTGTCTCCAACAGATTTCACCGTGACCCAAGTCACAATGGGGACATCCTCAGAAAGTCTCCAGGGGGAAGCTCTTTCCGCAGTAGATGCACTCTGCAAGAAGCTTCAGGAAACAAAAGAGGAGAAAAGGCTACTAAAGGAGCAGAACAAGTATCTGCTTCAAGCCTTACAGAAGATGGGAAGTGCACCTCCCACAACTGCCGCCGAGACTCCTGAGCTGCTCAGTCAGGAGAAGATTAATGAGTATTCAAAAATCGGCGAGCAAGGTATGGCTGTTTCTGCTTGGAGGAGCCAGATCCTCAAAGATAGTGAAAAAGTAATCGCCGAATATATCAGTTTATACCTGAACATCGAGAAGGCGAATAAGGAACTCCAAGCATTAGCAGGCCCGATATCAGAAGAGTTAGAACATGCTAGACTCCAACACGAGACCTTCCAACAAATGTTCGATTCATCAAAGATCTGGTCAAGTTCGAGTCTTGACCATCCAGGGCCCTCAACAAGACTATGTCCACTTTGGACTATCGGATAGATCAGCTGGAGTTTGTGTTAGAAAAGATAGACAAGGTAAAGGAAGAGGCCCTGGATGCAATGCATCAAATGGAGAAAATTGTTCTATCTATGACTCCAGGGTTGCTCACTCCTTCCCTCACCTTGAGATCAGCTGATGATACTATCCGGGTTTTCAAGGAGATAGCTTCTCGAGGATAGGGCCGAAGTCACGTTCGACATCGAATCCATCAACAACCTCTTGGCTGTGTAGGGACTTCATCGGATCCCTAATCGAGGCGGGTAAAGATTATTCCAAACTCCGGAAAAGCTCATAGGCAGCGGGGGAGACTTGCGAAGCAATCAGTGAACGGCACAAGGATCCATCACAGGATCAATTTGGGCCAATGATCAGCAAGTTCTTGGAATACCGCGCTCAGTTCCACATATCATCACTGAGCGCACGAAAATAGGTAACCCCTTTTCGGCCACGGGATGATGATGACGAGTAGCTACTTTCTTCTTCTTACGCTTCTTCTTCTTCTCCTCTCTATTCTCCGACTTTCTTTCCGTAATATCTGAAGTAAGTTGGCACAAATGATGACATCATCCATGTTGCATCATGGGATGATGTCATCCATCCAAGTTGTCAAAGTCAACATGACTTTTAGATATTTTGTAAATATCTTTGTAAATAAGTGGTTGGCTCCATTTTGCCTTCTCTCTCCCTCATCTTCTATAAATATTGGAATACTTGTTGTATTCAGGGGGTGAACATTTTTTAGATAGAAATAGAAGTGAGGAGAGAAAGACTTTGAGCTTTCTTGTAACAGAAAAGAACAGTAATACAATTATTCAGACTTTGTGCTCAATAGCTGTGTTATACATTAGATCTTCCTTACGTTAGATCTATATGTGTTTAATCTGTTAGATTCATATCTACTTTTCCGTCATTTGTTTATCAGTATTGCTTTGTTTATTTATGCAAGTAGGTTTGGCTCTGTTTACTACCAAACTAAAAACATAAATCTTCTGACCTTTACTTTTTGGAATTCATTTCTTTTCTCCCTTCGGATCTGTTCTTTCTCTTCTCCCTCTTTCATTCCTTTCTTTTCGCAGCTCTGGAATACTCTCTGAGATGAGATCCCAACCCCGAAGGCGAGAATCTATGAGACTTGCATAGGTTCTGCTAGTAGAAATAGCAATAAACCGGTTTAACTTTCTTTGTCTCAAAGAGGGGCTAAGCCCTGCAACACTGTTGGCTCGTCTATCCATAGATCTCCCACGTGATGATTTTCGGACCAACGGTTTTGGTGACTCATTTGGGAGCAGACAGATCTGTCAGATCTATGCTGGTAGCAAGATATAAAAAAAAAATCAGAAAAATCAAAAGATTGCTGCCCATTTGCAAACCTGAATTTTTTTTTTTTTATAAAAATCCGAAAAATTTGCAAAAGTGCTCAAATCGAAAAATTTCCTTCTGAGAGTCATAGATCGGGCCTAGTTACAGATCTTTAGTTCGCTGAGTTTTTATCAAAATCATTATTTTTCCGTAGATCTGGATTTTTGACTATTTTCCAAAAAGTTTAAAACCCTTTGAAAAAGTAAAGATCAGATCTGAAAATCAGCTTACTATCTTCCCTGCCATCTTATCCTCGTTATTATTTGTCATTAACCGCAATCGGTTTTTCGAAGAGGATAGTTTTTAAATATTCAGAAAAGTGCATGCTGCTGGTTTTTGACAGAAAAACCAGAAAATCAGCAAGTACACCCAAAAATAAAGTTTAAATCTGCGCCGTAATATTGCAGATCTGAAAGGTACACTGGCGAGTGAACCTTTTACGCGCAGCAGGAGAGCCCGTGGAGAAGTTGATCCTACTTTCGATCTGCTTCAAAGGCACAATTTCAGCGTAACACCGGCACGTTTTTCAGCGTTAAGCTCGGCTAGGTGGTCATCCAGGAGTGTCTCACCTCCACGAAGAAAAAGTCTTTTACAAGGAGCATCTACATCCCTTTGTAGTGCCTTGCTGCTCAGTGGAACCACCCTCCCAGCTCTTGTGCTCTTTCCAGCCTTTCAAATGGCGGTACCATGGGGAAATGCTATGGGTCCTCTCGCACTGCCACATCCAGTTCACGCGCTCCCTCACGGAAACAGAAAGAATTTTCCCAAATTTGACGGGAGCGGAAATCAAAGCACGGATTCCCACATATCTGCTTTCATTATGTCATGCAGTATTTTGGACGTGACTCACGAAGATGTGTCGGTTCGCCTTTTTCTGGAAACTCTACAAGGGCCCGCAGCTGAATGGTTTCAGCATTTGCCGGCCGGATCTATCACCAGTTGGGCTACCTTGCGGGATGCTTTCGAAGACAGATACAAGCCTTCAGAGGATGCATTTGCATTGTTATCACGAATCACTCACCTGAAGAAGGAGGCAAATGAGACCATGCGCGATTTTGTCGCCCGTTTCAATGCATTAATCAACCGTGTCCCCACTGCCATGCTTCCAACACCGGAGAATCAGAAGTGTTTCTTCGTGAACGCCATGAGCTCAAAAGTCAGCTTCTTGCTCCTTCAAGAGCGAGTAGCTACTCTACCTCTCGCTCAGGCTGCTGCCATCCGGATAGAAGACAATTTGATAATATCTGGCGAGTTAAAAAAGGAATCATCCAAGTCCAAATCTTCAGATCCCTCGCCTACTACTTCGTCTGATCCAGCATTCCAAAAGATGGCGAATGATCTGCTCGCATTAAAGAAGCAGCTGGCCCAGGCCTCTCCTAGTTCCTCGTACCGGGATGTCCCGCGGAGGAATTTTGTTCCTAACAATGTTTCACAAAGACCACGCTTACCTGCAACTGCTCCACGGTTGGCGCTTGAAGCTCCTCCGGTCAATGCTTTGGCCGAAATTGAAGAGGAAGAGCAGTACTATGAAGAATCTTCGCCTCAAGACGAAGATGATCAAGATGTCGGTGAGCCGACTGGCGACTCCACAATTGGATACATGGAATTTGATGAGGATGAATCTGATGAAGAAGAGAGTACTCAGGGCTATGCAAGCGGACAATCCTACGCTGTTTTTACTCGTTCGCAAGGAAAGGAAGCGGAAGTTGCTGCCCATGTGCAGAAGGAGAAGGTCGTATCAAACGCCTCCAACCATTGCTAGAAGAGGTAATCCTCTTCCTACTCAATTCCCTGTTAAGTCTTTTGCAAAGAAGTCTTTCCCGCCCATCTCTCCTCCGAATCAGCCCCCTCATATTCCTATCAAGATCAGTAACCCTATTCCATCATCGCGAGGTGAGGGACTCATTCCTTTACCAACGCAACCCTTGGCCGCATTCGATATAATAGATCATGCAAAAAAGACCAAGATCCAGATGTCTGAAGCTGAGTATCTTCAGTCAAACCCCGAACAGCTTATAAGATTGACTAAGTATATCCAAAGTCAAGCTGTTATATCTAATCAGGCTTCCCCTAAAGGAATCCTTTCCACTCCCCCTGAATCCCATATAAATGTTGCTTCAACATCCGCATCAGGCAAGATAGAACCTTTCTATCTCTCTCTCCTAATCAACGGTCATAAGTTGAGCAACTGTATAATTGATTCCGGAGCTTCCGATAATGTCATGCCGGCGAAAGTCGCCCATGCTTTGGGCCTCACTCTTACCAAACCTTTCGGCAGATGCTACTCATTGGAAACCAAGCAAGTGCCATTGATTGGCCAAATCAAAGACGCGCAATTTGCGTTTGCGGCCTTCCCGGATAAAAGAGTAAAGATGACCGTCCTTGTCGCTGACATTCCGGCAGCCTATGGAATTCTGCTGGGAAGGAGCTTTTGCAGCGAAGTTGGTGGAGAAATTCACATGGACTGGTCCAAAGCTAGAATTCCAGTCAAAGGCGTAATGCAAACTTTGGAGCCGGAATCCCAAAAGAAATACTTGGTCACTAGCTCTGAAGACCCCAAAGCCCAAATCCTTTTTGAATCATCAGGGATGGGGAACTACTTCTTATCCACCGAGGCGGATACAAAGGATGTTTTCGTTCAAGAAAAGGATCTTAATAAGATCTGGACCTTGCAATTTGATGGCAGCTGCACGACTAGTGGATGTGGCGCCGGAGTTGTGCTAATATCTCCCGAGGAGGAGGTAATTCCTCTTTCTTTCAAGTTGCAGTTTTTCAATACTAACAATACTGCTGAGTATGAGTCTCTCTTACTCGGTATGCAAGCCGCAAAAGAAAAAGGGATAAAAAATCTAAAGGCACAAGGTGATGCCGAGCTAGTTGTAAATCAGGTCAAAAGGATTTACCAAGTGAAAAATGAAAGGCTCAGGCACTACCGTAATGCAGTATGGGACAGCATTGAGGAATTTGACGCTTTTTCAATAGAGGCAATTCCAAGAGCCCAAAACGACATGGCTGATTCGTTGGCTGTTTCAGCATCTCTCATGCTCCCGCACCCGGGTTTGAAAACGAGCAAATACACCATTGAAGTGGTTTTCCGCCCAAGCGTGCCAGACAACTCTCAGCATTGGCAGGTATTCAACGATGATAATCACCTCATTGCCTTTCTAGGAAAAATCAGAAAATTTTGATGAGTTGTATTTTGAAGGATCCACCTCAACATGCCGCGAATCAATCAACAGTCAAAACCATGAAACAAAGGAGAACGATGGCATTTGTCAGCTTAAAGGAAATAAAATTCCGAAGGGCCTGGTTTCTCTGGGCGCTTGTTTGACAGACATGATCGTTTTGTGAAAAAGAAGAGGCGAGATGATCCTGACTCATCTCCAGAGACAGAACCAGTCAATATAGGTTCTGAGGCACACCCGCAATTCGTGAACATCGGGAAATGTTGCACGCCAGAAGAAAAGCGGAAATTTGTCAAGTTGCTGAAAAGATATATGGATGTATTGGCATGGTCCTATGCCGATTTAAAGTCCTTCAAGCCAAAGGACGTTCAGCATGATATACCGCTGAAAGAAGATGCCAAAGCCTTCCGTCAGAAGCAAAGGCATTATAATCCCAAGATTTCGGGCACCATTCAGGCCGAAATTCAGAAGATGCTGGACGCAAGAATCATCTTCCCTATCCATCACAGCACTTGGGTGGCGAACATTGTGCCAGGTACGCAAGAAAAACGGTGAAATACGCATCTGCGTAGACTTTCGAAACTTGAATCAAGCTTCGCTGAAAGACAACTACCCTCTTCCCATAATGGATCAAGTTCTGCAAGCAGTGACTGGATCGGAAATGCTGTCTATGCTTGATGGTTTTTCAGGCTATAATCAGATTGAAGTCTCTCCTGAAGATCAATTCAAAACAGCATTCACTACTCCATGGGGTACATTTGCCTATAGCAGGATGCCTTTCGGCCTAACTAACGCTGGTGCCACTTTTCAGCGGGCCATGGACTTTGCATTCAAAGGCATGATGGGAAAAGTCATCGTAGTTTATCTAGATGACTTAACCGTGTTCTCTAAACTACGAAGTGATCATTGTGATCACTTGGAGCAAGTATTGGCCAGGTGCCGAGAACATGGAATTTCCCTAAATCCCAAAAAGTCTGTTTTTGGGGTTACAGAAGGGAAATTGCTAGGCCATGTGGTTAGCAAAGAAGGAACAAAGATTGATGCCGAAAGAGTTAAGGCTATCCAAAGCCTTACTCTGCCTACAAGCAAGAATGGTGTTCATTCTTTCTTCGGAAAGGTGAACTTTCTTAGGCGTTTTGTCCCTGATTTTGCTGAGAAGACCCGCCACATACTGAACATGATGAAAGGGTCACCCACTTTCAGATGGAGTGAAGAGGGGAAAAGGTCGTTTGAAGAGATAAAAACTTCTGTTGCTCATGCACCGGTCCTGGTATGTCCGGATTTCTCCAAGAACTTCATTATGTATAGCTACGCCTCAGAACATACTGTGTCTGCAATCCTAATGCAAAAGAACTCGGAGGATATTGAATCTCCAATCGCATTCATGAGTTCTCCTCTCAAGCCTCACGAGTTGAAAATGACTCAGCTGGAAAAACACGCCTTTGCCGTTGTCAAAGCGGTGAAGAATTTCAGGTATTACATTCTGAACTCGCATACGGTGGTGCTGGTTCCCGACACCGCGGTGAAATCAATTCTAACTCAGCAGGAGTTAGGAAGTTTGAGAGGGAATTGGATCGCAAAAGTCCAGGAATATGACCTGGATATTAAACCCACCAAGCTGGTAAGGGGTAAAGGCCTGTGTCAGCTAATGGCTGAGAACAGGGGTTCAGAAAATCCTGATGAAAGAGAGAATTATACCGACAAAGAGCAAAGCCCTCTAGAGGAGCCTGATTCTCTGCCTCTGGTTCTATTTATTGCGACCAGTGATGAGTGGTACTCCGACATTGCTTTCTTCCTTACCTACGGCGAATGCCCGATGCACCTAACTGCAAAGGAGAAGCGTGCTATAAAGCTCAGGGCAGCTAAGTATGTCATCTGGGATGACGGTTTATATAAGCGCGGGATAGACGGTGTCTTCCTGCGATGTGTTGACAAGCCCCAGCAAGTAAAACTGCTGGAAAGTTTTCACAATTCAGCCTGTGGAGGCCATTTTTCTTCTTCCGTGACGGCACACAAGATCATTCGAGCCAGGTACTACTGGCCGACGCTCTTTCAAGATGCGGCTACCTGGGTGGCAAAGTGTGAACCCTGTCAACAATTCGTCGGCAAGCCCAAGTTGGCTGCCCTTCCCCTTAGGCCGGTCATTATCAATGAACCATTCAGGCAATGGGGAATTGATTTTATTGGTGCACTCAATCCTCAATCGAGTGCTGGACATAGCTATGTCCTCACAGCAACGGATTACTTCACTAAATGGGTGGAAGCCATACCTGTCAAGCACGCCACTTCTGAGGTAGTTTGCAGTTTTATCAAAGAAAATATCATCGTCAGGTTCGGTGTTCCAGACAAAATCGTTGCTGATAACGCTTCTAACTTCTCTTCGCGGGAAGTTATTAGTTTTTGCTATGAATATGGAATAACTTTAGCACATGCCTCGGATTATTACCCTCAGGGAAATGGTCAGGCGGAATCCAGTAATAAGAACTTGGTGACCATCATACGGAAATTAGTAGATGAAAATCAGCGGATGTGGCACAAGTCTTTGTACGATGCTTTGTGGGCGGACCGCATTACTCCTAAGAGATCTCTCGGCATGTCACCTTTTCAAGTGTTATATGGCACTGATGCCGAACTTCCCATTTCTGCGGAACTTCCTGCTCTACGCTTGGCACGAGCAATCGAAGATGAAACTTTTCAGAGTTCTCTAGAAAAGAGAATCATGTATTTGGCAGAACTTGAAGAAAAGAGAGTAAAGGTGGTCGACAGGATCACTGAACATCAGAATCAAGTGAAGAGGCTTTTTGACAAGAAGGCCAAGCAGAGAGATTTTCTAGTGGGAGATCTCGTCCTTCTTTGGGACAAGCGAAGAGAACCAAAGGGCATGCACGGAAAGTTTGATTCCCTATGGAGAGGGCCCTTCAAAATCAAGCAACTCAATGGAGAGAATAGTTTCTATCTCTCGTATCTGGATGGAGCTGAGCTCCCGCTTCCCTATAGCGGGCAACATCTCAAGATCTTCAGGAAGTAGAGCTTGCTCTCTTCTTTGTACATTTTGCTCTCTTCTTTGTACAGTTTGCTCTTTGTTGTGTGTTTGCTTTCGTCGTGTGTTTGCTTTCAGTTTGTTGTGTGTTTCCTTTGTTCTCCCTCCGGTCCCCCTTGTTTTTGACTCCGTACCCAATGGATAGGCACATGTGATCTGGGATTCTCTACCCCCGAGTTTGCTCAGGGATAGTCCCCAGAAAGAGCCAGCTGTTATCCCGTAAAATTGACAAGGGCAATTTTACCGATAACCATACCGAAAATTTTGTTTCGATCCCTCGTTAGGGATCCCTCGCGTTCGAAACATTGCAAAATCCCTCCCCGGGAAATCTAGTTTTTGAACTTAGTCTTTTCGAGCCTTTTTTTGGGCGCATGGATTTGCCTTGTAACACATAGTTTTGATGCGCCCCCTTAAAAAGCCTTTGGCGCATGGTTTTACATGTTAACACGTCTTTCGATGCGCCAAAGAATGTTGAACCACTTTTTGGTGCGCCAAAGGGCGCACGTATTATATCTGCAACACCAAGTTTTGGTGCGCCAAAGGCGCGCTCATTCTTCTGTTGACATTTCCTTCCATGCGCCAAAGGGCGCACGCTTTCCATTGTCGACAGCCGTTCCCATGCGCCATTTCAAAAGGTTGGTGGCGCATTAATGACAGGTTTTTCTATAAATATCCGTGCGCGCCCATGTCATTTTCATTCTTTTGTCAAGCACGTGATTGCTCTGGATTTGTCAGCTCTGCTCTGTCGCTATCTCGCCCTGTGGACCCGCTTTCCAATCTTTTGCTATATCTAAGGTAAGAGGTTCTCCCTCTTTTCCATTCTGTGCTTTCATGTTCTCGCTTTCGTGTTCTTGGTCTGGGCGTTTCTTGGTTTTCGTTTTGGTTTGCTGGCCTGTTTTACTGAGGTTTGTTTAGGCTGGTTTCCCCCTTGGTTTGCTGGCCTGTTTTCTTCTTTTCTTTTCTTTTCCTCCTCCTCCCTCTTTCCAGATCTGCTGGAAGGGGAGCTGTTTTAAAATGGCTTGGTCTAAGGATCTTTTGATATGAAACCCTTTGTCCAAGCGGCCTTTGAAATGGAGAAAAGAATGAATATGTTTGAGAAAGTGTTCTCTGGCGCACTGGCGCGCCTTGTTACAAAAAGGACAGTTGCGCCCCTCGGCGCACTCACACACCATGCAACACTTTCAAAATCCGCGCCTAATGGCGCCCCTTTCCATCCTGCTGCAGTTTGAAATCATGCGCCCTGAGCGCACCCCTTTTGCATGCTCCAAGTGTAAAACCCGCGCCTCCTTAAAAAGCCTTCGGCGCACCCTTTGTCCATGCTGCATAATGTTTCCATGCGCCAAAGAGCGCACCCAGTTTCGATGCAACAAAAGCCTTTTTCGCGCAAGTATAAAGATTACATAGCGCGGCGCGCACCCTCCGATCAAACATGATGTTGTGTAAACCCTCCATGCGCCGCGCTATATTCCTTTGCGCATCATTCGTCCCATGTTACACAATCTTTCCATGTGCCACGGGCGCATTGAACCCCAATGTAACACGCATTTCTGTGCGCCTGTTATAAAATGCAACTGCTTCATCCATGCGCCATGCGCTTTGGCGCCAATATAACCTCTGCAACATTCCTTTCTTGCGCGCCTTATCTATTTGGCCTGCCAATTGTATTTTTCCTGCGCCCTGAGCCTTTAAATCTCTAACTCCTTCTGCTAAGCTTTCCAATGGAAGATCAAATGACTAATTCAACCTTTTTGGATTGGGTCTCTCTTCTTCTTCGTGCAGATCAGCAGCTGAGTTCGAAAGAACACATGTCTACGTCAAGCAAGAAGCCCACCAAACCAAGAGGAAAGGCAAAGCTAACAGAAGAAGAAATGAAATACAAATATCAGAGGGTCAGGATGCCCGAATCACAGGCTGAGTGCAGTATGGATGTCCGGGACTCTGAATTGGGTCACATTGACATGGATGAGTTCTGGCTTAGAACTCAAAAGGTTACAAGAAGTCCATGGATGGACAAACTAATAGGCAGTGCCCTGCACTTTGCCGGAGGAATCCCTGTCAGCGCTGTGAACAACGAATTCATGATGGTTGTTGCACAATCCTTCAACAAGGACACAAGATGTGTCGAGAACAGCAAGGGCGAGGTAGTCATAAACCTCACTGCCCATCATTTTGAGTTGATGCTTGGCATCCCTCACCACCGGAACTACGTGGTACATTAGCCAACGAGGAATGCATCAAGGCCTGGGAAGACAACGAAGGCCAGTGCATGCAGTTAATGAATGAGGTCTACCTAAAGAATAAGAAGGTAGTGACCCGGTGGCCTCAGACTATCCACCGAAGTGATTTCTCAGAGGAACTCAGTGATTCTATCACCTTCTTGAGCAGAGTCTTCGGGCTTTCAGATGCCCACTATTTCCATAAGTGGATCTTTGCGGTACCTAGAAACAATGAATAAGAATTTGCCCGATCAGCGCTTTTGCTTTGGGGTGAAATAATCAGCAGCACCATCTCTGAGCAGCTACAACAGTTCGCCACAACGGGAGTGTTCCATATGAACTCCTATGTAGTCTATGCTGCAGCATCGGCAAGGGATTACCCAGGGCTCAACCGAAGCGGAATGTGGCCTCAAGCCAAGATATTTGATTACTATCCAGAGCTGAGGCTGGAGAATAGTATCCCTCAATTTGCTAAAGTTAACGATGCATTCTTCTATCACGTCATCTGCCTGCTGAGGCCCAACATGACTCATAGCCGGACGACAAAGAACATAGTGGCAGTCACAGAGAAATGGGGAGCCTTGTTCACCCAATTTCCCACGTTCACCTATCTAAGGGCTGCCAACTTTTTGGGAGAGCCAACCAGGCTACCAAGGTATGCTGGACCAAAGTTGATTCTACTGGAGTTATCAAGGCAGCTGGTCACATACCATGAAAAGTGCCTCAAAAGAAAGAAGGGCGGAACTCCTTTCCCCCTCACAGTGGGCCGGTACACATGCTCCTCCTATCACAAGGCGAAGGAAATGTTCGCAGAGCTGGAATTGCTAAATTTGAAACATGACTTCCCAGCCAGGCCTACCTTCGATCCTAGGAGCTGCCTGCCAAGGGCTAAGCTTGATCCGATCCATGTCCCTCAAATTGAGGATATTTACATTGACGTTCTCCATGAGGTGGAACTCAGAAGAAAGGATCACTCTCGCTTGGCATTAACGGAAATCATCCAATACGGAGTGGCCATTGTCCCAAAGGCTTCCAAACCACGGAAGACGAAGTAGACAAAGTGTATAATGACACAGAAGGGGATGATTGGCCCTTCCCGGACATTGACAGAAGCAAGGCTCCTCAAACAATTGAGGAGAGGGTAAAAGAAACTATGCGGAGAACGGAGCATTGGTGCCGCATGAACGGACTAATCTACCTCGGGGTAGATTTCACGACTTCCCCTTTGGGCAACGCACCTCCAAGGTCAAAGAAGCTGCTGAAAGGCAAAGGTGCCGAAGGTGAACCTAGCACCATTCAGGAGGAAGCCCCTGAAAGTCCTCTTCCTTCAGAGCCTGAACAAGTAATAACTCTGGATTCGCCAGAGAAAGAATTGACAGAGGATAGTCCTATACGCCCATCCACCCAGGATGTCGGCGTCGCTACAACTTCAGAGGTCCCTTCTATCCCTTCTTCTTCTCTTCCTTCCCCTCCTCGAGTGACTCAAGCAACCACTCCTTTGGTTGTGTCCTCTGCCCCTTCTTCTACTCTTTCCCCCGCCTCTTCATCTATCTTCTCCTCCCTTGCTGATTTGTCTTCTTCCATTTCTTCCCTCATCTCCGAGCTCCCTTCCCTTCCTATGTCTTCTGCGGTTGCGGTTTCCCTTTCTCCCGTGGGCACTTCCTCGGCTATTCTTTCGATGCCGCCGCCGCGTGTCTCCACGTTTTTCCCCTCTTCTACCGTTGCTGCCTCCCCCTCTGTCTCTGGTCCTTCTTCTATAGGACCAGCTTGGATCTCTCAGCAGCTAAGCCAACAAAAGAGGAAAGTCCCCATCGCTCCGATGGACTTTTCAGTCATTCCGGCTAAAGGAGTAAAGAAGCACAAGCCGGTTACACGCTTCTCAAAGAGCGCTGCAGGTGAGAGAGTCATGGAAATAGCATACCCCAACCCCCTCAAAGAGAAAGAAGATCTGTCTCCAACAGATTTCACCGTGACCCAAGTCACAATGGGGACATCCTCAGAAAGTCTCCAGGGGGAAGCTCTTTCCGCAGTTGATGCACTCTGCAAGAAGCTTCAGGAAACAAAAGAGGAGAAAAGGCTACTGAAGGAGCAGAACAAGTATACTCTTTCAAGCCTTACAGAAGATGGGAAGTGCACCTCCCACAACTGCCGCCGAGACTCCTGAGCTGCTCAGTCAGGAGAAGATTAATGAGTATTCAAAAATCGGCGAGCAAGGTATGGCTGTTTCTGCTTGGAGGAGCCAGATCCTCAAAGATAGTGAAAAAGTAATCGCCGAATATATCAGTTTATACCTGAACATCGAGAAGGCGAATAAGGAACTCCAAGCATTAGCAGGCCCGATATCAGAAGAGTTAGAACATGCTAGACTCCAACACGAGACCTTCCAACAAATGTTCGATTGTTCAGTCGAAGATCTGGTCAAGTTCGGAGTCTTCGGCCATCCAAGGGCCCTCAACAAAACTATGTCCACTTTGGACTATCAGATAGATCAGCTGGAGTTTGTTTTAGAAAAGATAGACAAGGTAAAGGAAGAGGCCCTGGATGCAATGCATCAAATGGAGAAAATTGTTCTATCTATGACTCCAGGGTTGCTCACTCCTTCCCTCACCTTGAGATCAGCTGATGATACTATCCGGGTTTTCAAGGAGATAGCTTCTCAAGGGATAGGGCCAGAAGTCACGTTCGACATCGAATCCATCAACAACCTACTGGCCTGTAGGGACTTCATCGGATCCCTAATCGAGGCGGGTAAAGATTATTCCAAACTCCCGGAAAAGCTCATAGACGAGCGGGAGACTTGCGAAGCAATCAGTGAACGGCACAAGGATCCATCACAGGATCAATTTGGGCCAATGATCAGCAAGTTCTTGGAATACCGCGCTCAGTTCCACATATCATCACCTGAGCAGCACCAGAAACAGGCAACCCCTTTTCGGCCGCAGGATGATGATGATGAGTAGCTTCTTCTTCTTCTTCTTCTTCTTCTTCTTCTCCTCTCTATTCTCCGACTTTCTTTCCGTAATATCTGAAGTAAGTTGGCACAAATGATGACATCATCCATGTTGCATCATGGGATGATGTCATCCATCCAAGTTGTCAAAGTCAACATGACTTTTAGATATTTTGTAAATATCTTTGTAAATAAGTGGTTGGCTCCATTTTGCCTTCTCTCTCCCTCATCTTCTATAAATATTGGAATACTTGTTGTATTCAAGGGGGTGAACATTTTTTAGATAGAAATAGAAGTGAGGAGAGAAAGACTTTGAGCTTTCTTGTAACAGAAAAGAACAGTAATACAATTATTCAGACTTTGTGCTCAATAGCTGTGTTATACATTAGATCTTCCTTACGTTAGATCTATATGTGTTTAATCTGTTAGATTCATATCTACTTTTCCGTCATTTGTTTATCAGTATTGCTTTGTTTATTTATGCAAGTAGGTTTGGCTCTGTTTACTACCAAACTAAAAACATAAATCTTCTGACCTTTCTGCTTTGGAATTCATTTCTTTTCTCCCTTCGGATCTGTTCTTTCTCTTCTCCCTCTTTCATTCCTTTCTTTTCGCAGCCTGGAATACTCTACCGGGATGAGATCCCAACCCCCGAAGGCAGAATCTGTGAGACTTGCATAGGTTCCTGCTAGTAGAAATAGCAATAAACCAGTTTCGCTTTGCTGTCTCAAAGAGGGGCTAAGCCCTGCAACACTGTTGGCTCGTCTATCCATAGATCTGTCCACGCGACAGATTTTCGGACCAACAGGCCTTCTCATGCACAAATAGGCCTTATTTAGTAAATACAAACTACTTGTTCAAATTTGAAATTTTGAAATACACACTTTGGAGGGAAATGATAACACACATATCTAAGATAACCTAGGCTTAGACTTAAGCATGAATTTTTTTAATGAAAACCTATCGATGCTCTGCATCATTCTATGCATTAGAGGAAAAAAATGAGCTTCTAGCTCAAATGATACTTGTTTGTCACATCCTCGGCTTGTTTCTTGTTTTTCCAGTTGTAGGTGTCTTCTGCAACTTGCATAATATCCTCCTTCTTATACCGATAGTATTATTTCTCTTGCATTTTCTTAGTGTGCTTTCTCTTTCTTTGTGTGTTCTTTTCTTGGTTTCCATAGTTTCTTATCATACATGCTCTTTATTGGATGATTGCTATCTAGATTCCATGGTTAAATCCCTCATGTATTCCTTCCATTGACTATCACGAGTCTACTTCCTCTAGTTTTTCTTAGTTGACTGAGAACCTTTAGTTTTCACCTTTCTTCCCTTTTGGTATTTTGTTCTTTTCTTGTGCCATCTCAACTTCCTTACCTTCTTAACCATTATAGTTTCAATAAATGTTTCCACAACCCACTCATGTAGGTGAGTGTACTCTTGGGCTCCACATTTATACTTTACTTTTCTTTCCTTCTCATCATTTGTAAATGGACATTTAGTAGGGGTTATATAAAGTATTGTTTCTTATTGAAAGGTACTCTCTTACCTTGAATCCTAGCGTCTACTCTATGTTTCATTCCTTCCTTGGAATCATGTTCCATTTCCACTTCTTGACTCTACCTCCTCTTTATGTTGGTCTCATGTCTTAACCCTATGTTGCTTTCATGTCTTACAAATCTCTCTCCACTCAAATATTTATGCCAAATACTCAATAGGACAAAATACATTCCATTGTAATATGAGACTTCTGAATTTCTTCTCACTTCATACTTGTGTTCTATTTCCATAAAAGGTTAGATTATAAATAACTGTCCTTAGGTAGTTACTTGTGCATAGTCTTGTTCTAAGACTAATTTAGTCTTCTCCCCTTACTATTCTTAGCATGTGTCTTCACCAATTTTCGGTTCATACTTCCTTGGGAATAGAATCCATATGATCTTTCATGACTCCCAACTAATATTTGTTTTCTAATTGGACATTTGCATACATTGAAACTTTGGTCTTCTTCTCAAGGGATAACTCCATTTTTGCTTATTTGATTACAAATTATTTATCCATTCCACTAGTATATTGTTCTCCACCCATATTTAAAGAATCACTAGTCTTTCAAAGATATTGTTTACTTGTCAAGCCGACTAATCATTTAAGGGATATAATTACATTCTTAGAAAAATGAATACTCGATCTAGATTCCTAGATATATGCTTGATTCCCTTATGTCCTAGCTCACTTGAATTGTTTTTACTCTGATTTACTCCATGAAAGTTGATAGCGAGTCAACCAAGAAATAACATGTATGAGAGTGTACACTCCTATCTACTGTCAAAGACTCTACTCTCAATGTGAGAGTGTACACTCATTCGTCTTCATCATACTTAGGACCATAATGGTCTTCTTGACTTGCAATAACATCACTTTCATCATTGGTTTTCCTACATTTTCACCAAAAAGAAACATTTCATGAGCTATACCTTCACCAAACATGTCCACATAAAATTAGTTAGAAAACTCAATGGTATCTTGACCTTCATGCTTGCTTCTCTCATGGATTCTTCCACCATCATGTATTAATTCAAGCAACTCAGTTCTTTTCCAAGGTGGTATTTCTAATCCACCATCTCTTTTCCTTTCCCACAACCTCTCTCTATTATCATATTCTTCATGTGACCAACTCCTTGGTCACCAAACACCCTTCTTGGTGTTTCTCTTCTCATCCACAACTCATCAAAAGGAGACACTTCCTTTACTATTTTTATCTCTTTAACTTGCTCCATTTTCTTATGCAAATATTTCCTCATGGTCATTAACATGACACTTCCTCTTTCATCACATCTTTCACCCTTTAATGCTATGAGAATGTGCTCAACTCCACCCTTAAAACTTCTGTAAAAATTAGTTTTTCCATCATTCTTGGCTTTTCTATCAAATTGCCAAGATTTACCTAATAGAAAATGGAAAACATCTATATTTAGAACATCACACAACACTATATCCCTATATGTTCCAATTTGAAAATCAACAACACTTTGCTCACTTACCAAAATTTGATGGTTTTCTTACACCCATGAAATGTAATAAGACCTTAGATGTGGAATTATTCTTAACTCCAAATTTTGCACCATGTATTCTGACACCGCATTATCTATACTTCCTCCATCTATGATGACATCACATACTTTTCCTCTAGACTTGCATCTAGTTCTGAAAAAGTTCCTTCTCGACTCATATCAATGTTTTGACTTCTTAGGTCTATCCTTTTACCTCTTGGCTGCTCCAAGACTCTCTTCATCAAGAGAGATTCACCCTTTATTCTCTCATGCCTTTTATATGAATGATTTGGTTTAAATACTTTCCCTTTTCAATTCTCTTAGGGCATTTTACATCACAACTAGCATTCACATCTCTAGCATTTACATAACTATCACTATTTACATTCATATCACCAAACATAAGAATACCTTTTTGAATTAATCCAAGAGACTTGAATCCTTCCCCTAAATGTATTTTAGACTCTCCTTTACTATTGCACTCTAAAAATTGCATTCTCTCTCTAAAAATACTTTAAAGAACTCATTATTTCCTCCATTTATATCTTTATCTACAAAAACTACCCCATAATCTCTCTCGAAGACTTTCCTGCTATTATGCAATCATATGTATCTCTCGTACCATAATTATTTTGTTTTTCTTGTACAAGATGCCTTTTAATCGGGATCTCGATACCAATTGGTTTAAGGGTCTTCTTACTTTGACCTTAATTGTGTGTAGGTCACCATTTCCTTAAACATGCATGGCACCACCCAATCATCCCTTTCTCTAAGGATCAAATTAGATGTTCTACTTGGTTTGATCATTGAATTCATAAGTAACATATTCACAAAGTACATATTGTATGCACAATTCACTATATAGTCTTATTCAAGCATATGTAAAGAAGAACATGGAATTCATACCTTAACCTGAGTTGATCAACCTCCCCTGAATTGGTACAATAAACACATACTGAGATCACTCTCCTCTATATGAATATCACACCTTGTTTACCTTATCAAAATTTCTAATCCAATCCCAAATATGCTTCTTCAATGGAATCCACTCGAAGAAAACCTAATGTCCTTGTGAATTAAACATGAGACCATCACATCTCTTACTTGCCCTATGGCTTATCCCTTATTCTCACTCTCAATTCTCTCTACGATGCTTCCTCGGATTCCATCTCACTCATACACACTTCATCTTAATACTTCACTCTCTCATGCCCATACTTGATCTTCATAGCCTATAGAGGCATTCCATAGCTCCATTATGTCAAACCTCTACTCCTAAACACTCCACCATCTTTACAATGCCACCATTGCAACATTTTTAGTATCAACTTATACCCTTGATTATTATATCATTATTGACTTCTTCCTTGTCTCTAGAAAATAAAAAAATCCATGATTAGAAGGCTTAGAAGGATATTTCAACCATCTCTAAAACATTTCCCACACCTTTTTATATCTAAGACTCCACTTGAACAATTATAAAATCATAAAGTATGTATTTCACACAAAATTAACATCAGTTTACCTTTACTTTATTGTTGCACTATTATAGGCCTAATTAGGTATAATTAGGTATTTTATGAGGCTACGGGTAGGGTGCAAAGAGTTATGAGATGGATATAAGCTTATAACTACTTCATAAAGGTGTATTGGAGCATTTTATAACTATTACAAGCTGTAATATCCATTTTTATCGCTTAGAAATAAGGGATATTTTTACAAACATTATTTGTTCTTAATGCATACAATTCAAAACACACATTCCATTGTCATTCCATATCATAATAGAAAACCATATGCAGCTGTAATAACTTAGTGTATCATCAATCTCTCATTTTATGACTCAAGTATTAAAATGATCTCTCATGTTTAACTTATTCTTGCGTATATAATGTATACTTTGGTTCTTTTACCCATTACAGTCACTCAAGTTTTCTATCTAAGAATCCTATCTGAGTATATGTTATTGATACTCATATGAAATCCTACAAACTTAGACTAGGTGAGATAATATAATGCAACCAGCGAGTTTGTGATACTTTGGTCGAATTTAAAATATGTTTACCATGTTTACATCCGAGAGACGATATACTCATCGAAAGGAATATGTCTTTCACCCCACTCGATCTATTATCTAGATTGGTCTTCCTTGACTTCATTAACCAAATTCAAGTTAGAGTTTCACACTAAATAGGGACAACTCAGACACACTAGTGTTGTAGTCCACTCATGGTGACTAAGTATAAATAGACATACTCAAATCAAATCTCATCGATTCAAGTGTGTTTATTTACCCTAGGTCAACATGAGTTGACATCCACACTTTTCCATATGACTATCTCTATTTCGATTAGAACCATGAACTAGATTTACACTTATGACAATTGAGTTAGACAAGCTAAGTGTGTTTTTGAAGCCTAGTGATGGCTTCACAATATCCCCTAATGAATTTCCTCATTAAGAGATTACTTTGCGTAGTAACTATGCTCAAATAACCTACTAAGTTCCTCTAATATAACTAACATACTTAAGAGTCATTAAATTTTATTAACCTTTAGCTTATTAATTGGTTTAATTAATTATTGCACATTGTACCTAGGGGTCCACTAAGTACGTATGATTGATCCAATAAGAAAGGATCTTAAATGCACTTTTACACCATTTGAAGGTATGCAGATAAAATTTGTGTTCATGCTTATGAACTCTTTAATCCTTAACCATTATTTCATTAAGAATTAAATCTCATTCTAAATCAAGTAAGTAAGATCATTAAATCTCTTTACTTTAGTTTAACAATGTAAACAATCTTGATTGAAAGCTTGTTAATTAGACTTAGTGTTATCATCATTTTTGAAACCATCTTACTAAATCTTATAAGCTTCCCAATTACCATTTCCATTTATCATTCCCATAAAGTAGAGCATACAACCAATCAACAATATTGATCTATGCTTTATCATATACATAAGGTTAACACACTTGGTTTTTAACTAATGATGATAAGGAAGTATTCTCTTCTTCCTAACTAAGGACTAAAGTCCTATTCATGAATTTGGAAAACATAAGGAGATTAAATTTAATAAGAATGCCAAACCCTTCTTTATAGTATACCATTCTAATTCCCATTTTGGAATAAGATTTTATATAATATAATCATCATAGTCAAACCATTACCAATAATTAATTCATTCAAATTATTAGTTTATTATCTAAATAACACTCTGTCTCAAGATAATTATTAACTCATGGTTGTTAATATTTTAAGAAAATTCAACATATCTAAATCATATAGGCAACATATATAAGTAAATTATCATAAATAAATCATACAAGAATTCATTTATCGAAAAGGAATTCACTCATTCTCTACTAATAAGTATTTCATAAACTTTAATAAAACATTTTTCTATAGTAAAAATACTAATGTGATATGCCCACATAGTTTTTCCAACAAGTTCCTTTCAAGATCATTTCAATACATTAAGTATCAAAATAAACTAAATGACTTCGTTAATAAAAAATGCAAATTTATATTAGTCTTTTTCCTTTCAATTTTTACAAATTCCATATGCAAAATTGTTAGCATGAGTCAGTTTATAAGAACTAAGCATGATAAATGCTATAACATTAAAACAATATGCTTGTATTTAACAGTTTCATAAAAGGAACACTGTTGTTTATGAAAATGTTCCAAGTACCCAAAATAAGATCAATTGAAAAGTTTGCCCAAAAATACACAATGTCAAAAATAGAAAATAAGTCACTTAAATCTCTTTAGGAACCATTTTATCAAATAAAGAAGTTAAGTAATCCAACAAAACTAATTCCATATATGTTACTGATCATGAAACATTTCAAACATTATAACTTTTAAAACTATGAACCAACTATTAAAGAAGAGAATGAAAAAAATTCATGATCAATCCTCATCAATATCGAATTAATTCACCAAGTCTTATGTTTCCACTATAATACAACGAATTTCCTATCATTAATAAAAAGGGTTGATATATAAACATGAATGATTTGGCATGGACATAGTATGTTCACAAAGAAACCCCTTTAACTAAATCCCTAACACTATCCTAAAAGATTATATCATTTAATCAAGAGATACTCAAAATGAACTAAATACACACACAAAACGTATCTATAGGTGGGTTACTCAAGTCTATAAAAAGATGATTCAGAACACAAAGGTGAAGAACTCCAAAAGGGTCTATCTAAACAAAATTAATCGAGATCTAAAACTAATTGATCAATACAATTCCATTCAACCAAGTCGAAAGAAAAATTCATACCTGACTATGAATTTCAAATGATCAAGATACAGTTGAATTCACTTATCAACTTGTGTATCAATTACGATAGGAGAGAAATAATGAACATCAAAAATATTAAATGTATGGAGTACAACTGACCTGCACCTAATAAAGGTCAAGGTTTCAAAATAAAGTATTATAACCCCCTTAACCATGTTCACAAAAAAATACTCAACCTTCAACTAAATAAATACTAATCTTTAAAATGTGCACAATATCTAACGAGACATTTTATAAGGAAGATAAACATTTCGTAAAGAACATGTTTCAGTCATCTACGAATACGACCCTGCGAACAATGATTAACCCAATATCCATAATTCCCAAATGTGAAATAAGAATTAGATACAAAAATCGACATCTAACCCACAAAATTCCTCAACAAATAGAGATTTAAGGGACCCATTTGAAAAAGAAAATGTGAAACCCAGCTTTTGAACTATAACATGAAAAATTGGGACTGTATCTATAACCATCATAACTCCAAACTTAAACCAACCCGATAAGGGTGATTTAACAAATCAAAACATAACGATCAAGAGAGATACATGTGCTTTACCGGTCCTCCTTTCCAAAAACCTGACTTAAGAAGGGTGACTAACTAAAAACCACAACTAAATAGGAAAAGACATGAGACTTTATTGGTCTCCCTTTCTATTATGAAAAATTAGAGCTTGAATTATCCCTATTGAGAGTACCTAGAATGGTTCAAGCTCGACTCACTTATTAAAAAAAGATAACTTACGAAGTAAAGCCATAAATGAATGACCAAAAAACTGAAAGCATAGCCAAGTTCATGCATTAAAAATTTGACAAAATATCCATCTATTAACACCTAGCTTAAAAACAACTAAATCTTTAACAAATCCAAAAAGACTTCAACCAAAACCCTGTGAATTCATTTAATGCAAACAAATTGTAAATACAAGGAGATATATTTATCGAAGCAAAGATAACTCAATATCCCCTTCAAAAATCATTCACAATATAATATATTATAGTCACAGTCATTTTTCCAACCTTTTCAAAACCCAAAATAAATTATAACAAAATCCATAGACTTTGAGTCATTTCTATCCACAAGAAACTAATAACCTTGAAGAAAACGCAAAGGAGTAAGGAAAAAGGAAACAATACACAAACACAAAACCAAATCTTAGAATCCTTTTTACAAATAGTAGAATTATTTTTAAGAAATCATTAAAAAAATAATTATATTGTAAAGATATATAGCCTATCATACCTTGTAGTGCTCTGATTTATTTTCCACACTTCAAAACTTTTTGTGAAGCTTCTACTAAAGATCTTCACCGAAAACTCCAACCAAATCCTCTCGAAAATTCCTCTATCTTTACTTTATAGTTTCCAAAAAAACATTTTCCATTATTTCTACCATAGAATGTAAATATTTAATTTGTAATGGAATCTATCTCGATAGTTCAAAAATTAAAATACTACATGCAGAGTCAAGGAACTCAAAAATTCAAATAAAACCCAACCATTTCTTTTCCCCAAATCCATATTGCTATTTCGCATGCGAGTTCCACTCAAGGTTCGAGGTTCATTAATGCCAACAGACTGTAAGTGGCCCTCAAAATTTCAACCAATGTCATCCCTTTGTTATTTATAACTAACAATTAGAAATTTATTCACTAAAACTTAATAGAGTTATATTTTTAGCAAATTCCATCATAACCATGCCTCGGCCAAAATTGGTGGTACAAAACATTTATTGATCCATTTAAATCTTCCATACGCCTTTGGAATGGTGCCACCACCCATTCCCTAACTTTCCATCCAAGCCAACCATAGTTTCCCTTAGGTTATTTTGATGCCACCTAGGTTAGGTCTCCTTAGGATTAGATATAACCATAGCTTAGGACCTTAGGAAAAATTCACATTATAGCTTAGGATAAATTAATATCAATGAATTAGGATATTCCTTTAATACCCTTTAAAATATATATTCACCTTAACTTAGGTTAGGGTAATGTAAATAATCAGAGGCATTTATATTATTTAAGTCCCAAACAATAACCGAAAACATTACCTTTAGTAATTTTATCAAAACAAGATAATTACATCGCATTGTAGGATGCATCCTTAAGATGTTATAGGATGCCCCTGTGATCCCCAAAATGCAATCCACGAGTTCCAAGGCATCTTAACAATCAAACATGCTGACCGAATTAACAAAATGATCAAAACATCGCAGAATCATATACATGCCTTGGATCATTGCAATTGATCTAAGGTATGGTTATTCTTGCACTTCTTATGAAATAGAATGAAGAACAAGTTCAATATTGAAAATTAGGCAATGAACATGAATATTCTTATAAGACTGAATTTATTTCCTTCAACAAAGATCTAAATGTATTTCAAAGCTCAACATAAAGAGTATGTGAAATACTTCAATATCAATTCGAGAATATCCAAAACATGATTGTATACAATTTTATAAGATAAAATATATCATCTACAAAAACATGATCACCAAGTTCTAAAGAGTACATAATCTTCAAAAAATATTCATTTATCAACTTTTGTAACTTTAGTTACTGAAAGCAAACAAGGATATCAACCATGAAAAGACATTTCATACCTCCCCTCTAAAAAGCATCATCATCCCAATGATTAACTTAATCCATATTCATATTCAAGAAAAATAATCATAATTATAGTTCTTCTATCCACAAAACTTTCAAATAGAAACAAATTTGCAGAAATTCAAATCTTTCATAACTTATTACAACATCAAAATTTGTTGTCCTAGTACTAGAAAAATATAGTACCTACCCAAAACTGGCAGAAATTAAAGATAGTTTTCAATCAAAGTATTTAATTATAAAAATAAGAATTAATTATGTTCAAATAGATGAGGAAAAGTAATTTTCATATCCTCAAGGTTTTCCCATGTTATAATTTCTTCATTAAACCGGTCCCATTGGACCTTGCATTGACTGATTTCATGATTTCACAAGTGCAATCAAGAGTTTCCAACACTCTTATGGGTTCAACCATGATTATTCCTGGGTCTTGGACCTGCAAGGAATCCCAATTTAATACATGTGATAAATCTAAAATGTATTTATTAAGAAAATAAATATGGAAAACATCATGCATTCATGTCAAGGTGGGAGGTAATGCTAAGTGATAAGATATAGGGCTAATCACTTCTACAATCTCAAAAGGTCCCACAAAATGAGGTGATAATTTAGTTGCCTTGCCAAAGGTAATAGATCTCTTTTTAGGCTTAACACGTAAAAATACCTTTTCACCAAGTTCAAATTTCCTATCGACCCTTTTTAGATCTGCATAACTTTTCTACCTATCAACAACTTCCTTTAATCGTGCACAAATTACTTTCACTTGCTATTCCATTTCAGTAAGTATTTCAGGTTCAATTACCTCTCTATGTTTAATGTTATCCCAACTAAATGGAGTTCTGCATTTCCTTTCATATAATGCTTCGAAAGGTGCCATTTTTAGAGAGGAATGATAAGTATTATTATAATAAAATTCAACAAAAGGAAGGTATTCTTCCCATTTGTACTGTTGGTCCATACAATACATTCTCAACATATCCTCCAAAACTAGATTTACTCTCTCTGCTTGGCCATTTGTTTCCAGTTGTATGCGGAACTAAAATTTAGTTTTGTTCCTAAGGCTGCATTTATTATTTTCCGGAGACGAGATTTCATTCTAGGGTCTCATTAGATATAATCAATTCAGGAACACCATGTAATTTGAAATTTTCATGCATAAATCATTTTGCTAAAACAGGTAAAACATCTTTAAGATTACCAAAATAAAATGTGCTACCTTTGATAATTTGTCAACCACAATTAAAATAACATCATGCTTTTCTTAGATATAGGCAATCCCTTAATAAAGTCCATACTTATTACTTGACACTTATATTTTGGTATGCTATGAGGATATAATAAACCAGATGGGTGCATATGCTCAGCCTTAACTCGCTAAAATTCAAGGCAATATGAAAAAAAAGTTATGTCTTTCTTCATCCTGCTCCCAAACATATTTCTCTTTTATGTCAACAAGCTTTTTTGTAACTCCAGGATGTCCTAATTCAGGTGAATTATAAAATTCCATCATTAACTTTTTCCTTAACTCATTTTCCGAAGGTATATACATTCGATTCTCATATCTTAAAATTATTTCATTATCTAAGTTAATAGCTTTGTATCTTGCATCATTAGGATCTGCAACAAGTGTTTTTACTTACTGAAAATACTACTCGTAAATTCATGGTACCCTTTACTTCATCCTTAAACTAAGTTCTCAAAATAACAAGTGCGGAAATATGTTTCCTACGAATTAGTGCATCTACCACTCTGCTTTTATTTAAATTTAATGTAACTTATGTCAAAATTATATTGTGACAAAAACTCTAACCATCTTCACCGTCTTGCATTCAGATTTGGCATAGTGAAAATATACTTCAGTCCAAGGTGGTTAGTATTTAACTCACAAGATCTACCTAAGAGATAATGTCTCCATATTTGAAGTGCATGAACTATGGTAACAAGCTCTAGGTCATGAGGAGAATAATTCAACTCATATAACTTGAGGTTTCTTCTCTCATAAGCTATAACATGATCATGTTACAACAATATACCTCTTATTCCTTCTTTGGAAGCATCTGTAACTATTGTAAAGCTTCCATTTGAATCCAGAAAAGTCAAAATAGGTGAAGAAGTTAGTTGTTACTTTATATTTTTAAATTTTGATTCACATTTATCACTCCACAAAAATGTTTTGTCTTTATTTTGTAACAAAGTAATCGGGGCAGTGACTTTTGAAAATTCCTTAACAAATTTTCTATAATAACCGGCAAGCCCCATGAAGCTTCTAGCTTCATGTACATTTTTAGGTACTGAGCCATTACGTTATGGTAGCAATCTTTGATGGATCAATTGCTATTCCATCTTTGTTTATGACATGTCCTAAATAATGCATTTCTATTTCATAGAAAAAGAACATTTGGAAAACTTACCATACAATTTTCTCTTTCTCAAAATCTCAAGTACAATTCTCAAATGCTCCTTGTGCTCATCAATGCTATTAAAATAGATAAGAATATAGTACAAGAATACAAACACAAACTTATCCAAGTATTCTTGAAATATATTATTCATCAGATTCATAAAAGCTGCAGGTGCATTTGTCAAACCAAAAGGTAAAACAATGAATTCTTAATGTCCATACCTTGTTCTAAAAGTTTTTTTATGAATATCTTCATTCTTAATTCTCAATTTATGATATCTCGGAACAAAGATCTATATTTGAATAAACTGATGCACCACACATCCGATCAAATAGATCATCAATCCTAAGAAGTGGATATCTATTTTTGATTTTTTTAATTTAACATTTTGTAATCAATACAAACTCTAAGTATTTCATCCTTCTTTTTAACAAAGATTAACAAGGTTCTTAAGGCGAGACACTCGCTCTTATCAAGCCTTTAAAAAATAGTTCTTGTAGTTGTGCCTTAAGTTCTACTAGTTCAATTTTAGTCATGCGGTAAGGTTACTTGGAAATAGGTTCCGTTCCAGGTTTGATTTCTATTGTAAAGTCAAATTCTTGTTTAGGTGGAAGACCAGGTAGTTCTTCCAAAAACACATCGCTGAAATCTCTTAACAAAAAATATTTTTCCAATAAATTACTAACTTATTCTATTGTTTCAGAAATATTTACAACATATAACATGCAACCTTTGTTTTTGGATTTCTTAAGCTACATAACTTACAATTTCCTAACTGTAATTTCTCATTTTACCCTTTGAATGTCTTTTTTTTTTCGAGATCATCAAGGCATCTAATGTGTTTTTCAAAAAAATCAAATTTTTCTTTATGTTCAACAAGCTAGTTAACACCAATAATGACATAATATGAACCCAAACGAGCAACATAAAGGTCTACTTTGGTAGAAAAACTTTGTAATTCTAAAACTCGCTCCAAATAGACATTTACTAACAATATGGAAATCATTAGTACCATAATGAATAGTCATATTTTTCCATTACTCCATCTTTTCTTTTTAATTTTGCAGCTAATTTACTAGAAATGAAACATTATGTAGCACTTTGGTATCAAAAGTATAGTAACAGTGTGTACCAAATAATTTGATACTTCTATGGGCGTAACTTAACATTTTAGCTTGCTTGTTGTAGACACCTATAATTTAGCTCGAGTAATTTAAATACTTAAATTACACTAATTATACCCTTTCCCATAAATTGATGACATATCGTCAATATCACACATTTTCTCTACTATCATTGTTAATTAATTACATTATGTTAGTTAATTAACTCTTCTATCTAACAATGACGCCAATTAACGACATTCCATTAATCAGCTCCCCTTTCTATCTAGATTAATTAATTATTTCTAATTAATTAAGCTCCTTTTCTATCTACATTAATTAATTATTTCTAATTAATTAATACCCTTTTCTATCTAGATTAATTAATTATTCTTAATTAATTAATTCTCTCTTCTATTTAATTAATAAATTGTTATTTATTTGATTAAAATCCTCTCATAACATAAATCATACTAACTATTCCTCTAAAAAGCTTATATAAGCTTGCACACCTATTAATTAATCACTTTGGTTAATTAATAAATTCCCTCAAACCCCATGAGTCACTAAAGGAAAAATAAACTCTCCTAAGGTTGAATCAACCCTTTCTAAACCTCCCTTATCCACAACTAACCCAACCTCTCCATTTATCCCACATGAAGAGGGATGTAGAGATTCCTCTATCCATTGGGCTATATAAGGAGCCCTCCTCCTACCTTTATATTTACACCTACATTCCTAAATGAGCATAAATGATTCACTATATCCATTTTATCATCTTTGAAGTGTTCTTACATTAGAAGAGCTAGCATTCTCCATTTCTTGCATTCATCCACCTAAGTTTTTGAAGTCATATAGAGACATGTCAAGTGGTCTTGTAGCCATGAATTGACAAGACTCCATTCTTAAAACCTTAGGATTTCAAGAACACAATAAAATATTTGATTGCTAGAGATCTACATAGGTTTAATATCATCTCATTTAGCATTCAATAGGAGATAAAAGTTAATTTGTTTAGCATATTATCTTGAAATGTTCATTTCATGTTTAATGTACAAATGTTGATAGGTTAGCTTTGCTTAAGCTCTTAGCATGATGATGCATAGGTTTAGTTTAACATTGTATTGAAGCTAATAGGTGTTAGTTTCAATTCTACTTACATAGCTAACTAATTTGTGCATACATTTGGCACGCTTGGTGGGACTGACTCCATTGTCCTTTGCACTTAATTTCAAGTTTTTGTAGTTTAGTTTCAATTTTGGTTACTAACCCTCTTTTTGCATATATTGACATAACTTATTTTTCTTAACTTGTTTTGTTGAGTTTGAATGTGTTGAGTCTTACTTGTAGGTATAAAAGAGGTGAAGTACTATTAAAATTGGAATTGATGGGAAAATTTCAAGATTTTTCCATGTTTTCATTTTTAGATCTTACTTTTTCAACATTCTACATGCTAGTTTTGTCAATTTCTTGAAAATATTAAATTCTTGAGCATGTAGGTTAGTGTTTGATAGTGATGAGTCTTCTATTTACATATTAATGTGATGGGTTGTTGTTAAAATTGAATCTTGGTGAGAATATTTCAAGATTTCATCGTGTTTTCATTTTTAGAGCTTACTTTTTCATCATTCTACATGCTAGTTTTGCCAATTTCTTGAAAATCTTAAATTATTGAGCATGTACGTTAATGTTTGATAGTGTTGAGTCTTATATTCATATATTAATGTGATAGGTTGTCAAAATTGAATCTTATTCGGAAAATTTTGACCATTTTGCAGATTAAGGGATGTTTTTTTGACATTTTTAGTGCATGTCAAGTGCATACCTGTGAGCATAAGAGCATATGTGTAACCCATTTTCTCAAGGCCATAATGTTTGCTAAAAAAATCAAATCGAATCCATTTTTTTGTGTTGGAAATTTATTGAAGTTAAATATGTAATAAAAACATAAATTTGGGATTTATACTTACAAAATTGCAAGTTTTCTTTTATTTTAAAACTAGTCATTTTATAACATGTCTAATGCTTTGATGAATGTTGTATTTCCATGATTTACTTGATTTATACCAAAGTGTGTGTATGCTCTTATCTTGCACTTTTTGGTGATCTTGAGAATCAAAACAAATTTTTTCTTTATCTTTTAACATTGGGATTAAACTTAGAAATTTGAATATTCATTTTGCTTAAGGAATGAACCTCTTACAAAGCATTTTTCAATGGTCCTTTGATTTGAATTTTTCTATTTCTATATAGTTGGGTTAAATATCTTTTGTTTTTGATATTCTCTTGCACCTTAGGGTGATATTGAGAATAAAAAGAAACTTTAGTCTTCGTTTTATAACATTTGGTAAATTGGAAACTTCATCTTTCACTTTTGGTTTAAGGGAATGAACATTTATCAAGATTTTTGTATGGTTCATTGATTGCAAAAATTTTCTTTACTTTTTAGTTGGATTTTTTTTTTGTGTATGCTCTTCTCTTGCACCCTTGGATGATTTTTAGAATCAAAAGCAACTCTTAATCCCCTTTTAAATAATGCGATTTTCTTGGAGAACTACTAACACTTGAGTGCAGGACTTAAAAATGCTTGTCAAAGAGGGGAGTTTGGAAAAAACTTTTATAACTAAATGTGTGTTACAGATTACCAAATGATGAATGACTAAACCACATTAAGTCTAAAAGATTAAAAAACACTATATTCAAAACACTTGATTTGCAGGTTCAAATAAGGGTACGTCTTGTCCGCTTAAAACTAGGACATAACCCCTTTGGCATAAGCCTTAAGCTAAAACAATGGGGTGGTCCTAGGAACCCCAAAGTAGTCCACGCAAGAGGGAACCTTGTGGACAAAATGGGAAGTGCTTTGCATAACCTACTTGACTAGTATTACCATTTGTGAGATTTAGCATCACAAGTCATCTGTATCATGACCCCAGTGAGAGTACATGATGGACACATTTATTGCCCACTGTGCTTGAAGGGGGTAAAGTAAAGTTGAGATACTCCAAGAATTAGTCAGTGTAAATTTTCTTGGTAAATTGAGCTCGCTCTTAGATGACTTGTGACACCTAGTTGAGTGAACCACCTAGGAAGCTATCTTTGACTAGGAGCCAACTTGGACCATATCAAAACCAATTTGAGTTGAGAGCTATCATTCATCACAAAACGTGTGAAGCGTTACTTTTGCTTATTTTTTCACTTTCCCTAAGGCAAGGTAAAACTCTCCGAAGTGAGGCCAATATTTTTCAACACCAATTGATCTACTTCCTTCACTTTCTTTTGACACTTTGTTGATCAAAAGAAGAGTGATTACCCTTGTGTTGCTAATTGATTGTATTCACCACTTTTGTGTCCATTTATGCTCATCCATGTTTTCGGCTGAGTTGTTAAACGTCTAAAGTGTGTGGAGACATTTTTATATCATTGGTAGCCTTTTTGATCTTGATACCCAAGTCAAGATCATCATCGTAGTTAGGATTGGTTCATCACTTTGATTCTCCTTTGAATGGTTATCTTGTTTATATCGTGTCGCTACAATTTTGGTATTTACATCTTGTTTCTTGTAAACTTGACCTAAATATCTATATTGTGATGTTACGCTATATACACTTTAACAATTCCTAAGTATACTCTAGATTTTGTTTGATTCCAATTATTACCTCAATTTTGAAAAGTGTTAGTGTTACCACTTGTGTGTGTTATATCAATATCATCTTGATATCAATACCTTACTTTATCGTAAAGTTTGGTTAACATATCTTGGTGACATTGTTGTGTCACTCACAATCGTAACTGACACTTATTGGAATATAGGTCTTGATTGAATTTGGGCATGATTTTAGTATACTTTGTTTGGGGATCGTATTAACTTCTTGTTATTACTTATGCCTTATTCATTTCTTTGAACTTGACATAAGTGGTGAAATTTTGTTAATCATCTTAAAACACCAACTATCATTTCGAAATAGAATCAGGAAGTAATTCGATGATTGATTGGTTTAAAATAAACAACTTTGTGTGATTGTGTCTCATTCGTCATATTGACTGACCCATTTAGGACAATCAATTTGATCCATTGATTCTTTATCATTCTTCTTTGGTCATTAATTTGGCTTTGTGTTTTAAAATTTTGTATTGTACCTTGTTTTTATCCACATTATAAACTCATTCCTAGGAAAATCCTTTGGGTCTTTGATCCACTTGATATTATTGTTTTTCCTAAGTTCATGATAATTTTTTAACACATCTTTCAAACCTTGGCAAAAACATTTCCTATCAAGAAAATTTTGCATCAATCAAACATAGGAAATATTTCCTTTGTATCCTTTATGTTGCTAAAATTTTGATCAATCCTTTGACATTTACGCCTCCAAACCTTGTTGGATTATCAATCTTGAGTCATCATGATGTATTTTTTCCTTAGCTTCCCTTTTAGAAAATCACACAAGCATCCCCATCTTTACAAAATGTCTAGTTGGTTGTCATTATGCTTCCCAAATCAACATGAAACCTTCTTCACTTTGAATAATTTTGATCATACAATCTAGGTATATACCTTTGAACCCAACACATGCTGAAAATGAATGATTATTGCAAGGTCCCTTATACATACAACAATAAGGAATCAAATTTTTTTGTTCACATTAAAAGACACCCATCATGACCAAACCTTGTTTGGTTCTTTGTGCTATAGAACTCATTTTGGTAACCCATTCCCCACCTTCATCTCATAGTCGGTGGTATGGTTTAGACACTTCTGATCTAAATTATTATTCGATTTCCCCCCACTCTTCTTCTAATTCTAATCCAAACATTTCCTCTTCTTCTGAGGATTCCAATCCAAATATCTCCTCCGATTCTTCTGATGATTCTAATCCAAACATTTCCTCTTCTTCTGAGGATTCCAATCCAAATATTTCCTCTTATTCTTCTAATGATTCATTCAAACTACTATTTGGATTCATATAATTCAAATCCTAAGTTACGGTCCTCCCCTTCTTTGCAGGACCTCTATTATCAATCACCTAAACAACATTCTCCTTCTCTAAAAATTTGTGTTACCAAAAATTATCTTAATCATTCATCTAATACGAATCCTACGTCGTGGTCCTCCCTATCTTTGTAGGACCCTATTCATCATACATTTAATACGAATCCTATGTCGTGGTCCTCCCTTTCTTCGCAGGACCCCTTTTATCAGTATCCTCAATAATGTATTCTTCCTTTTAAGATACACGCGACTCCAAATACCTCTAATAAAACATCTAATACAATTCTTGAATCACGGTCCTATCTTTCTTCGCAGAACTCTTGTTATTATTCATCCAATGTCATTCTTGAATCACGGTACTCCCCTTCTTCATAGGACCTTCTTCATCAATCACCCCATGAAGTATTCCTTCTTTGAAGATTCATGTGACTCAAATTCCTTCTAGTCAAAAGTCTAAATCGACCCATACATCACAATTTGCATACTTTGGACTTAATCCTACTAGTTTACAGACAATATACCATCGTATAGGTAGGTCCACACCACCTTCTTATACTCCTAAGACATATATCTCCACATCTTCTTTGTCCCCCACGTCATCTTCTTCTATCAATCATCATCAAACATCTTCTAAGTCTTCCACACCAATTGAACCTTTTTATTTCAATAAAATCCTAGTGGTATATCAACAACTCATACTTGATTAATCTCTTTCGTAATGAAGAAACAATCATGGCCTTCATAGGGGTATATGAAGATATCTCTTTAAAAAATTGGCTAGTTTCTATTCACAATCTATTCATAAATCACCTTTCAAACTAAATCATTCCTACACATTGGCTAGTTTCTTCACTTGCTGTCTATCAACTCTTTCCTTCAAGAGGTAATTCATTTCCACATGCACACATGGGATCTTGATGAGTAAATAGGATTAGTATGTTACCAAGTGTTTCTTTTTGGACCTTGTTCAAACTCTTGCTTTAGTGCATGTATTGTCTCATGATCTGGGCCTTGGGCTAATCAATTTTCATCGACCACCTTCTAAATATTTTCATAGAATCCTCTATTCTTTGAAAATCATTTATAACATCCATGTGTATCGATGTCATCTTTTCCATGTTTACAGCACTTTTGTCCCCTTTTAATAAGACAAATTTCTACTTATTTTCTCTCATGTGTTTATTGGCCAGCTTACGCTAGGGGCATCCTTTCTCCCTCATGATTGAACCTATTTTATATTGGCCTTGATCCCCTTCTACGTGTGAAGATTTTATCTTTGAATACTCCCACCTAATCGCTGGGGCATGTCACATCTTCACTTTTTAGTATGCATGACATTTTCCCTTATAAATCCCATCTATCACCTGGGCAGCCATGCTTCATTGTATTCCTATACATAGTTTCCAATTTTTATATAAAATCATAAAAAACATTCAAATATGTTTTTAAAAAATAAAAACAAAAAAAAATCATCCTACAAAACATCTCTCTTTGGTTCTCTCTTGTTCTTTTGTGTGACTCGTAGATCATCTTGATCTACCCCTGTCAAAAAAGTTGGTTTGCTTACTAATACTGTACTCTAGGGCACGATGAGTTGTTTGGTACTGTTTCATAGTGCACGATTTCTTTTCATAGGACACAAGTTTCCTCTGTTATTCCCCTTGTATATATCCTTTCTTGGGTCACCATATTTTAACACTTTTCATTAATTTGCACAAGTCGGAATCAAAGATTGATAACAAAAACATTAAATTATGTTTCTCTGTTAGGTTGGCTTATTTACTTTCTCGTATTGCATTGCATTATGTATGTTGCAAGGAGTTAGGCATCATTTACTTTCTTGTATTGCATTGCATTTTGTATGTTGCATGGAGTTGGTATTTTCAGCAATGGACAATTTTTTGTAGTATGGATTTTCATGTCATTCTACTTTTGTCGTATGCTTATATTTTTAATAAGGACCGATGACGTAGATATTTGGCAATATGATGACACTAAAGTTGTTTCAATACACTGGATGAAATCTTTCTATTTTCTTTCCATATTCATTCCTCTTCTACATCATTCTCCTATCAACATTATTCTTCTAACTCACCTGGGGCATCTTGCCCCTACCCATTCTTCTATCCATTTCTCTCAACTTTTTCGATCGTTGATCGCCTTCTTTCATCACCCCATAGAAAATTGAGGGGCATCTCTCACTTCTACTAATTTTTCTTCTACCCCTTCAAAATTTTACTAGTCTACTATCTTTGAAGTGGCATCACTTACGCCACCCCAAAGAGGGGAAAATGTAGACACCTATAATTTAGCTCGAGAAATTTAAATACTTAAATTGTGCTAATTATATCCTTTCCCACAAATTGATGACATATCATCAATAAATGCTCATTTTATCTTCTATCACCGTTAATTAGTTACATTACATTAATTAATTAACTCTTCTATCCAACAAATACACCAATTAATGACCTTCCATTAATTAATCCCCTTTCTATCTAGACCAATTAATTATTATTAATTAACAAGCTTCCTCTTCCATTAAATCAATAAATGATCATTTATTTTATTAAATCCCTCCCATATAATAAGTCATGCTAATTATTCCTCTAAAAAGATTCTATAAGCTTGCACACCTATTAATTAATCACTTGGGTTAATTAATAAATCCCCTCTAACCCCATGGGTCACTAAAGGATAAAATAAACTCTCCTAAGGTTGACTCAACCCTTTATAAACATCCCTTATCCACAACTAACCCAACCTCTCTATTATCCCACATGAAAATGGATGTAGAGATTCTTTTATCCATTGGGCTATATAAGGATCCCTCCTCCTACCTTTCTTCTTACACCTAAATGAGTATAGAGCATTCAATATAGCCATTTTATCATATTTGAAGCATTCTTCCATTAGATGAGCCAGCCTTCTCCATTTCTTGCATTCATCCACCCAAGTTTTGAAGTCATATGGAGATATCTCAAGTGGTCTTATAGTGATGATTTGACAAGACTACATTCTTGAAACCTTGGGATTTCAAGCACATAATCAACTCTTTGATTGTTAGAGATATACATAGGTTACATATCATCTCATTTAGCATTCAATAAGAAATATAAGTTAATTTGTTTAGAATATTAGCTTGAAATTTTCATTTCATGTTTAATGTAGAAATGTTGGTAGGTTTTCTTTGCTTAAGATCTTAGCATGATGATGCATAGGTTTAGTTTAGCATTGTATTGAAGCTACTAGGTGTTAGTTTCAATTCTACTTACATATCTAAATAATTCGTCCATACACTTATCAACTACTGCAACATGTATCTTATGTTGCTTGGTTGTTGTCATCTTTCTTTAAAGGGCACTTATTTGCATAGCTATACTTACCACAGTTAAAATACCCCCTACATGTCCCTTTTTTGGCTCAAACTTATTTTTGGTCTTGAAATTATTGTTTTGACCTTCATAAGCTTTCTAATAATTATTGTTATTCTTGAAAAAATGTTCTCATTATTCCTTGTTTTTGTTTTCTTATTGTTATCAGCCACAAAATTATTTTTAACTCCAAAATTTATCCATTCCATCTTTTTAGGTGGAAGTGACGAAGAAGAGTTGGTAATTCTTGATCGATTCTCTTCTTTATGTGTAGAAATGGCCTTCAATTTCTATTCTTACCTTATGGATTTTTCTAAAACCCCTTCCATGGTGGTTGGGTTGTGTACATCTATCTCTCCTCCAATGAGAGGATTCAATCCCATAATTAACTTGTATATCCTAAACTTTTTCGTTAATTTGATACTTTGGAACATACTTAAAAATTTTGGTAAACCTCTCCCAAGACTCGATTCACAATTAACTTTCCTTGAACTAAATTCGAATATTTTGTCATTTTCTAATCATAATAGAGTTGTGGAAACCAACACTACCTAAAGTATCCCTTAAACCGATCCCATGTAATTCTTATTTTAATAATTGTTCGATTTCATCTTATGACTATCCCACCAAGAGGATGTTCCATGGGAAAGTTGGTAAGTTCCCCATATTGCCTTTGTTTCTTCTAAGAAGCTCCTTATTTTAAAGTACTTCTTCATTTTAGTGAGCCAATTCTCAGCCCCATCCCCGGTTTAGTTCCATCAAACTTTGGTGGACTTATCATTTTTAAGTCATTAGTAAGTTATGTTGCCAATCTTGCCTTTTAATTTTTAAACAGATTAGGTGCACTTGCATTTGCATTTGCAACATTATTATTAGCATTTACAAAATTGTTATTTGTTGCATTCTCAATACCAATGCCCAAATTTATAGCATTAGCATTGTTTCCTGGAGGTGGCTAATTGTTATTATCAGCATCATCTTCCTCCTCTTCCTTGCCCATTACTTGTTGTTCAAGTACAACAAGACATTCTCTTGTGTCAATCAGGAAACAAGATTCTAATCAATTTTTGTGTGGTATCTTCCTCTCCACTTGGAGTCAAATTATTTGAAGCACCTCCCCTTGTTCTAACCATTTTTTTCAACAAGAAATTAAGTTTTTATCATACATGGATTCAATAGGTCTAAGAGTCAGTAACCTTTAGCTCGATACAAAAATGGAACATCCACTTTTAATGACTTAGAAACAAGGGATTTTTTTGTTTTTTACATAATGTTCTCTGTTATAAATTCATACAATTGAGAACACACATTCCAATGCAAATCCATCTCATAACAAAAATCATATGCATTGTAATGACTTGGTGTAACACCAATCTATCATTTCATGACTCGGTATTAGACCAATATCTCATGTTAAACTTGTTCTTGTGTATAAAATGTATACTTTTTTCCTTTAACCATTATGGGTAACTCAAGTGTTCTATCTAAGAAGCCTATCTCGAGTATCTCTGCATTCGATACTCATATAAAATTTTGAATTCTTAGACTAGGTGACATAAGACAATGTAACCAATAGTTTGCAATACTTTGGCCAAAGTTTTAAACATGTTTACCATGTTTACATTCCAAGACAACATACTCGTCGAAAGGAATATGTCTTTCACCCCACTTGATTTGTTATCTAGATTGGTCTTCCTTGACTTCTGTCAACCAAATCTGAGTCATAGTTTCACACTAAATAGGGACAACTCACATACACTAGTGTTGCATTCCACTCATGGCGACTAAGGAAAAATAGACATAATCAAATTTACTCTCGTCGATTTGAGTGTGTTTATTTACCCTAGGTCAACATGAGTTGATGTCCACACTTGTCCATATGACTATCTTTGTTTAGAGTAGAACCATGAACCGAGTTCCACTTATGATAGTTGAGTTAAACAAGTTGAGTGAGTTGTTGAAGCCTAGTGACTACTTCACAATATCCTCCTAATGACTTTTTCATTAAGAGATTACTCTGCAAAGAAAGAACTACACCGTAATAACCTACTAAGTTCCTCTAACAAACTGACATACTTAAGATTAATTAAATTTTATCAACATTCAGCTTATTAATTGGTTTAATTAATTATTGCACATCGTACCTAGGGGTCCACTAAGTACGCATTTATTGATCCAATAATAAATGATATTAAATGCACTTTTACACCATTTAAATGTATATAGATATAATTTGTGTTCATGCTTATGAACTTCTTAATCCTTAACCATTATTTTATCAAGCATTAAATCTCATTCGAATCAAGTAGGTAAGATCATTAAATATCTTTATTTTATGTTAATAATGTAATCAATCTTGATTGAAATCTTGTTAATTAGAATTAGTGTTATCAACATTTTGAAACCATCAACTAAATATTATATGCTTCCTAATTACCATTTCCATTTATCGCTCCTATAAAGTAGAGCATACAACCAATCAAAGTATGTATATATGCTTTATCATATACATAAGGTTAACACATTTGGTTTTTAACTAATGATGATAAGGAAGTGTTCTCTTCTTCCTAACTAAGGACTAAAGTCGTACTCATGAATTTAGAAAACATAGAGAGATTAAATTTAATAAGAATGTCAAAGCCTTCTTTATAGTATACCATTCTAATTCTGATTTCGAATAAGATTTTATATAATATAATCGTCATAGTAAAACCATTACCCTTAATTAATTGGTTCATATTATTAGTTTATTATCCAAAAACACTCTGTCTCAAGATAATTATTAACTCATGGCTGTTTCTATTCTAAGAATATTCAACATATATAATTCAGTTATCAAAAATCAATCATACAACAATTCATCTATCGAAAAGGAATTCACTTAATTCCTTACTAATAAGTATTTCATAAAATTTAATAAAATATTTTTCTGCAGTACAAAATACTAATGTGATATGCCCACATAGTTTTTCCAACAAGTTCCTTTCAAGAGAATTTCAATATATTAAGTATCCGGATAAAATCAATGACTTTGTTAATAAAACAAATGCATATTTCTATAAGTATTTATCCTTTAACTTTTCATGAAGTCCATCTAAAAATTGTTAGCATGACTCAGTTTACATGAAATGAGCATGATAAGCACTATAACATTAAAAATTATGCTTTTATCTCTTAGTTTCATAAAAAGAACACTGTTGTTTATGAAAATGTTCCAAGTACCCAAAATAAGATCAATTAAAAAGTTTGCCCAAAAAGCCACAATGTCGAAATAGAAAAGAAGTCATTTAAATCTCTTTAGGAACCATTTTCCCAAAAAAATAAGTTAAGTAATCCAACAAAATTAATTCCATCTATGTTACATCATGATAATCATTTCAAACATGATAAATTTTAAAAATGCAACCAACTATTAAAGAAGAGAATGAATAAAAATTCATGATCAATCCTCATCAATATCAAATTAATTCACCAAGCCTTAAGTTTCCACTATAATACAACCAATTTCCTATCATCAATAAAAAAGGGTTGATATATAAACATGAATGACTCGGCATGGAAAGAATACTATCATAGTAAACCTTGCTAACCAAATCCCTACCACTATCCCAAAAGAGGATACCATTTAAACAAGAAAGGTTCAACATGAACCAAATATATGCAAAACATGTATTTATAGGTGGGTTACTCAAGTCTATAACAAGACGATTTAGAACACAAGGGTGAATAAATCTAGAAAGGTCTTTCTCAACAAAACGAACCAAGATCTAAAACTAATTAATCAACACAATTCCATTTACCAAGTCAATAAAAAATCATACCTAACCATGAATTTCAAATGATCAAGCTACAATTGAATTCACTTATCAACTCGTGTATCAATTCATGACAGATAGTAATAATAAACATCAAAAAGATCAAATGGATGGAGTAAGACCTTCACTTGATAAGGGTTAGGGTTTTAAAATAAAGTATTGTAATCCCCTAACCATGTTCACAAGAAATTACTTAACCTCCAAATAAATAAAGACAAATATGACAAATATGCACAGCCTCTAATGAGACGTTTTATAAGGAATATAAACATTCCATAAAAACTTTTCATTCATCTAAGAATATGACCCCTACGAATAATGGTTAACCCAATATCCATAGTTTCCCAAATGTTAAATAAGAATCGATACAAAACATCAACAAATAACCCACAAAACGCCTCAAAAACACAAACTTTGAGGGACCCCTTTAACAAAGAAAATTTGAAACCTAGTTTCAAAGTATAACAAGAAAACATGGAATTATCCATACCCATCAAAACTAAATACTCAACCTAACCCGAGAAGGGTCATTTAGTAAAGCAAAACATAATGATCAAGAGAGAGACAAGAGCTTTACCAGCTATCCTTTCCAAACAAGCCGACCCAAGAAGGGTGACTAACTAAGAAACCAAAACTAAAAAGAAATAATAAAAGAGAATTTATCGGTCTCCCTTTACATTATGTAAAATCAGAGCTCAAAATATCCCCATCGAGAGTACCTAGAATGGGTTGAAGCTTGACTCACTTAATAACAACAAAAAGAGTAGTTACAAAGTAAAGCCATAAAAAATGATGTAAAATCGACACCAAATCATATTTCGGGCATTAAAAATATGACACAATATCCATCTATTAACACCTAGTTTAACAACAATTGAATCGTTACCAAATCCAAAAACACTTCAACTAGAACTCGATGAATTCATTTAACACAAACAAACTGTAAATACAAGGAGATATATTTATCAGAAGAAAAGATAACACAATATACCCATAAACAATCATTTGTAATTTAATATATTGCGATCACAGTCATTTTTCTAACCTTTTCAAAACTCGAGAATTAAGTATAACAAAATGCATACCATAGAGTCATTTCTATCCACAAGAAACTAATAACCTTCAAGAAAACGCAAAGGAGCAAGGAAAAAAATGATACAAAGCATGAAACTGAATCTCAGAAACTTTTTCACAAATAGTAGAATTATTTTTATGAAATCATTAAATAAAGCATTATATTGTAAAGAAATAGATTCTATCATGCCCGTAGTTCTCTTGATTTATTTTCCATGCTTCAAAAATTTCTAAAAAGATTCTATAGAAAGATCTTCATTGAAAACTCCAACCAAATCCTCTTAAAATTCCTCCATCTTTCCTTTATAGTTTCCACAACAAATTTTTTCCATTATTTCTACCATGCAATAGGAATCATTAATTTGTAAATGTAATCGAGCCGATAGTTTGAAAATAAAAATACTACATGTAGAGCAAAGGAGCTCAAAAAATCTGAATGCACAATAAAACCCAACCATTTATTTTTCCCCAAACCCAACTTACTATTTCACAGGAGGCTTTTTCTTAAGGGTCGAGGTTCATTAATGCCAACAGGACTTCCCGACCCTCAAGATTCCCACAAATTCCATCCCTTTTTTAGTTAAAAAAAACAATTGAAAATCTATTCACTAAAACTTAATAGAGCCGTGTTTTTAGTAAATTCCATCAAAACCATGCCTCATCCAAAATTGACGATACAAAAATTTATTAATCCATTCAAATCTTCCATATGCCTTTGGAATGGTACCACCGCCCATTCCCTAAATTTCCATCTAAGCCAACCACAATTTTCCCTTAGGTTAGTTCAATGCCACCTAGGTTAGGTCTCCTTCGGATTAGATATAACCATAGCTTAGGACCTTAGAAAAATTAACATTATACTTTTGGATAAATTAATATCAATGACTTAGGATAGTCCTTTAACACCCTTCAAAATATATATTTACGTTGACTTAGGTTATGGTAATATAAATAATCACAGGCATTTAGATTATTTAAGTCCCAAAGAATAACCAAAAACATTCCCTTTATTAATTTTATCAAAACAAGATAATTACATCGCATAGTAGGATGCATCCTTGAGATGTTACAACATGCCCTGTGATCCCTAGAATGCAATCCACGAATTCCAAGGCATCTCAAAGAATCAAACATGCTAACCGACTTAACAAAATGATCAAAACATCACAAAATTTTAGACATGCCTTGGATCATTGGAATTGATCCAATGTATGGTTATTCATGCATTTCTTATGAAATAGACTAAAGAACAAGTTTAATATTGCAAATTAGGCAATGAACATGCATATTCTTATAAGATGAATTTATTTCCTTCATCAAAGATACAAAATGCATTTCAAAGTTCAACATAAAGAGCATATGAAATACTTTAATATCAATTCAGAATTTCCATAGCATGATTGTATCCAATTTTAGAAGATAAAACATATCATCTACAACAAACATGATCACTCACACACACTTGGTTTTTAACTAATGATGATAAGGAAGTATTCTCTTCTACCTAATTAAGGATTAATGTCCTATTCATGAATTCAGAAAACATAAGGAGATTAAATTTAATAAGAATACCAAGCCCTTCTTTATAGTATACCATTCTAATTCCCATTTATGAATAAGATTTTATATAATATAATAATCATAGTCAAACCATTACCCTTAATTAATTGGTTCAGATTATTAGTTTATTATCCAAACAATACTCTATCTCAAGATAATTATTAACTCATGGTTGTTAATATTTTAAGAATATTCAACATATCTAAATCATATATGCAACATATATAAGTTAGTTATCACAAATCAATCATACAACAATTAATTTATCAAAAAAGGAATTCACTTCATTCCGTACTAATAAGTATTTCATAAAATTTAATAAAACATTTTTTTCTAGTACAAAATACTAATGCGATATGCCCACATAGTTTTTCTAGCAAGTTAGTTTCAAGAGCATTTCAATACATTAAGTATCTGAATAAAATAAATGACTTTGTTAATAAAACAAATGCAACTTTCTATAAGTCTTTCTCCTTTCACTTTTCACGAAGTCCATCTGCAAAATTGTTAGCATGAGTTAGCTCACAAGAAATGAGCATGATAAGCGCTATAACTTTAAAACAATATTCTTTTATCTAACAATGTTGTAAAAGGAACACTATTATTTATGAAAATGTTCCAAGTACCCAAAATAAGATAAATCGTAAAGTTTTCCCAAAAACCAACAATGTCGAAATAGAAAAGAATTCATTTAAATCTCTTTAGGAACCATTTTCCCAAAAAAGAAGTTAAGTAATCCAACAAAATTAATTCCATCTATGTTACAATCATGATAATCATTTCAAACATGATAAATTTTATAACAATAATCAACTATTAAAGAAGATAATGAATAAAAATTCATGACCAATCCTCATTAATATCTAATTAATTCGCTAAACCTTAAGTTTCCATTATAATAGAACTAATTTCCCATAATCAATAAAAAAGGGTTGATATATAAACATGAATGACTCAAAGATGGATAAAATACTATCATAGTAAAACCTGCTAGCCAAATCCCTACCATTATCCTAAAAGAGGATACTATTTAAACAAGAGAGATTCAACATGAATCGAATATATACACAATACGTATCTACATGTGGGTTACTCAAGTCTATAACAAGACGATTCATAACACAAAGGTGAAGAACTCTAGAAGGGTATGTCTAAAAAATAAGTGAGATCTAAACCCAATTGATCAACACAATTCCATTCAACCAAGTCAACAGAAAATTCATACCTGACCATGCATTTCAAATGATCAAGCTATAGTTTAATGCACTTATCAAATTGTGTATCAATTACTAACAAGATAGTAATAACGAACATCAAAAGAGAAAATGGATGGAGTACGACCTTTACCTGGTAAAGGTTAGGGTTCTGAACTAAAGTATTATAACTCCCTTAACCACGTTCACAACAAAGTACTCAACCTCAAACTCAATAAAGACCAATATGAAAATGTGCATAGTCTCTAACGAGAAGTTTTGCAAGGAAGATAAACATTCCATAAAGAACATGTTTCAGTCATCTAAGAATATGACCCCTGCAAATAATGGTTAACCCAATATCCACTATTCCCCAAATGTTAAACAAGAATCAGATATAAAACATCGACATCTAACCCACGAAAATCCTCAAAAATAGAGCTTCGAGGGGCCCCTTTAACAAAAGAGATTGTGAAACTCAGTTTTGAAGTATAAGATGAAAACCTGAGACTATCCATAACCATAAGGTTAACACACTTGGTTTTTAACTAATGATGATAAGGAAGTATTCTCTTCTACCTAATTAAGGATTAAAGTCCTATTCATGAATTCAGAAAACATAAGGAGATTAAATTTAATAAGAATACCAAACCCTTCTTTATAGTATACCATTCTAATTCCCATTTCTGAATAAGATTTTATATAATATAATCATCATAGTCAAACCATTACCCTTAATTAATTGGTTCAGATTATTAGTTTATTATCCAAACAACACTCTATCTCAAGATAATTATTAACTCATGGCTGTTAATATTTTAAGAATATTAAACATATCTAAATCATATATGCAACATATATAAGTCAGTTATCACAAATCAATCATACAACAATTCATTTATCAAAAAGGAATTCACTTCATTCCGTACTAATAAGTATTTCATAAACTTTAATAAAACATTTTTTTGTAGTACAAAATACTAATGTGATATGCCCACATAGTTTTTCCAAAGTTACTTTCAAGAGCATTTCAATACATTAAGTATCCGAATAAAATAAATGACTTTGTTAATAAAACAAATGCAACTTTCTATAAGTCTTTCTCCTTTCACTTTTCACGAAGTCCATCTAGCAAAATTGTTAGCATGAGTCAGCTCACAAGAACTGAGCATGATAAGTGCTATAATGTTAAAACAATATGCTCTTATCTAACAATTTTGTATAAGGAACACTATTATTTATGAAAATGTTCCAAGTACCTAAAATAAAATAAATCGAAAAGTCTCATTTAAAACCAACAATGTCGAAATAGAAAAGAATTCATTTAAATCTCTTTAGGAACCATTTGCCCAAAAAAGAAGTTAAGTAATCCAACAAAATTAATTCCATCTATGTTACAGTCATGATAATCATTTCAAACACGATAAATTTTATAACAATAATCAACTATTAAAGAAGATAATGAATAAAAATTCATGACCAATCCTCATTAATATCTAATTAATTCGCTAAACCTTAAGTTTCCATTATAATAGAACCAATTTCCTATAATCAATAAAAAAGGGTTGATATATAAATATGAATGACTCAAAGATGGATAAAATACATCAAGAAAAACCTTTAGCCAAATCCCTACCATTATCCTAAAAGAGGATACTATTTAAACAAGAGGGATTCAACATGAACCGAATATATGCAAAACACGTATCTACATGTGGTTTACTCATGTCTATAACAAGACGATTCATAACACAAAGGTTAAGAACTCTAGAAGGGTATGTCTAAAAAAAAGTGAGATCTAAACCCAATTGATCAACACAATTCCATTCAACCAAGTCAATGAAAAATTCATACCGACCATGCATTTCAAATGATCAAGCTATAGTTTAATGCACTTATCAAATTGTGTATCATTTTACTAATAAGATAGTAATAACGAACATCAAAAGAGAAATGGATGGAGTACGATCATTTTCGATAAAGGTTAGGGTTATGAACTAAAATATTATAACCCTCTTAACCACGTTCACAACAAAGTACTCACCCTCCTAATAAATAAAGACCAATATGAAAAATTTGCATAGTCTCTAACGAGATGTTTTGCAAGGAAGATAAACATTCCATAAAGAACATGTTTCAGTCATTTAAGAATATGACCCCTAAAAATAATGGTTAACCCAAGATCCACTATTCCCCAAATGTTAAACAAGAATCGGATATAAAACATCGACATCTAACCCATGAAAATCCTCAAAAATAGAGCTTCGAGGGCCCCTTTAACAAAAGAAATTGTGAAACTCGGTTTCAAGTATAAGATGAAAACTGAGACTATCCATAACCATAGGAACACAAGACTTGAGCCAACTCAAGAAGGGTGATTTAATTAAGAAAAACATAATGATCAAGATAAATACATGAGCTTTACCATTCATCCTTTCCAAACAATTCGACCCAAGAAGGGTGACTAACTAAACAAATGCAACTAAAAAGGAAAATGATAGGAGATTTTATCGGTCTCCTTTTCCATTATACAAAAGAAGAGCTCAAAATATTCCCATTGAGAGTACCTAGAATGGGTAAAATCTTGAGTCACTTAATAAAAAAACAAGTAGTTATGAAGTAAAGCCATAAACGAATGACCCAAATATTGAAACCAGAGCCAAGTTCAGGCATTAAAAATTTGACACAATATCCATCTGTTAACACCTAGTTTAACAAAAACTGAATTGTTACCAAATCCAAAAAGACTTCAACCAGAACCCTGTGAATTTGTTTAACACCAACATATTGCAAATACAAGGAGATATATTTAACAAAAGAAAAGATAACACAATATCCCCATAAACAATCATTTGCAGTTTAATATATTGTAGTCACAGTCATTTTTCCAACCTTTTCAAAACCCATAATCAAGTATAACAGACTTTATACCATAGAGTCATTTCTATCCACAAGAAACTAGTAACCTTCAAGAAAATGCAAAGGAGAAAGGAAAGCAAACAATACACAAACAAGAAAGAAAATCTAAGAAATTTTTTTCACAAATAGTATAATTATTTTCATGAAATCGTTAAACAAAACATTATATTGTAAAGAGATAGATCCTATCATGCCTGGTTGTGCTCCTGATTTTTTTCCATGCTTCAAACCTTTCTCGCAAAGATTCTAATGAAAGATATTCATTGAGAACTCCAACCAATTCCTCTAAAAAATTCCTCCATCTTTCCTTTATAGTTTCCACAAAAAAAAATCCACTATTTTTTCCATGCAATGAATTTTTTTAATTTGTAACAAAATCAAATTGATAGTTCAAAAAATGAAAATACTAAATGCAGAGCTAAGGATCTCGAAAAATCTGAATGCATAATAAAACCCATTCATTTATTTTTCCCCAAACCCATCTTGCTATTCCCGGAGGTTTTCCGCTCAAGGGTCGATGTTCATTAATGCCAACGGATGGCCACCGGCCCCAAAATTCCCTCGAATGCCATCCCTTTGTTAGTTATAAATAACAATTAAAAATTTATTCACGAAAAACTTAGCAGATTCGTATTTTTAGAAAATTCCATCAAAACCATGCCTCAAACAAAATTTATGGTACAAAACATTTATTAATCCATTTAAATCTTCCATCTTCCTTTGGAATTGTACACCGCCCATTCCCTAACTTTCCATCCAAGCCAACCACGCTTCCTCTTAGGTTAGTTCGATGCCACATAGGTTAGGTCTCCTTAGGATTAAATTTAACCATAGCTTAGGATAAATTAATATCAATGACTTAAGATAGTCCTTTAATACCCTTCAAATATATATTCACCTTAACTTAGGTTAGGGTAATGTAAATAATTAGAGGCATTTAGATTATTTAAGTCCCAAACAATAACCGAAAACATTACCTTTAGTAATTTTATCAAAACAAGATAATTAGATCACATAGTAGGATGCATCCTTAAGATGCTACAGACACCCCTGTGATCCCAAAAATACAAGCTTGAGTTTGAAGACATCTCAGCAATCAAACATGCTAACCAGATTAACAAAATGATTGAAACATTGAAGAATCATAGACATGCCTTGGATCATTGCAATTGATCCAAGGTATGGTTATTCCTACATTTGTTATGAAATAGACTGAAGAACAAGTTCAATATTGCAAATTAGGCAATGAACAAGCATATTCTTATAAGACTGAATTTATTTCCTTCATCAACATACATAATGTATTTCAAATTTCAGCATAAAGAGTATATGAAATACTTCAATATCAATTTAGAATTTCCATAGCATGATTGTATCCAATTTTAGAAGATAAAACATATCATCTACAACAAACATGATCACTCAGTTCTAAAGAGTACACCATCTTCAAAACAAGAATCATTTATCAAAATTTACAACTTCAGTTACAGAAGCAAGTAAGGATATCAACCATGGCGAGGCATTACACAAGCTACACTTAGTCCTTGATTACTCTAAAACACAACAAAATCCTTACATCAGAAGCAGGACAATGAGAGTCACATGCCGAGTTGTAGGGATCCATACATAACGTACTTAGTAGAAGTTCTAGACTCTGTAGAGTTGGGAAATGGAAGACATCATCGAGAGTGTCAAGATTCCAAAGTTTGAGAAAATTCCACCATACCAATTCTTAAATCCAAGAAGCCCTAGTTCAAGGAATGAATGCAAAATTAAGCACACGAACCTATCCATAGGTTTCAATGCTTCAAATAAATTGTACTAGGATTGGGATGATGCCTTCTAAGTGTTTACTTGTTACAATCGAGTTATAGAGCTCATGAATAGTGAATGTAAACTTCAAGCTCGCTTGCTGTGTAGAATTGCTACTAAATATAGGGGAAATAATGAATAAAAGCCAAGTAAAATGCATATGGCTATCTCCAAACATTAAAAATATGTTATTTACCTTCATCCTCTCCTAATACAATCATTCCTCTCGAGATTTTTCATACTAAAACTAAATATCCTTGTTTTGCATCCAAAACCACTATTCCTATCTTCACTCAACCACCCCTCAAGATAGCTAACTGAACTCTAGCTTAAGTAAATACCCTAACAACTCTAAATCTCACTTATCTAACTTGGTTCCACTTAAAAACAAGATATCCAAGTCATATTTACATACATTGGCCTTCTCATGCACAAATAGGCCTTATTTAGTATATATAAAGCTACTTGTTCAAATTTTAAAATTTGAAATACATGCTTTGGAGGGAAATGATAACACACATACCTAAGATAACCTAGGATCAGACTCAAGCATGAAAAAATTTAGTGAAAACCTATTGATGCTCCCGCATCACCATATTTACTTGATAAATCCCAAGATCCACCAATAATGGAGCCTTCTCTTATTGTTTAGCCTCCACCACAAAGTCAACAATATTACTAAATAAAGAAACCATTCCACCTTCTTCTGAAAAGATAGTTCCATCTAATGAAAAATATTATTTTGTGTAGATGACCCACCACTACTCATTAGTGTTGTTATTCGCGATGCTCAATTGTGTAGAGTACTTATGGATGAAGGGTATAGAATCAAGCTATCTTCTTACTCTCTAATAAAAACCTCATACTCTTTGTTGAGAACCTCAAACCTACTAGCCTAACTTGTTGAGGCTTCAAGAAAATTAATAAAAACCCAAAGGATGCATGGTTACATATTACACTTGGACCCAAAATGGTTAGTATAAAGCTTATGGTTGTAGATCATACTCTTTCTTATAAAATATTAATGGGTCAACCTTGGACACATCATTTACATGTAATCACATCATCCAAGTACTAGTGTATCAAATTCATTCAAAAAACCAATACTTTAAGCATGATACCAATCCCAATCCTTGATATGTTCTCGTACCATTTCCTAATAAGACTTTCCTCATGCCCACCGCTCCCGAGATCCAAGGCATTTCATATCCATAATTATTATTTTTAAGTATGAAATTCATATTAAATTAGCAGATTTAGATGATGATGAACCTAATGAAATCCAAAATAGGGTCGATAAGAATCGATTACTGATGACATTGTGTAGTGGTTTTCGCCGTCCTCTTATCATGGGATCGGTATACACCACAACCTAATCCAAGAAGAACTGTTTATCATGCCTCAAATGCGAACCACTTATAATGTAATGAATTAAGCATTAAAAAATATTTTATGAACATTTCCCTCTTTCACCCCCATATTTTAGTAAGATTGGTGTCGTAGATAAAGAGGAGGTATCTCAAGAGGAAGATATTATCTTTCCCCCTAATGATGAGGACTACATCATTTCATAAGATGATTTTAGACACTTAGAAGTATTACACTACCAACATGCCTTGGCCCAAATGCAATCCTTGCGAGTCCTATATAATACCATTGACGCATCTTATGAACCTCATATTTACTTCCAAAAATAGGGAAAAGATGAAATACTTCCGTATATGCCTCCCGATAATCTTCACTATTGGAAACTCCCTCAGTAGTGGAGCAACTCCATGATTATTCATCCTATCATCCTTCTAAAGTAATTTCAACTCCTACCATAACTCCACTACCTTCTTTAGCTTCGAGTTAACCTCGATAGTTGACAATGGTCCCTATGCTACTAGCATTAAAATTGTGGATTGTGAACCCAAAGAGGTCACCTTTGATGCTAGGGTATTGGATGTACAACAAACTATCTCTAAGAAAAATCGAAACAGAAAAGATACGCATGCTTAGATATTGATATAGAATATCATGTCCCTCTCACCACTTTAGATTATGATGAGGTTATCCTAGGCATCCTATATGCATGGGATGATAGAATCCTTCAAAACCATCACGAACTTGGGAATTTACCCAAAACACCCACATGTTTTATTATTATGTCATTACTATTGATCCTTATCGGGATGAAGTGGCTAAATTAATCTTGAAGCTGCATATCATTTTTAGAATGGAAATGATATGTTGGTTGAATCAACTATCAATGTGCAACTTGATGTCAATCCCTCGCATGTAGTCATGCTTGGAGATTATTTTCCCTATTTACATGAGCATCACATTGAAATCCTAAGAAAACACAAGGAATTATTTGCATGGGGATATGTTGTTATGTCGACATTGATCTCAATATTTTCTCCCATAATATTATCACCCATCTCGACATTGTGCATGTATGACATAAGATAAAAAAATTTCCTCCTAAAATCAATGACCTTTTCACGAAGAAATCATCGAGCTTCTATATGAAAAATTCATTTGCACTGTGGACTATTGTGAATGGGTTTTTAACCTCATCCCAATTTGGAAGAACACTACTCTCACCATCCAATTTTTAACCAATTTCATAAACCTTAACCTCAATTTTTTAAGGGATATCTTTCCTTTACCCTCTATCAACGTCATTAAATTCACAAAAGGGTACAAAATTTTATCCCTTATGAATGGGTTATAGAGGTATAACTATATTCAAATCACTCCTAAAGATCAAGATAAGACCACCTTCAAAATAAAATGGGGTACTTATTGTTATGTCAAGTTGCCTTTCCGTCTCAAAAATGTTGGTGCAACATATCAAATGATGAGTGCATAAATTGACTTATTATATCATCCATATGACTATTGATTTTCTCCTAATTATGTTAATGAATATATGGGGGATGTTCTAGATAGTTATATTCTTAGTAAGATTGATGCATTTCTCTTGTTCTTGTCTCATGTGAACTAATGACTCGTAGAAGTTCCCACTAACTACTTTTATGAGTAATGTGATGACTGTGTAGGTTGATAAAGCGCATCCTTTACCAATTTTATGGAAGTAATCAAGAAGACTGAGTCTCTTGCCACCATGTCATTCTAGAGGATTTTCCTAATGGCAACCTACAAATGAGGGCCCTATTTTTTAGGGTGCCATTGAGATTTAATTAGGTTGTTATTTAGTTTAAACTATGTCCTATCATTGTGGCACAATCTATACTTAATTATCTCGTATAAAGACACCCTCTTGAAACTATTTCATAGTCATTAGTTGGTATACTTCAAAAATTATATACCATTAGTAGCTATTGTAGTTTTATGATAAAAACATGTTTTGAACTTACTCGAATCAATATATAATCTATATGTTGTTTTTGAGTATTTGTTAGTGTTGAAGTACCTCAATCTTGAAGGAGATAAAGGGCACACTCACCTAAGGAGATTGGAGGGTTGATATTTCATGCATGCTCATTATCTATGATAAATTTCAGTTCTAGTACTTTGATTTGAATGGTTTTTTAATGCAATATTCTATTTCCTTTCTTTAGTATCTTTACTTTCTATTATTTCAATTCATGTGTGCATTTCAATTCGGTTAATTAGTTTCCTTTGAATCATTTTATTAAAAAAATGTTTTTTCAGTAGCTTAGATGTATTTCCTGAATTATATGTCTTTCCTTTCAATAGATTAGAGTTACATTTACTTTTCATCGTGTAGGAAAGAAATAAGAGAACGATAACAATTGAAATCCCCCAAAGAAAACCACCACAACAACTGAGTTGCATAAGACTTCATTTCATACATCCTAGGACATAGCCTTGGTTTTATAATGACATCGAAAATTGAATTTGTTGGTTAAATGATTGGAGAATACAACAACCCATCATTTTTGGCACCATTTCCGGGGACACCATAAGCACAACACGCCATTTTATTCACCTTACATGTTATGGGTGTTAGTGAAGTTAATATATGCAACTAGTAGAATTCCTAAGCCTTGTTTACATGACCAATATTGATGCACAGGCCACGGGATGCTCAAGGGAGATTTATACCTCGTAATATTCAAAGAATATCTCCAAATAGAGCACAAGTAGGGAACACTAAAAGTGACACTGAATCTAATATAACACCTAGGAGTGATACTGAATAGTCCACACCATATTATTTAGAACCTAAGAAAAATTATGAGATGGGAGACAATGGAAATGATGAGGAATGACCCTTTGGTAGGACCTTTACTTATCCCATTGTCCTAAATGAGGATGAGGATGCACCTATGAAAAACATTTATCCCTCCATCCTCCCTATATTTCAAGGTATGCCCATATAATACCCAAAAAAATTCGTATTTGAATTCAAAGTTCTTTACCAGACATATGACTACAAAACAAACAACCAAAAACTCAAAAAACTTTCCTTCCATCCTCAAAGAATCTGCCATGAGACGGTTCATGGTATTTCCCTCTAACTCCATTCATTTATGGGAGGACATGAGACATATTTTTGGAAAAATATTAAGAATAATACATGGGAATATATAGGAGAGAAGAGTTCTTCCAGATAAAGTAAACATAAGATGAAAATATGGAAGATTATCTAGACAAAAATTTTCTCCATAGGAGTGGTTATGAGTTAAATGCATAAATCACTAAGACAATTTTTCTTAAAGGACTTGATGATGAAACCAAAGACTCCCTCCATCTCATGGGAGGAGGTGATGTACATAAACTCACCATGGCACAAATTTTTGAGTTATGTAGGAGTTATTCTAGAACAAGATGAGGTATAAGGTGAAGGAAAACATAAAAAATTCCCTAGGTACCTCAAAAATTCTAAAAGAAATGGCTAACATGAAAACATACATCTTATCATGGTTAACCTCAACCATAGATGGGTTGAAATCCAAGAGCAATGGTTCAAGATAACTTTTAGATATATACTATCCTAAATGTAGGAAGAGACGTCCTTTAAGAGAATGCCCTTTAGATGTCACAAAAATGTGCTTAATTTGTGATGTCTTTGACCATGATACCAATCATTGAAATCTCCGACCTCATCGTAAAGAGATATTGAATGTCATAACTCAAGTGAATGCAGAGGTAAAATTCAAGCAATGATCAAATAACTAGTTTGTTTATGCCCTAAGACCTGATCATAACCCTTGGTGATGCCATGGCCCAATCAGCCCTCCTCCACCAACTTGGGAAAGCCTAACTGGACACCACCAAACTGGATGACTTATCCACAACCACCACCATGGGTTCCTCCATACAATTAGCAAGGTTTGGCACCACCAACCAATACACCACCATGGAAAAATCAATAATGGGTACCTCAACAAAATTCTAATCAACCAAGGAGGTTTGCATAACAATAAAAATATTTAACGCATCGATCAAAACAAAATTATCAGCAAGGGAAAGAAACAAAAACTCAACTTTCCGCTCAACCTGTCTCAAACCCAAAAAATCAACAAATAACTTCAATTAATGAAATAGGACATGAAGAGACCGTGCAAGTGAATACAATTAATAACGTGCGGTTGAGGTATGGAAGAACAGTAAACAATCCTCCCATAGTTATCACAAAATTACCTGAGGAAAATGAGAGGATACTAGAGGAAAATGAGAGGATACCATAGGAAAATGAGAGGTTACTCGAGGAAAATGATGAAATTGGACATGTTCCACAAACATGAGCCACTAAGAGGAATTGAGGATTTTCTGTCACGGTTGAATCTTAGGAGTATCCTATAGATTTCATTGTCTTTCTCAGAAGTTAGGATACATAGTCATCTTAGGAAGACCCTAGTTAGCTACTTGTTGCTACATACATTGATTGTAGGTTAGGAAATATGACTATTTCAAATGGGAAAAAAACAAAGTATATTTCCCTTTATCCTCCTACCCAATCTTATGTGGATGTTTGTGAACGTGTGTGGGTAGATTTTTCAGATACTAACAATATGATTTCTTCTTATCTAGTTACCATTGCAATGAAAAATCATATGGAAGAAATTATGGAGCCATAGTTAATGTCTAATGAAGATGATATTGTGGATACGAAAACAAGAATTGTGGCTACGGAAATCCAAACAATGGCTACATAAATGACTATTTTGAACTAAGTGGATAATATCACCTTGGTAAGTGACATTTTTATTGAAAATTTTGAAGATACCATTGATTACCATGAAGAAAATATAGTCATTGAATTTCATTGTCCCTTAGCTAAGGTTGTATCCCTTGAAAACATGAATATTTTTCACATGCTACAACCTCATGCTTGTCCCTTGAACTCTTTGATTGCTGATACAAAATTTGTTATTCTTACTTAAAGACACTAAGCAAGTAATTGTTGAGGTAAGAAGAGAACTAACCATTGAGAACAATTTAGAGGACAACCAAGAGGCTAGGGTCATAGATGTCTTGAGTAATCATTCAAAATATTTTTCTTTGGATTACACTAACATGAATGGGATTCATCTAAGCATCTTCAAGATAACCATATCTATACCGAGGATGTTAAACCAACTAGATAGGCACAATGCATAATTAATGCAACACTTAGAGACATTTTCAAAAATGAAATCAGAAAAATGTTGAGGGTAGGATTCATCTATGCGATATCTAATAGTTAGTGGGTATTTCCTCTAGTTATAGTTCCCATGAAAAATGGTAAGTGGAGAATCTATATAGATTATAGGGAGATTAACAAAGCCACCAAGAAAGATTACTTTCCCCTTCCTTTTATTGATCAAGTTTTGGACAATCTTGTAGAAAAAAATAATTCTCTTTCTTGGATGGTTTCAGTCGATATAACCAAATTAGTATAACACCAGTTGATCAAGATAAGACCACCTTTACTTATCCCTAGTGTACATTTTCATATAGAGTTCTACCATTTGGAAATTTTAATGCACCTAAAACCTTTCAGAGAGCATTTTTGGATATTTTTATAGACCTCACTAATGACTATGTTGAAGTTTACATGGATGATTTTACCATCCACGGGTCTAATTTTGAAGAATCTTTGAATAATATTGAAAAATTACTAATAAGATGTGAGCAACACTAGATTTCCTTGAGTCATGAAAAATGTTTGATAATGGTTGATCAGGGAATTTTCTTGGGTCATCATATTTCTACTAAGGGCATCCAAGTTTATCCTAAAAATATAGAAGTCATTACTAAATTTCATACACCAATAGATCATATTGATATAAAGAGTTTCCTTGGACATGCAGGATACTACAAACAATTTATAAAGGATTTTAGAAATATTTTTGCACCCATGTTCTCTTTGCTAGAAAAATATTGTGTTTTTGAATGGTATCCTCAATTTCAAAGAGATTTTGAAATTATCAAGGAGAAATTGACCACTTCCCTAGTTTTGAGAGGACCCAATTGGGGACAAAATTTTCATATTCACACTGATGCTTCTAACACAACAATGAGAGTTGTTCTTAGAAAAAGGATGAGGAAGACTAGATGTATGCCATCTATTTTATAAGAAAAACCTGACCCCCATAGATAAGAACTACACTACTACGAAAAGGAATTTCTAGTTGTTGTTTACTCTCTGAATAAATTTAGACACTACATTACTGGACAAAAAATATTTATGTATACTGACCATTCAACCATAATATATTTGATGAATAAACTAGTAGTAGGGGGCATAATTATTAGGTGGTTACTTCTTTTGCAAGAATTTAACGTGACTATTATTGATAAGCTTGGAAAGGACAATGTTGTTGCTGACTTTCTTTCTAGATTGAATGTTTCAAGAGAAAAGGAAGTAGTCCAAGATCAATTTCCGATGAACACTTGTTTACAGTCTTAACACATCCTCCATGGTTTACTAATCTTTCCAAATACCTCACTATAGGGAATTTTTCATCTTACTTTACCAATAAAGAACGTAAAAGACTAGTCAAAAATAGTGCTTCATACACATGGTGTGATGGAATTCTATTTAAATGTTTTCTGACATGGTTCTTCACAGGTGTGTTTAAGAAGATCAAGTGTATGACATAATCTGCGAGCTTTTCATGATGAGTATGAAGCAGGACATTACTTAGTGAAGAGGAAAATTCACAAGGTTCTTGGAGTTGGGTACTACTAGACCTCTCTCCACAAATCCGTCAAAAAGTACGTATGGCAATGTGATGCATGTCAGTGAATGGGGAATCCTACATTGTCCACAAAAATTTCCATCAATCCTTAGCTAGTATTAGGGCCATTTGAGAAGTGGGGAATTTATTTCGTTAGAACTTTTGATCCCCCATCCCACGGAAAAGAGTACCTTTTGGTGTGTAATGAATAAGTTATAAAGTGGGCCGAAGTTCAAACATTGACATATGTCGGTGAGGATTTTGTAGCTGAATTCTTCTCCAACCAGATCCTACTAAGGTTTGGAGCTCCCAGAGCCATTATATCTAATCAAGGCCCTCAATTCATGTCTAACTTGATTGAGGCCATCCTGAAGATCTACCAAATCAAGTATTGAAATCATCACCATACCACCCTCAATCTAATGGGCAGGTGGAGGCCATAAACAAAGAGTTGGAGAAAATATTAATCAAAGTTATCATGTCAATGCAAACAAGAAGAATTGGGTGCCAAGGCTTCCTGAGGTAGTTTGGGCATATAACACCACTAGACAACCACCACCACCGTTTTTCCCCATATGAACCGGTATATGGGAAGAAACTTTTTCTTTGTATGGAATTTGATAAGGCCAAAATATTTCTCATTAATATGTAATAAATGATCTTATTTTACTCTCCTTTTTATCAATTTTGACTACATTTTGTGACTTTTTTATCTAGTATAAGTTATGATGTAATCTGTCCATATTTTACTAAATTTAGTTCTAACATATAAAAACTCTATAATTCCTAAAAAATTGTGTGGAAATTTGGTTTTTTTAATAAAACATGTCACAATTAGTTAGAAGAACGAAGTATGAAGTGATCAACATGTTTTTAGGAGCATTGGCTTCAATACGACTTAGTTACTGAAACTTCTAGACTTAGTTCCGAAATCCATCACACAGTTTATGAGCTCTATCACTTAGTTCCAAAAAATTTAGAATTATTTCCAGAACTCTTGCATTTAGCTCTGGAACTTTCATGGTTAGATCTGGAATAATCCCCTTTAGTTTCATAACTTCTCCAAAGTTCCGAAACCAATGGGAATCTATTTATTTTGACAACATCCAATGATAAAGCAATCAATGAGCCTTTCAATTAGGAGTAGATTAGAAGATTTCCAATTCTTCATACTTAAAGATCCAGGGATAATTTATCATATAGTTGTATGTCCAACAAGGTTCCAAATTCAACATCTATTTTGGGCACTATTCAGTTCCATTTGAATCGGTAGAACAACTATGGCCATAAATGCATATTTGAATGAAATATATATAAATACCTACAGATAGATTTTATATATATATACATACAGATACATAGAGAAAATATAGAGATATAGAGAGATACAATAAGTTTTTGTAAGACAGAACATTTCAGCAATAAAATAGCCACTTTGTTTTGAGAGAATATTACTTTGTCAAATTCGATTCAAGGTGGAGCAAGGGCCCACTCCTCCAAGAACCAGGATCCTCGTTTTATTGGTATTTATATTTCTAAAGAAAATAGTGTAGATCTATTAATTTTGTAAATGCTTTTGATTCTTTAAGTTGAACTCTGTTGTATACTTGTCCTTGCAAGTGTTATAGACTAGATTTTTATTTCCTTACAAGCTTTTTCACAGCATTTTCAACTGTGTGTTTATTTCCAAGAAAAGTGTGTTTACTTCTGTATCATGTGTTTATTTCTAGAAATCTATTTACTTATGTATTATATGTTTATTTATAGCAATCTATTTACTTCTGTATGTGTGTTTATTTTCAGCAATGAGTGTTGATTTCAACAAGTTTCTTATAGCATAGATATAATAAGGCTTTGGCCATGGAACCCTAAGGACACTGTAAAAACCCAAAAAAATAATAATAATAAAAACCTACAGTCAATTAATAAATCACTAGGATTATTCTTGTTGTATATAGCTTGAGACACAACAAAGAGTTGATTAAATGAAGGGAATAATGACACCCATCATTTTTGGCACTATTTTCGAGGAGCCACTAGTTATAATTGTATAATTAAGTGTCAATAAGAGCATTAATCATACATTTAGTAATTGAAAAATATTCCCTACGCTATCATAAAATTAGTGAGTAGACTAAGATACTCCAAGGGTAGATTTCTCCAAAAATATCTCGAACAAGAATTATCAACATCCTCCCATTCAAATAAAGAAGTTGTATAAGAATTAGAAGTACTATTGTCCCTATCGACAAGAAGCAAAACTTCCATGTTTAAAATTCTTGGATCATTCATTAGAAGGAAATGGAACCTTTAGAAAAATGATTATATCCCAAGACTCGTTTAGAGAAAGTTTTGATTCATAATTGAGTAGTCAACCTCCTACTCCTGACTTTTCACCTTCTCCAAAGAAGATCACATACCACATTTATTGGGAGAAAGAACTGGAAGATACTTTTGTAGATTTGGTATGAGAATATGAAAGTGAACTTGATAGGACCTTTACCTATCCAATTCAGTTGGAGGATGATGAAACAACTATGAAGAATATTTCACCTATACACTTGCCCACATTTAGAGGGATGTCATCTGAGGATCCTGACCAATTTCTATTTGAATTTAAAGTACTGTGTCAGACCTATGATTACAAAAAAGATAATCAAAAGCTCAAGTTATTTCCATCTACCCAGAAGGATGCAATAATGAGGTGGTTTATTATATTAACATATAATTCTATTACCACTTGGGCACAAATGGAAACTACCTTCCTAGACAAATATCAATACTACTATAGAGGGAGAAACAAGAAGGAAGAATTTTTTAAAATCAAGCAGGAAGAGGATGAGAATATGGAAGATTATTTAGAAATATTCCTCTTTATAAGTAAAAGGTGTGGATTTGTACTCAGAAAGAGTTAAGAAAAACCATTTTTCTTAAAGGTATGGATGTTGAATCTAGGGGAGTACTTGATTTAATAGGAGGTAGAAACATTAATCAATTGAGAATGAAAGATATTAAAGACATTTGTATAAGTTATTCAAGAATAAGGGCTAGACCTAGGAAAGTAAAAACAATTAAAAGTATGAATCCGGATATGAACAAACCGATGGATGAACTAGACAACTTTAAAACAAACATTCTAGTTCAATTAACCTCCAACATGGATGGATTTCAAGCTAAAGCAAATGCTAAAATTGAACCATTAGCTATGTATTGTCTTAAATGTAGGAAAAATCATGCAAAAAGAGATTGTCCTCTAAATAAAATAGAAATGTGTCTTAGTTGTGAATCTAGGGACCATGAGAGTAATACTTTTTCTCTTCTTCCATTTATAAAAAATCAGCTTAAACAAACCAGTACTCCATCCGCATCAAAAGAAGTAAAATTTTTCCAGAAACAACCTATCTAGGGGAAGTTCATGCCAAGGTCATCTCCTAATCCTTGGATGATGTCATGGGCTAATCATTCAGTACCAAAAAGTTGAGGACAACCACCTTGGGCCCCTCAACCAACTTGAAACCCCAAGATTGTGCAAGACAATCTTAGTATGCTCAAGGACACCAACAACCATGGTCTGGTCAAAGTAACCCATATTCTTGGTAACAACCTAGGTGGATCCCTAATAACTATGCTTAGGGGAAGACATATCCCAATCAGAATCAACAAGCCATAATGGGTTCCTTAGCACAAAATTCACAAACTGAAAATGTGGTTCAAACACAAATACCAGCACAACCAGTTGTTAATCCCAAAAACAAACAAACAACTCTTGTCTATGGGACAGAACAAGAAAAACCAGTTGATCTTAATTCCACGCATTGTAAACATATTCAAACTTGATCTGGGGAAATAATTAGTAGTCCACCTGTTATAATTACTGAAATAAAAAAAGAAACTAAAACCCCTAGTTTGGTTGTTCCCAAGAAGGATGAAAAAGAAAAATATATGGATCCAGATAGCAACTCTACTGAAACTCCATTTCCAGATAGATTTAAATAAGTTATAGGGACCAATGAATATGAGTTTGTGTAGGAGTTGAGGAAATTAAATATTGAAATACCATTGTTGCAAGTAATCAAGGACATTCCGGGGTTGAACAAGTTAATCAAAATGTTATGTTTAAGAATACCTGGAAGGAAGAATATGTACCCTAGGACTATTAAGGTAGATGTGAAACTTGTTGATTTATTAGTAGGAAAAATCATACTTCCCAAATACGAGAGATCCCTGAAGTCCTGTTATTTTTGTCTCTATAGGAATAAATATATACATAATTTTTGGTTGATATGGGAGCAGCTATAAATGTGATGATAGTGGAAACTTTGAAAACATTACCATTAACAGTATACAACCTACTAACTTCATATTACGGATGGAAGACCATTCTCAGCAAAACTAGAAGGATTTATTGAAGATGTGGCGTTTATGGTGGAGGCATGGGAATGTCCAGGTGGACTTCCTTATATTGCAGCTAAAAGATAAAAAACTTGGTTATCCCATTATTTTGTGCGCATAATGGTTAGCCACATTTACCGACTTAATCGATTGCGAGATCGGTGATATGACTATCTCAAATGGTAATAATTATAATAAAATTTCCTTATATCCCTTTGCATAACCTTTTATTGATAATCAAGAACAATTATGGGTTGATGATCCTAATACTAATAAGAAAAATATGTCTTCTTTGGCTATGATAACATTGCAGGATCATGTACGGGAGATGGAGGATATGATTAATCAATTGTTGAATGAACACCAATTGTCCTTGGAACAATCAAGGATAGTTACGAAACCTACATAATTAGTTCCTGAACCTTCAAACTTAGTTCTGGAACCATCGGATTTAGTTCCGGAATACTCACATTTAGTTCAGAACTTTCATACTTATCTCTGAAACCACAACAATAGCAATCCCATTCGAATGAAAATAATTTCACACCGGAGGAATGATATTTCTCTTGTGGAGGACTAGACATAGCTATGGAATCAGTAGCTTTAGTTTCAAAGATATCAGGAAATGGTGAGGAATTTCTGGAAAACAGTAGTAATGAGGAGTTTGACCGACAACAAGATAAGTATCATAACTATGCCTACTATCCTTTGTCCAAAAGATTCTTTCTCAAGGTAATTTTGTAGATATTGGTACATATCATATGTTATTACAACATACCATCCACTAAACACCTTAATGGAATATTTTCAACAAATCATTTCATCACACATTAGAATCAAACATGTTGAGATTCAACCGGATAAAATTTTAAACATTGATATTTAGTTGAATAAATATGAAGAAGCTAAATTGTTTGATGTTCTAAGATCATACTAGAGATTTTTCTTGGGACTATAAAGACATGAAATGAATCCATCCAAGTATTTTCACCCATCACATCTATACTGAAAATATTAAACTAGTTAGGTAACCTTAGAGAAGGATTAATCCAGCCTTAAGAGACATAGTCAAGCAAGAAATTGAAAACTATTACAAGTAGGTTTTATTTACCCTATCTTAGATAGTCAGTGGGTGTCTCCTCTTGTAATTGTGCCTAAAAAGAATGGAAAATAGAGAATTTGTGTTGATTATAGGGAATTGAACAAAGCCACACTAAGTGATTATTTTCCCTTACCATTCATAGATCAAGTTTTAGATAACCTTACAAGTAAACAATATTTTTCATTCCTGGATGGATTTAGTGGATATAATCACATCAAAGTTGTTCTTGAGGATTAGGAAAAACTACCTTTACTAGTCTATGGGCTACCTTTTCCTACAGGTATTTCCATTTGGACTATGTAATGCTCCAACAACCTTCCAAAGAGTCAGATTAGAAATTTTTGTATACCTAACGAATGATTGTGTAGAGGTATACATGGATGAATTTATTGTGCATGGAGACACATTTGATGATTATTTGAAGAATTTGGATAGAGTATTAACAATATGTGAGAAACATCATTTTCTCTTAGTCATGAGAAATGTTTGATGATGGTTGATGAGGGGATTATATTAGGACACCACATTTCAAAAAAGGAATTCAAGTTAACCAAAACAAATTCAAGATTATTTCAAACTTACCTATTCCTCAAACCCCCACGTATATTACTTCATTTTTAGGGCATGTTGGATATTGTAGGAATTTTATCAAGGATTTTAGTAAAATTTCTTCCCCCATGTTGAGTTTACTTACCAAGGATTGTGAATTTTTTTGGGATGAAAAGTGTCAACATGCTTTTAAATAAATTAAAGAAAAATTAATCACCGCCCCAATATTGAGAGGACCTAATTGGGAGAAACCTTTTCACATCCAAACAGATGCCTCAAATAACTCAATTGGTGTAGTTTTGGGACAGAAAGATGAAGAAGGGAAAATGTATGCTATTTAATACCTTAGTAAAAATCTTACTCCCACTGAAAGAAATTACACTACCACTGAAAAAGAATTTATTGCTGTGATCTATGTAATTAATAAGTTCAGACATTATATTACAGGGTACAAAATATTTGTACATACAGATCACTCAACAATTAGATACTTAATGAAAAAACCAATGGTTGGAGGTAGGATAATTATATGGTTATTACTTTTACAAGAATTTGATATTACCATAGTAGATAATCCAGAAAATCTAATGTGGTAGTTGATTTCTTGTCAAGATTGACCACTACAGGGGAGAAAGATCCAGTTAAGGAAAACTTTCTAGATGAACAATTGTTTGCTATTTCAGCTAATACACCATGGTTTGCTGATATGGAAAATTATCTTGCAATAGGAAGTTTCCTCCTTCTTTCACTAAGAAAAAAATAAAGAAGTTAATCAAAATCAGTACAAAATTAAATGGTTAAATGGAATGTTATTTAAATATGGTCCCGATTTGGTTTTACAACAAAGGTGTGTGAGAGAAGATGAAATATTTGACATACTCAGGGCATGTCATGATGAACCAAGTGGAGGACACTTTTCAATAAAAATAATAGCTCATAAGATACTTGACACTGGACTATTATTGGCCATCTCTATATAAAGATGTGAAGAGATATATCAAGCGGTGTGATCCCTGTCAAAGGATGGGACAACCAACCTTTACCAATGAAATTCCTCTGCAACCTCAAGTAGTGATTGAACCATTTGAAAGGTGGGGGCTGTATTTTTTGGTCCCTTTAGTCCTCCTTCACAAGGAAAGGAGCACATTCTTATGTGTACTGATTATGTGAAAAAGTGGGTAGAGGTGCAAGCTTTAACAAATGCCACTGAAGAAGCAGTTTCGATTTCCTTTGGCATAGAATTATGATGAAATTTGGTGCACCAAGGAGTATAGTTTCATATTAGGGGCCACAGTTCATGTCTAATATGATCCAAGCCTTCACAATGTACTATCATATTAATCATAGGAAGTCATCTCCTATCACTCACAATCAAATGAACAAGTAGAAGTAACAAACAAAGAATTGGAAAACATCCTTACTAAAATAGTTGAAGCAAGTAGAAGAGATTGGGTAAAGAGACTACTTGAGGTCTGTATGGGCTTATAGTACAACTTGGAAGACTACAATAGGGTTTTCACCATATGAGTTAGTCTATGGGAAAATCCACATTATTGAATTTGAACTACCAACATTGAGGACTATAGCTAAAGTGAGTATTGAGTTGGATACAACATAAAAGGAAAGAATTATTCAACTCAATGAATTGGATGAGTTAAGAATGTAAAAACTTCAACAGATAGAGATAATCCAATATCAAAGGAAGCAATGAATGACACACATATCAAGAAAAGTAAATTCAAGGTAAGAGATTTGGCATTATTTTGATTCCAAGTACCTGCAATTCAAAGGCAAGTTAAGAAAGGCAAGTTGAGATCCGATGGTTAAGACCCTATCGATTGAGCAGATATTTGACAATGGCTCTATTCAAATAATTCCAATTGATGGCGGTAGAACGACAATTTTGGTCAATGGACATAGGCTAAAACTTTATAGGAAGCCTCCTACTAGGGATGAATTCTTGAAGCAGATTGAACCAAATAAATAATTTTATCATATAAAAGAACCTAGTTCTTCCAAAATGATCAAATAATTAGATGCATGGATCCAAAATAAAGGAAAGATAATGAAAACCAGAAAATGGCGTTCTCTTCCCCAAAAAAAAAAAGAAAAAAGGCAAGGAATGAAAACCAAGAAATGGTGTTCACTTCCCACCAAAAAAATCTCTTAGAGATCAATTAAAAACTAGAAATGGTGGTTGGTATCCTCAATAAATGGCTAATGAAAAATAAAAAGAATTTGTTTGAATTCCAACTTGTCTTTTCTAATTGTTTTTCCTTTTTTTCACTTTTAAGAATGATGAGTCATCAAGATGGAGGGATTGCATCAGCAAGGATGATAATGATGTCTTGAACTTATTAAAGGTTAAATTAAAAGTTCAAATGTGTGATTAGATTTGATTTAAAACTCAGTATGATGACTCATTTATTATACCTTACGATTAAAAGCAAGTAATAATGAGGATGATGTCAGTGGAACAAAAAGTGGCGGCGTATTTGTAATGAGCTATCATTTGGGCGGAATAAACAAAGTTGAGAAGTAGTTACAAAAAAATTCAAGGGAGAAGCAAAAGAATTATATTTGAATTGCATAGCTAAGCACACTAGGTCTACAACTAAACATAGTAGTTCCGTAGCTAAATCCAATAGTTCTACAGCTAATTCTAACAAGAGTAAGAATTTGAAGAAGGAATAATTTGAATCGTCCTCTTTTCCATGGGGATTAAAAAGAAGTCAGAGCCAGAGGATGATACCCAACTTCTTGTAGATGAAGAAGTGGAAACCATTTTTAAAAAGAAAGGTGGCTAGAGTTCTGATAAAGTTATTGAAGTATAATGATGAATTAGTAAGAGAATTTGTTGTAAATTTAGAAGAATCCAGGACAAAGGTTAGAAATATTATAATTCCTTTTTTTGTGAATACAATGAGTAATGTGTCTAGAATACCAATTGTGCATGTCCCAAATCTTGTCAAGGGAACCCTTAAATATCTGGTGGAAACTTTGATACAAGAGGGGGAATCTGAACCCCAATATATCTATAACACCAAGAAAATCATCAAGAGGGTCAGAAGAGCTAGCTTGCCCAAACCCTTTGACAGGGTAGCATTTTGGGTAGTTAAGTATTTAACTTGCGATGGTCAATTTGGAATTGTGGGAAGAGAGGTCCTTAAGATGCTAATATATCTTAGGTATGGGAATTCAAAACTAGAATATATAGTAAATCTTCCATGATTTCTTTTTGACTCCATCCAAACAATGGCTTAGAGGTATTCCTAGGGATTTGGAATAATCAGACATCATGGGTTAATCCATTTGGTATGCCAGCACCATTTTATTTCAAAGAAAATGGGAAAAGTTTCTTAACAAGTTTAAGAAAAACTCTGATATTATCAAGAGGGGAATACCAACCCCTTTTTCTCCTACAATTAATTTGGAGATTGATGCCCCTACAAAGGAAAAGAAGGAAATAGGTGGGGATAATGTACCAAAAGAAGGAGATCTAGAAGAAGGATTAAAGCTGCAGAACCTATTATGCCTTTAAAATAAACTCCTTCCTCTACAACAATACTAGGAGAACTAATATCTGTCTCTGACAGTGATAGTTCACCTAAGCTAGAGCATGAAGTGAAAATTAGAAGAAGATCTAGGAGGAAACCCATTTTTAAAATTTTCAAGCTCCTCAAAGAAGAAGAAGAGTTCATAAGAGGTCTAGGGAAATTCCAGAGGAGATGGAAGAACATGATGGGTTGGAAAAATAAGCTGCTGATATTTTAGGCAGCATGGCCATGACTCCTCCTAGACCAAGCCAAACTGAGATGGAGAAAGAAGATGAAAGATTTGAAGAACAGGCTTTTCAAGAGTTGGGTGAATCAACAACATTGTCACATGAAGAAGAGGAATTGGAATCTTGGAAATGGAAAGGGAAATCCCCTTTGGTGGAAGAGGAATGTTCATTCCCTAAGGAACTTTCAGAAAAAGAGGAGAAACAACAAGTTAGATAGGCTCTGTTTTTGTCTAGAGAAGAACTCATCATCAGAGAGAAGGATGAGGAATTAAACTTCCTCAAACTCAAATTAGAATAGAGGGAAATGCTCATTGAGAAACTAAAAAATCAGCTCACAAATAGGACTGAAGAATTGACAATGGTCAAACAACAGATGATGGAAAAAGAAGAAGAATGTCAATTTTCTAGAAGATAGAGTGCTATGTCAACAATATCTACACAAACTGAACTGACTTACTAGCCACTCAAGTAGTTGTGGGATGATACCTGTAGGGAACTTAATGAATTTAAAACATCAAATGAGGACCTGAGAAGCAAGATGGAAGAAGAGAAGAAAGCAAGGAAGGAATGGGAAGAAAAATTTAAATGTCTTGTAAAAATACAAATGGTTTGCATAATGAGTGAAAAGTTACTCACATGCAGGAGACCTTCTCCTACATACAATGTTTTTTGGAAGAACAATTTATTTACTGGTAGCTGTCAAGAATTGCATGTGGCCTTCCACATGAAATAAAATATGAATCTGAGTTCATGACAGCCTACTCTCTCACCAAAGGCAGTAGAAAAATCTTCTTTACGAATTCTATCTCTGCAATCTTATGCTGGAAAAGAAAACAGGCTTCATGATCAATTTGTATGTAGGGGAAATCTAGTTGAATGCATTTGTTTATGTTCTTGAAAATTAGATTGAAGAAAGAGAGGGATTATGATCATCTATTAAAAGCTAGTTCATCTGGTCTCTGCATGAGGGCTCACTATGGTAAACCATCTACCTTTGTTATACATTTTAGATCCCATGCCTTTGATAGTCGGTTCAAGGAACATTATCTTGCCATTTTATAGAAAAGTATTGATGCCTTCACCTCTTATGAGGAGGAAAATTTTGAAGATATTTATGAGGGATGTTTGAAAATATGGGAGTTTCTCATGGTTGCATTGAGAAGAAGAGAAGTGATATCTCCCACAAACTTAATCTGGAGTCTAGAAAGAGCAAAAGCTTTATGCACACTAATTCCTCGGGTTAATGAAAAACACAGGGGCATATGGATGGGAATGAGAACAAGGCCTCCTATCCTTCTCACTCCCATGTATCTATGGAAAAAAGATAACCTTAAGATCCCACTCAATTTGAGGAATGAAAAAGGAAAGTAGAAGCAGGATTAGGGTATAGTACTTTTGAACTAAAACACTGGGATATTCAGTTTCACCCATTTGACCTAAGAAGTCAGTTGGAATGTAGAATCCACAACACAAGATTTGAAGAGTGAAGTTTGTAAGGGGACTTACAAACCAGTAAGTATGGGGGAGATGATAAGGACAAAATATGTCTCGTTAATATGCAAAAATTATCTTATTTGAGTCTCCTTTTATCAAGTTTGACTACATTTTGTGAATTTTTTTAATCTAATATAAGTTAGGATGTAGTTTTCCATATTTTTTTAAATTTAGTTATAACATCTAAAAACTTTATAATTCCTAGTAAAGTGTGTGGAAATTTGGTTTTGTAATAAAATAGGTCACAATCATCGGAAGAACAAAGTATGAGGTGATTAACATGTTTTTAGGAGCATTGGCTTCAATACAGCTTACTTTCGGAACTTCCAGACTTAGTTCTGGAACTCCATCACATAGTTTATGAGATATATCACTTAGTTCTAGAACTCCTGTGTTTAGCTCCAAAACTTTCACAATTAGATATAGAATAGTCCCCTTTAGTTCCGAACTTCTCCAAAGTTCGGAACCAATGGGAATCTATTTATTTTGATGACATATGATGATAAAGCAATCAATGAGCCTTTCAATCAGGAGAAGATCAGAAGATTTCTGATTCTTCATACTTGAAGATCCAGGGATAACTTATCAGACAATTGTACATCCAGCAAGGTTCCAAATTCAACATCTATTTTGGGCACTATTCGGTTCCATCTGAATTGGTAGAACAATTATGGTCGTAAATGCATCTTTGAATGAAATATATATATATATATATAAAGACACAGTAGATAGATTTAATATATATATACATACAGATACATAGAGATAGATATATAGAGATATAGAGAGATATAGTAAGTTTTTGTAATACAAAACATTTCAACAATAAAATAGTCACTTCATTTTTGTAAGATAGAGTGTTTATTTCAGCAAGTTTCTTGTAGCATAGATATAATAAGGCTTTGGCCATGGAACCATAAGGACACTGTAAAAACCCCCAGAAAAAAATAATAACAAAAACCTACAGTCAATTACTAAATCACTAGGATTTCTTGTTGCATATAGCTTTAGACACACCCCTGGTTTGAATATGACATCAACAAAGAGTTGATTAAATGAAGTGAATAACGACACCCATCGAGAATTTGAGTTGTAATCTCAAGAACAACACAAAATATTGGAATTGAACTTGATGAAACTCAACATGAGAGAGTGTTGCAATTTAATGAACTTGATAAAATGCAAATGGAGGAACAAAAATAATCTAAAATTCTCCAACACTAGAGAAAATCCTGACATGATGCTCATATTAAGAATAAGAAGTTCAATGAAGGAGAATGGGTCTTACTGTTTGACTCAAAGTACCAATAATTCAAAGGAAATTTGAGAACACGATGGTTACGACCCTATCATATTGAAAAAGTTTATGACAATGGGTCTATGAGATCTGTTACCTATTAATGGGAAACGAAGAAATTTTATGGTAAATGGCCATCGAATGAGAATGTATAAACCACCCCAAGATAAGGATACTTTCACAAAATACATACTCTTATACAGAGAAATTGATTCAGTGGAAGACTGCAGCTCTTCCGGCCATGAATAATTTGTTTTGAATTCAAATAAACGTAGAAATCATTGTCTTGGTCCTCTTCCCCTCATATTATAGTTTTTCTTGTTTTATTTCATGCTTTCAATAAAGGTTAGGCATGTTAATTATTAAAATGTACATTAATCACAATTATTCCTTGAATGCAAGATGTGGAACACCAATGGTCAACGGGGAGTTGAGCTGGAAAGGTAAAGTGAATTTCATCCCTTGCTATGGATATTTAATTTTAGAACCCCCATTGCATTTATTTAAAATTGAAAAAATCATAGTTCCATTTCCAATGCACTCATTTCGGATGTCAAATCAAATCTCATGACATGGAATGGGGGATACTAAGAACTAGTGGGTAATTAAACGACATGTGTCACATTATTCTAAGAAGGACATGTGGCATAGGCATTCATGATGATTGACAAGATCCATGTGAAGAATTGAACCCTTATGTCCCAATTAAGTACTATTACACTTTTTCTGATGTGAATCCAACCGCAAGAGGTTGAAATACCTCCAAAAACACACATAAACAGCTTTGCAAATAAACCCTACTCTATTACATCATTACAATCCTCCTTTTATTTCAAGACTACTCTAAAACCCTAAAACACCAACAAACCCTAAAATGCCAAAAAACCCTAAAAAGAAAAACAACTTGGATTGACCCCAATATTTGTGTGCCAAATATGCATTCATAAATTAGGGCTCACAAAAAAATTGGAATTATTTTGACAAGCACAACAAAATTTATTAAAGTTCTAAGACCTAGTCAAAAGTGGAAAAAACATTCAGAGCCAATTTTAGGCCACTAGATGAAGGAATCCGAGCCCGAAAATGTGCCAAAATGGGCACAACCTTGCAAGAAATGTTGACCCCAACATAGTACTAATGTATATCTACCACCCTATAAAATTTCAGGATGATCCAATGGTCGGATCAAAAGTTATGGTCTCTACAAGTTATGCTCCCGCATCATTCTCCCTGGTTGAAAAGAATTCAGCTCCTATGAATTCTATTGACGAAACTCATCTAATTTTGCACTTTGTCAATTTTCCTCAACTCCCACTTAGGAATCCAAGTATTTTATTCTTGCTACAAACCTTCCCACTGTATCAAATATTTGTTGTAGCTCCCATGTCTAGTAGTGATTGTCTTTTGGTCCAAGACACGCATTACCCTCTCCTTTTTCTTCTTCGAAATCTGTTGCTTCCATTTTATTTATTGCTCCTCTGTAACATTTTCATCATGACACGAAACTTATATAAGTCGAAACATTAAAAACGGTGAGATAGCAAAGTTTTCAGGTAGCTCCACCTTGTAGGCATTATCACTCATTTTCTTCAAAATTCTACATGGCCCAATCTTCTTATACTTGAGTTTATTATATGTCCCCTTTGGAAACCTTTATTTTCTAAGATGAACCATCACCATATCTCCTTCTTCAAATACACTTACTCTCCTACAAGCATCTGTAGCTTTTTTATATTGCGCATTACTCACTTTTAGCTTTTCCCTCACTTCATCTTGTAGTTGTAGAATGTGTTCTGCAAATGCTTCTGCATCATCACTGGTTTCATCTTCACCTGGTAGAACAATTAGATCTAAGACCCCCTTGGGATTCCTACCATATACAATCTGGAAAGGATACCTCCTGTTGACCTGTTTACCGAGCTATTATATGCAAACTCAACTTGAGGTAAAGCTAAGTCCCATTGTTTTGGATTTTCTCCAACTATACAACATAGGAGATTTCCCAAGCTTCTGTTCACTACTTCCATCTGCCCATCAGTCTAGGGGTGATATGCACTATTGAATTGTAGTTGTGTCCCCAATTTCTTTGACAAATTCATCCAAAAGTGACTCAAAAACTTTTTGTCCCAATATGAAGTGATCATTCTTGGAATTCCATGCAATCTAACCACTTCTGAAAAAAAATAAATCTACAATTCTAGAAGCATCATTAGTTTTTTTACAAGAAATTAAATGTGCCATCTTAGAGAATCTATCAACCACAACAAAGATAGAATCATTCCCTCACTGTGTGTTAGGAATCCCTAACACAAAATCCATACTCAAATCAACCCATGGCCCTGTAGGGATAAGCAATGGCATATACAACCCAAAGATTCGTGCATGGCCCTTAGCCATTTGGCACACTCTACATCTTGCTACAACCCTACTTATATCCCTATTTACCTTTCGCCAATAATAATTTTCTACAAAAAGAGAAATTTTCTCACTTATACCAAAGTGTCCAGCCAACCCCCCACTATGCAATTCTCTTATAATATTTTCTCTCATTGAACCAACAGGGATGCACAATTGTTTCCCCCTAAACAAATAACCATCATGTATCAAATAATCAAAAGAATCACTACCTACTATAGGCTCCTTAAGTTTTCTGACAACATCACCAAAATCTAGATCACCTTCATACAATTCCTTAACTGCCTCAAACCCTAGTACTTTATTTTCCATTGTTGTCAAAAGGGCTACACGCCTACTCAAGGCATCAAAGAATTGATTCTCGCTTGCTGGACTTATGCTTTAAAACAAAAGTATATTATTGCAAAAATAAAACCCATTTTACGTGCCTACTATTTAGTTTCTTCTGTGTGTTTACATACCTCAAGGCTTCATGGTCAGTGAAGAGTAAAAATTCTTTTTCTACCAAGTAATGTCTCCAGTGCCTTAATGCTTGAACAATAGCATAAAATTCCACATCATAAGTAGAATATTTCATCTTGACTTCATTTATCTTTTCATTGAAGAATGCCACAGTCATTCTTTTTGACTCAACACATCTCCAATCCCAACATGTGAGGCATCACAATCAACCTTGAAGACCTTGCTAAAATCGCAATACCAAAACAAAGTGCTTCGACACTTTCTCCTTCAACAATTCAAAACTATCTATTGCTGTCTTGGTCCATACACACTCCCTCCCTTTTGTACACTTTGTTATGGGTGCAATAATGCTACTAAAATTTGTAATGAACTTCCTATAAAAAGTTTCCAATCCATGAAAACTACGAACCTCTCACATTCCTTAGAATAGGCCATTCCATTATTGCCTTTACTTTTTCCTCATCCATCCTCACTCCATCCTCTGATATGAAAAATCCCAAAAAAACAACTCTTCAAGGAATCTACATTTCTTTAAGTTTGCATATAGACTCTTTAGGTAACAAGTCTAGCACCAATTTCAGATGTAACAAGTGTTCTTCCAATGTCTTACTAAATATCATAATATCATCAAAATAGACAACAAACTTACCATTGTATTCTTGGAGTACTCTGTTCATCAACCTCATGAATGTATTGGGTGCATTAGATAGCCCAAATGGCATCACCATCCACTCGTATAATCCAGCTTTTGTTTTGAAAGAAATTTTCCATTCGTCCCCTTCATGGATTTAGATCTGGTAGTAATCACTCCGTAGGTCAATCTTGATAAAATATCGAGCTCCTCTAGCACATCCATCATATCATCCAATCACGGAATTGGAAATCGAAACTTAATTGTGATCTTGTTTATAGATCTACCTACACACATTCTCCAATCTCCATCTTTTTGGGAGTCAATAACACTGGAGTTGCACATGGACTCATGCTTTCTCTCACTAACCCTTTCTATATTAGATCTGTCACTTTTCTGTTCAACTCTTCACTCTGTGTCGGACTCATCTGATAGGCTTCCTGGTTTAGAAGGGCCGATCCTGGGATCAAATTAATATGGTGTTGAATATCTTACTGGAGGTAACCCATCTGGTAGCTCATCTAGTATGACATATTTGTATTCTTTTAGTATCTTTTTGCCACAACAAGTATATTAAAGTCTTCTTTCTCCAACTTCTTTGACATTAGTGCATAACAACATCTAGCTTCTTCCATTTATGTAACAAACTCTTTTGTAGCCAATAAGCCCTCACTCTTCTCTTCTTCCTTGAAGGGTAACAAGACCACCTTTACACCATCCTTCCAAAAGGTATATGTATTTTTCCCTCCATCATGTGTAACCTTTCTATCGTATTGTCAAGGCCTCCCCAATAATATATGGCATGCATCCATTGGGATAACATCACACCACACCTCATCCTTGTAGGTATTCCTAATTGAAAACTTTATAAGGCATATTTTATCTAGGGTTACTTCATTTCCTTTCTTGAACCATGATATACGATAGGGATATGGGTGCTTCTCACATTTCAGATTCAGTTTATCAACCATTACAATTGAAACCATATTTTCAAAACTACCACCATCAATAATAATTTTACATACCTTTCCTCTAAAGGTGCATCTTGTTCGAAATATATTTGTTCAAAGCCACGAATCAGCTCCAGCAACATCATGTTATTTCTCCTTCCTTGGGACAATCATCATCCTCCTTATCGTGAGGGTTTCACCCAAGTTTGCACCAACCTCCATTTCTTCTTCCTCTTCAGCCTCAACCAAATTCACTCGTGGTTTTTCTCCTTGCCATCTATCTTGTGTAGGATAGTGCGGACACTCAAAAGCTCTGTGCCCCTCTTCACCACATTTGTAACATGTATATTGCCTTTGGGGGCTATTCCAGCCCTCCCTCCATTATAACCTCTTCCCCTCCGAAACCCCTACCTCTTTAGTAGTTACCATGGCTTTGACAATAATCTTCATGCCCTTCTCAGTATTAGAGGATTCACCTTTTGTAGATTCAAATCTACCCCTGCCCTCTCATTAGAGATGATGATGGACCTCTCTTTACACCTCTTCTAAAATTATTCCTCTTGTTATTTTCTTCTTCCTTTAATGCAAGTTGATAAGAATCATCTAGGCTATGGATCCGGAGCATACTCACTCATCTTGTATGGTGTAACTCAACCCATTTATGTATTGTGTAGCCTTTTGTTCTTCAGAATCTCCTGTTCCACCCTGATTGATAACTTATAAAATTCATTAGTATACTCCTCAATGTTGAGATCCTTCTGTCTTAGGTTTTGGAACCTTCGAAAGAGTTTCTAAGCATAATCTATAGGAAGAAACTTTTCTTTCAGCTTCTTTACCATTTTATTCTAGTTTCGGATCTTTCCCTTTCCATTCCTTTGTCTTTCATTTTGTAGGTGATCCCACTAGATCAATGCATGTCCAGCCAACTTAGTGCATGAAAACTTAACCTTCTTCTCCTCTGAAAGGGTTTTCCACTCAAAGAATTTTTCCATGCGATTTAACCAGTCAATCAACTCCTCTGGTCATAACCCTCCACCATAATCAGGAACATTAATCTTGATGTCGTCATTCTTTCCCTCTAAAGCCTTGATCAATCTCTCCTCAAATGGTCACTCATTCAAGGTTTCTTCATCTCTCTCATTTTCTTCTTCATCTCCTCCTTCATTCATTAATGGAGGCTCTTCTTCAATATCACTATCTGGGTTTGCATCCCCATTTGCATGTCTCCTTCTAAGGTGGGTAACTTCTCCTGTGAGCTCAAAAACTTGTCTTTGTAGCTCCTGCATATGCCTATTCATCTGGGCATAACCTCCTCCCGCGTCTAGCCATGGTTATATAAAATAGAGGTAAAAACTACACATAAAAATGTAATATGTTACCTTAACTATTTCCGCAAGATCAAAACCTCACTCTGATACTAATTGATGTGAATCCAGCTGCAAGAGGTTGAAATACCTCCAAAAACACACATAAACAACTTTGAAAATAAAACCAAGAGTTTCAAAGTATCTTACTTCTCATTATGGAATTCACACTCGATCTATTACATCATTACAATCTTCCTTTTATTTCAAGACTACTTTAAAACCCAAACGCCAACAAACCCTAAAATGCCAAAAACCCTAAAAATAAAAACAACTCGGATTGACCCCAAAATTTGAGTGCCAAATATGCATTCATAAATTAGGGCTCACGCAAAATTTGGACTTATTATGACAGCACAACAAAAGTTATTAAAGTTCTAAGACCTAGTCAAAAGTGAAAAAAACATTCAGAGCCAATTTTAGCCACTAGATGAAGGAATCTGAGCCCAAAAACATGCCAAAATGGGCACAACCTTGCAAGCAAGTTGATCCCAACATAGTACTAATGTATATCAACCACCCTGTAAAATTTTAGGATGATCCAACAATTGGATCAAAAGTTATGGTCTCTGCAAGTTATGCTCCCGCATCATTTTTGCCGTTGTTTTTCACCAACTCAATGTTATTTAGATCTCAAAATATATATTTCAAACTTCCATTACTAATTCTGCATGTAATTTCTCTATTTTCTTTGAGAAAACCTTCTCCACTTTTCTATAATTCCATCTAGACTTGTTTAAGCAATGGAACAAAAAAGTCAAAACCGAGTCTCTAGATTGTCTTCTATGAAACGTTGTCATCTCGCAAGTATTCCATGACTCAGGTTGGTTAGAATTTATCTGAAAATTTAAGGGTTTTGATGAAGATTTAGTTGATGAATTTCTGATAAATTTTGAACACACATGTTCTTGGGTAGGAGGTAAGAGAATTGAGATAAACAACCACATTATTTCTACCATATCCACCTCCCGGATTTTGGGCTCAGATTTGTGACTAATGCCCCGCTTAAGGATTTAATACCATTGTTTCATGATGAAGGGGAAGCTCTTCCAAAAATAATCCTTACTTCCTATGGTACTCAAAAATGGATTAAGCGGGAAATTTTACATGGTCACTGGAAGGAAGTTGCAACATGGGTTAACATATATTTCATCTATGATGGCCAACCATTAGTGCTTGGAGGTGACACATTAAAAATTCTTACTCATTTGAAGAAGGGTCATAAAAACCCTGAGCTGAAGGTCAATCTTCCAAAATATCTTACAGATGCTAACATAAAAGTAGGATAGAAATAAAATAATGGAGGTGGTAGAGCTGCCTTAAAACATCCAATCCCCATCTAGTATATATGTGCACATCAAGATTTTTACAGGCCTAAGAAGAAGATAGAACAAATGAGTGCAAGGGAATGTTAGAAATAAAAATCAAGAAGGAACCATCTCCCACTGTTTGGCCTAAGCTTAAGTAGACCCCTCGGCCTTCAAATAAATCCATGGAAGATTCCACTACTAAGGACAACCATCCTTCTATGCCTCTAGCTTCCAATGGGAAGAATACTCTACCAGCCCATGTTGATATGTCATTAAGACCAAGAAGGTCGCGTACTTCAAGGAGACCTGAAGTTTCTTGGCCTACATTGTTTAATGAGGTTTCCACCCACATTTTCGAAGAGATTAATGAGGCTGAACTTCATCCACTCCTAGTGAAAAATTGAAGGATGATTAATTCATGACAACCATTCTTGAGGAACATTTCCCTGACACTAATATGATGGACATGGATGAAGCTCAAAACTATGTCTATAGCTCTAGAAACCCAGGGCGTAGCTCCAAAAACTACTACAATGGAAGCCAATACTACCGTAATGGAGGTTGGTCACTTGGAATCACATGAGGAGGTAGTCTTGAAACAATATCATGATGAAATTTCTACTCTGAAGAAGAAATTAAAAGGTATGGAAGATACTCAATTGTCTATGCAAAATGATTTTGTTCAACAAACTATGGAAAAATTTAGAGAAATAATTATCTTGAAAATAGAAGTTGATAGTTTAAAAAGACAAAATAATATTGGATTACAAGCCTGGAATGATTTGTCTTTTCATTGTGACCAATTGTCTCTTTGGAATAAGGAATTGGTCTAAGAAAATAAGAAACTTAAGGAAGAAGTTGAGTCAGATCAAACACTAAAAATAAATTGGAATCAATTTTGGAGTCTATTTGTCCTCTAGCTTGCAAACTTCTAGCTTGTAGGAAACCTTCCTCTGTTTATAGTATATTTCTTCAAGAATAGTTTTATGCATGGAAATTACAAAATGTGCTGTGGAGAGCCCCATGAGGCTCCAAATGGCAAGGAATTTTTAGAAATATATCAAAAGAGTACTCCCGAGATACAAAATCTATTGTGTGAATTCTATCTTCATAACATGTTGGTTACCAATGTCCTTGACTTCTTCATCAATTTGTCTGTGGGGGAATTTCAATTAAAGATTTTCAGTCATTGGTTAGGAACCAAATTGTATGGGGTGAGAAAACAAAACTTTTTAATCAAGCAACATGAACCATTGGTTTCTATATCAAGCCTACCCACCACAATGATGTTTCAATGAAAAATTATCGTAGGTCTTTATATTATCAGTTGGCATTGGAAAGAATACTTCAAATATTTTAGCCAAATGTGTTCATGATTTTTAAATTTATTGTCAGTAGAATTTTGGAAAAGCTCTAAAGGCTTGTGAAAAAAGATGGGATACTTTGAGCTTACCATTGAAGATAAGGGAAGTGATCTCTTCACAAAACCTCAGTTGGATTATGAGGATGGGTGATGTTAGGAAGTTGGTAGAGAAAGGTACACAAGAATACAATAATGAATGGGTTGGCTTTCGGTGAGACCTCCCCTTGTTCTTAGTCCCATGACTACTTGGTAGAATAACACTACCCAATCTCATGAAATTTTCAAAGCATGGGCGGATGTTATCTTAGAAACTCAGGGGTGTAAGGGGACAAGAAAGAAATATGTAGACCAATTCGAGGAGTATGATATGACACAATAAATTGGACAAAGAGTAGGAAAGAGATGAGTTTGCATGAGGACATGCAAAAGGTAAAGTGCAGGGGAGATGATGAGTGCATAAATTGACTTATTATATCATCCATATGACTATTTATTTTCTCCTAATTATGTTAATTAATGTATGGGGATGTTCTAGATAGTTATATTCTTAGTAAGATTGATGCATTTCTCTTGTTCTTATCTCATGTGAACTAATGACCATAGAAGTTCCCACTAACTTATTTTATGAGTAATGTGATGACTATGTAGGTTGATAAAGCACATCCTTTGCCAATTTTGTGGAAGTAATAGTCAAGAATACCGAGTCTCTTGCCACCATGTCATTCTAGAGGATTTTCCTAATGGAAGCCTACAAATGAGGGCCTTGTTTTTACAGGTGCCATTGAGATTTAATTAGGTTGTTATTTAGTTGAATCCATGGCCTATCATTGTGGCATGATTTGTAACTAATTGTGTCTATAAAGACACCTTTTTGAAACTATTTCATAGTTGTTAGTTGATATACTTTAGTACAATTATATACTAGTTAGTAGTTATTGTAGTTTTATGATAAAACATGTTTTGAACTTACTCAAATCAATATATAATCTATATGCTGTTTTGAGTATTCGTTGGTGTTGAAGTACCTCAATCCCAAAGGAGAGAAAGGGTCCACTCACCTGAGGATATTGGAGGGTTTATATTTCATGCATGATCATTATTTCTGATAAGTTTCAGTTCCAGTACTTTAATTTGAATGGTTGTTTGAATGCAATATTCTATTTCCTTGCTTTAGTATCTTTACTTCTTGTTATTTAAATTTGGTTAAGTAGTTTCCTTTGAATCATTTTATCACACAAATGTTGTTTCAATAGCTTAGACATATTTCCCAAATTATGTCTTTCCTTTCAGTAGCTAAGAGTTACATTTAATTTTCATAGTGTAGGAAAGAAACAAGAGAACGATAACAACCAAACCCCTAAAGAGAACCACCACAAAAATTGAGTTGGATAAGAATTCATTGCATATAGCCTAGGACACAACCATGGTGTTATAATGACACTTTGAAAATTGAATCATTGGTTAAATGATTGGAGAATACAATGACCCATCATCATGCACCATGAATCACATATTTTATGACCTCATAAATTTTTTTTTTTGAAGTTTATGTGGAAGATATACTCCTCAAATACCAACACACAAATGACCATGCTCATGAATTAGAAATTTATCTAGTGAATCTTCACAAATACAAAGTTAGTCTCAATCTCAAAAATTCATATTTCATGGTAACTTGAGGAAAATTTTTAGGATTATTAGGATTAAAATGTGGCATCAATGTGGATCCAACAAAGATTAAGAATATCTGTGACATGCCATGACCTACTTCTATAGCCTAAATTTGAACCTTTCATGGTAAACTTGGGGAAATTAGATGATTCTCCTGAATTCACTTATTGTGTACAAGCCATAAACAACTTGCTCCGAAATTATAAACTTGAGTGGACCAAGGAATGTTAGCAAGCTTTCAATAATATGAAATAATATCTCATTTCATTATCGAAATTACAACCTCCTTATCCTGATTGACCCCTATTATTATATACCTCTTCCACTCGGTATATATTAAGGAAATGTTAGCACAAGAAGATGAAAAAGGAAAGGAGCATGTCATTTACTATGTTAATCAAGCCTTATTAGACTATGTTATGTGATATAATTTCATCAAATGGGCTTCCTAGACATCTACTACATAGCTACAATATTACGACATTATATGCTTTAATAAACCACTTATTTCATTATTTACACATATCCCTTATGACATTTTTTCTCAAGCACTATCCTTCCAATGGATAGAATTAGGAACTGCATGACTCTCTTTATGGAGTTTGACCTCCGTAACATCACTCAATGAGTAGTAAAAGGCCAAGTTATTAAAGAAAAATTATCCTCTTCTCCCATCCCTTTCCCCAACATATTCATGACATGCTACCTGATGAGGACATCCTCCTCATTGATAGTATCAAAAATGTTATCTCTATCAAAGACTATTTTTAGCTTCATGGCTATTATTGATCCTCCAACACCAATCAAAAAGTACCCTTTTGTCTAAAGATAAACCAAGCACTCAAATCATTAAGGAAGACATTATTGTTGACTTGTATGAGGATACTTGGATGTTACACTTTGATGAGATAAAATTCCTTCAAGGAGATGGGGCCGAGTGTGTGCTCCTAATCCTTCTAACCAAAATTTCCCCTTTCCTATCGACTAGAATTTGAGGTTACCAATAACATGGCAAAATACGAGGCTCTTATACTTAGCATGAAAACCACCCTCATTAATAATATTTCTTATCTTTGTGCCATGGTTTATTATCATTTGGTGTGTTGACAGTTAGCAACCCATATCAATGTCGCAGTGAAAATATTAAAACCACGATTCACATCATTTACCATCAAATCAATCCCCCATGAACATAATGCTTTAGTTGACTCCTTATCCACAACTACCACATAGTTTCAGCCACATTCTAATCTTCATGAAACTATTCCCTTAGTACAGATTCACCAAGCTTCCGCTACCTCTCAACATGAATATGTCTAAGATTTCTTCCAAATATAAATAGATGCCCCTATCATTGATCCTTGGTATGCAAACATACAATAATTTATCCAACATCAAACGTACCCATATGGAAGAGAATCATGAGAATGATTCTATATACACAAAAATGTTCTCAAATATGTTCTTAAAGATGATGTATTATACTATCAAAACTTTGAAGGTACCCTACTTTGAGACATTAATAAGGATGAGGTTCCCCTTGTCTTAGAAGAAGTGCATGAGATAAATTGTGGTGGCCATTATAGTAGTCACTCTACTCCCTGCAAATTCTTACATATGGGTTACTTCTTTGGACTATCCTAGAATCGACACTCATACTTTTAATAATAAATACAAACCTTGTCAATATCGTGATGATCAAATCCATTCCCCTCTAGATGAGCTATAATCCATTACCTCTCCCTGACCCTTCAACATATGGGGATTATATTACATTGAAATCTCCCTCAATCTCAAAATAGCCATGTATTCATCATTATTGCCACAAAGTATTTCACCAAGTGGGTTGAAGCCATGACCCTCACCAAAATGTTTGGACTTACCACTTCCAAATTTTTCCTCAACCAAATCATTTTCCACTTTGGAATTCCTCACACCATTATTTTTGACAATGGAGGGAGTTTCAAGTAAAAGGAATGAGACAAATTTGTGCTAAGGTCAAAATCAAACATTGATTCTCAACACCTTACCATACCCAATGCACAGCGAGACAAGCTAAATCTATAAAAAAAATAATCAATAAAATCCTTCCACTTGAACATCATTCTAGATGAAGATATTTATGATGGACACCTTCAGGAAATACATATTTTATAAGAGCGATGTGATCATTCCTATATTTGAAATCAAAAGAAAAAACAATGCATGGCTACATAGCATAATAAGCTTGTTTGTCCACGTACTTTTAACGTGGGAAACCTTGTCCTCAAACTTGATTATACCCATGATAAAGAAGGAAAGTATTCTAAAAAATGGTGGGGTCCTTACCTCATCAAATATATTATCGATCCTAACACATATTGCCTTCAAACCAATGAAGGCCACTTCTTCACAGAACAAACAAATGCCTAATTTCTCAAAAAAATTCATGCTTGAGGGAGCTTGAGAGTTTTGATACTCGAGTTATCCTCTCCTCCCTCTCATTTTCAAATTCACTAATTCATCAACCTTTGTTTTCTCTATGAAATCACAATCTTGGTTTCAATTCACACTAGCCTTTCCTATGGGATTGTTGTGGTCTTTTGCATCCTTATTTAGGCTTATAGTCTTACTTGGGTATATTTGTCTCTCTAATTCTTATAGCAAATACCTCATGGTTTTTTCACTTTTCAGAGTTTCTATTCATCCCTTTGGATAATCATCCATGATTTTTTTATGTACACCTTTGGGTTTTATGACAATACATCTTTGTATCTTCTACCATACAGCTTTTTGCGCTTTTCAACATTCTACCCACCACTTGGCTTTACCTCTATGACACTTCATCTCAAAATTCCAAATCCATGACGTCGATCCCATGATCCCCTAACTAGGTTATTTATGTATTATTTTATTGATGATCTTTTATTGTATCCTTGTATTTTTACTTCTCTAGGGTTCTAACAACATAGTTTATGCATGTACATTGTAGGATGACTAAAGCTATCAGTACGCATCGGTGGGTATATTTCACTTTATCTAGTCCCTTATTTACTTGAATCATATACTTGAGATTTTGGCTTTGTGTATTATTTTTTCACTAACTACCCCATGTTTCGCTATTGCAAAATGTGGTAAACAACGACCGGGGTATATGTATACACCTAAATTTTTATGCTTTCTATTTTCATACATGTTACTAACAATTTCTATTTTCAGGTTAGAGGTCTCTAATGAATTTATTTTTGGGAACGGGTGCATCAAGGGGCTCATTCCATGATAGGGGTATGTTTATTTATGTAATCATTGAGTTAGGGATGATACATGAAGAGAGAAATTTATTTTGGTCCCGTTTATGTAGTTATTTTTCTCTTATCCTCCTATTTTTCTTCATATTCTATTTCATCTTCCATTATCCTTTCTTCCCATGACACTTTTCACATCCCTTTTCATTTCCATTCTTAGATAACACCATCACCCACAGAAATTGCGTTGGTGAAAATTCAAAATCTTAGCCGACACATTTGCCCGTGAGTGATGACGTCGGTATAAATACCCCAAATCTCATTTTCACAAAATATAAGATCATAATTGCACAAAATAACTCACCATTATCTTTTCTCTCTTGCACCAACTTGCACCTTCTCACTCATCTTCTGGATTTCTTACATCTTAACTCTTGGATTGGAGATTCTTCTTGCTTGGATTAGTTTACCTGCAATTTTGGGTCATCCATAGTGAGCTAGTATTGGATTATTTCCCATTCTTTTCCAAATTATATTATCTCTTGGTGTATGGTCCTTTACAAGATATATGCATCAATAACCACCCCACAACAGGTAATTTCACTAACCAACTTCTCATTTTTGTATAGGGAAGTTTCCTACATTCACTATTTACTCTATGCTAGCCTAGTATTTTATGCACATGTTTGGTTATCATATTGTATTTTATTTATTCATTTCATGTCACATGTTTTAATTTGGTTAGTGTATACTTTGCATGTTTTTTTATTGTTACCCCCATAGTGTTGATACCTCCATAGGGTTCCTTCCTCTTCTTCAACATAAGGACTTGAAAACCTTAGGTTTTCCTAGTGTAAGGGTTGCTTCCCTTGGGGTATGAAATCATAGCGGTCCCTATACCCCATTTAATTATATTAATTTGTGTGTTGGTCTTGTCATGTCCCTTACTCGTTTCCTAGAATACCATAGTTGAGTGGATGATGAGAGTGCACGATGTCTAGACACATTTTTTCGACCATATAGATAACATATACATAATATAAAATATTGATAATAATGAAGAAAAAGTAACTATAATGAAACAAAATCACCTCAATATTGTAGGATATTCCCAAAATGATCAAAGTCTTTGGAAATAGATTAGTCATACTCCTATCATAATATATCAATATTTTTATGCCCCACATCAAGCTCTACATAACTCGTGAACACATGTATATAAAGAGAGTATATAATATGTTACATGTCAAACTCATGAAAAACAACATATGTAAAGTAAAAAAATTTATCTAATCAAGTCATATGAAGGTCTTGATTTTGTACTTTTGTAAATATTTGAATATTTTTTGATTATGTGATTTTTTCGTATTTGAAAAGTATTTATGTACAAAACAGAGGTAACAAAAGATCTATCTCACGAGGGCGTCATTAGGATGTGTGACATACCCATAAAGTGAAAGAGGCATATGCCTTAAATGAGTCATAATAGAATAAGGATGGTCTTATATAATCCCTATAGAAAATGTAGTATATATCATAGGATACCTAGGATGGAAATATCCACTTTGAGTAGAATGTGCAATAAAATACTTAGTAGGAGGCCTACGAGGGAGATACCCAATAGAAGTAACGTGTATAATATAATACCTAATATGAGGTGTAGGAGGGATGGAACTAGTAAAATTAGAATGTGAAATAGAAGACCTAGCAAGAGGCATATATGGGATTTACCCACTAGAAGTAATGTGTTCAATATAAGGCATAATAGGATGCCTAAGATGGATAGACCCACTAGAAGTAACATGTGTAATAAAAAAACCTATAAGTGTGAGACCTAGGAGGGATATACCTACCATAAGAAACACATGTAATATAAGACCTAAGAGGATGCCTAAGAGGGATATACACAATAAAATTAGAATGTGTAGTAGAAGTTGTAGTAGGAGGAAAATGAGGGATAGATCCACTATAAGTAATATGTATAAATTTAGTAGGGATAGGAGTAACAAATATAAATTTTTGACTTAGGCATGGAGCCTCATATGGTATATCATTAACCATAATAAATTGATAATTATGAATTAACGTAACACATTGATGTGAGAGAGATGGTATATCTTGAAAAGCATGCAACCAAGGGAAACCTAGATTCATATCACATGAGATAATAAATTAATAACCAAAAAGGGGATAACCATAGTAGTAAAACCAACTATAAGAAGTAAAACAACATTCCCAAGTTTGGTCCTAATATCAAATGTCATTTGGTTTTTAGTATGTCTAAGAGTAACATGTAGCTTAAATGTGCCCATATTATGTCTAACACTACCGTCAATCAAAACAATATGTACATGGTATTTTCCAATAATATCACGAAATTATAATGTGTTAGAAATAAGATCATAACTTGTATTAGTTTCACAAAAGAAATAAAAAGTTGAGAATGTGGCATGGTAGTAAAAATCCAATCAAAATTTCCAATGGATGATCATAAGAAGATGAGGATGCATAACATAACAAGTATAGTGCACTTCTTCAATTAGATTTAGGAGTGTTATGATCAGAAGAGGGTTATCGAAAATATTTGGTTTTGTATTATCATTGGTAGGTTTGGATGATTTGGTGGGAATGCACCATTCAATAACAATAACATCAATACTATCTTGTATTTCATGAAAAATCTTAACACGTCAATTATAAGAATGGTGACCACAACTATAATAATCAAAAAAGGTATTAGCATTGAATTTTTTTACCATGATGCTTGCTTATATAAACCTTGAGAGGTAAAGGAAGAGACATAAGGTTTCATTTAAGTAGATTATGCACTAGGTGAGGTGTGTAAGGAAATGACATGAATTTCCATTTAGGATATTGTAACTAAAGATTTATGGGTTGATATAGAACCTTAAGAGTAGATTTAGCATTAGTTTTGTTAAAATTAGATTTACTTTGAAAGTAGGTTCACCTTAAAATTTAGAATTAGATGCACTAGGAGTAGTATTAAAATATTTGAGCTTATTTATGGTAATAATATTAGTTTTATACTTGTTTAATGTGTGAAATAACTGATAAAAGGAGTGAAAATTTTCAAATATAACCAATTTTATGTAATGAAGCAAGAATACTTTGAGTGAAAAGATCTTGTAGATCACTATTGGCTAGAATATTTTTCATCTTAGTAAGCATAGTCTTACATAGTAGAGCATAGTCACTGATAGGTTCATTTGAGGCTTTTCACACCTTAGACATTTGATCTTAAGTTGAATTATTTTAAATACTGATGGATATTTATGAAAGGAATGGATTAGAAAAAGAGGTAAAGGCCTAAGCTGAATGATGAGGAAGATCATAAAACCATTGCAAAAAATATCTTTAAGATTAATATAGTTAAAATATTAGTATCCCCTTATAAGATTAATCCACACAAGTAACATGGAAAACATGATGGTATTCTTTAGGATCCCCTTTTCCATCATAAATAAGATTCTCATAAGAAAAAAATCATAGGAAAAGGATATGAAGCCACTTCAAGTACAAGTGGGTTGTGAATAAATTGAGCAAAGGTAGAGACACCTTTTGTATTTGTAAGATATTGGTTTGTTATATATGATCAAAGGTTTGAAGATCTTGTGTGATGGAATAAGAATAATGAGAACTAATCTGGGTGCATATAGGATATGTAGGAATAGTAGTGCACGTAGGCATAAGCATTGTAACACCGTGAGGTGGGGTATTATTTGACCCTAAAGATATATGCATCATATATGTAAGGTGTAATAGATGTATCCATAATGGAAGATGTAATAATAGACTCAAGATTTGAGGAAAATGGTGTATGCTTAATCTATAGAAATATATAAAAAGGAATCACTATTATGAGGATTTTGTTTCAAAAAGTCTCAGTAAATGGAGCTCTTTACCTTCAACAAAACCATGGGTATGGGTATTAGATTCATTATGGGAACCTTCTAAAAAACAACACTTAGAAAGGAAAGTAGAGATAATATTAGTAAAACCATAAGTAGTAGGATAAATCCTATTATATCATCCTCATATTTGTCACCATACTCATTGTGAGTAAAATCAAAAAAATCATAACACAAACCCACATTTATAAATTATTCAGGGAGATATGATTGATATATGCATGAGAAAAGGGTATCATATAGTGAACCATGAGTGATCAAGCCAAAATATAGAAAAATAATCATATATTGCAAAAATAAAGATAAACCCAAGGTCAACTAGGGTTAAAGCAATAAATTTGATCACGGGTTAGGTTTACCAAATGTTTACACCCTAAAAATCTATGTATGTGATTTTTATTAAGAAAATATGTAAGGTATATTATAGGTAGAATATTATGAATAAATTAATCAAAATTAACCATACAATCCATATATATATATATATATATATATATATATATACACTGATGACATAATGATGAAATAATAACATAAAAAACAAGAAGGTATGAAGACTTAGCTATATGTAAAGATATAAAATTGATTTTTGTGTTTAGAATGGTTGGAATGGATAATATAAACTTGAATATTCTTCATTCTTGAGACTATAGCTGAAACCACTCTTTTACAAAACCATATAGTTCTAGCTAGGGTGTAGTATAGTCTAGACCTACTCTATATGGTTTATTATTTGGAATGGTGGAGTTCTATAGATTTACTTGCTTATCAATAGTCCATAAATGGATATCATTACCTATCTCTATGGTTCATACACCTTTGACACCACCTGTAATAACTCCAGTAACAAATAGGAAACCCTATATATCTACAAGAAAACATTATCAAATAATTAGAAAATAAAATGAGAAATCTATGTGTGAGTGAGGATGGAAAAAACTTAACCTTCAACTACTTATAAACTAATATATGCATTACACTACATCCCCTCAAGTGGAACCAAGCCTCATGTAGTTCCCCTAGTGGTTGTGCGAGTAGTGTATACAATCTAATCTAACCCCTTAGGTTTCTCTCATATCTCTTGATACACGTAACAATGAATGTAAATATAAATAAAATAGAGATGTACGCATCATGATAGTAGTGTGGTGTGATGTGCTTCAAATCATAAAATTTACTCCCTTTATCCCTTAAGATGTTTAATAATACTTGGAGTGAATTTTTCTTACTAAGACACATGACTATAAGACCTATGAATGCTTGATAATGGAGGAAGTTATCCTCTTGAACCTAGTTTGAGTGCTTCAGACATGTATGATGGCCACTCTAAAGGGTGTGTCTTTTCTTTAGGAATATTAGGAGTTCCTTGAGTGATTTAGTGTTGGTATTTTTGAATTTACGAGTGCATGATAATTCCAAGTGAGTTATGAAGTGCATTTGAATTTCTTATATAGGCTTATATATGTTTGATTTCCCACTAAGGTCGATCTAGGGAACATGGAATTCCACATAGAAGATATTCAAATTACAAAAAGTTTGTTAGTAAGTAAGGGATAAGATATTACATGTTGGAAAGATTTTAGCATGGATTGATCATGTACAATACAATCCTATAAAGGAACCTAGTGATGAAAGAATTAGAGTCTAGGAAATATTCGTATGAATATATTATTGCTTTGGATAGTTAATGTTGCATGAATGAATTAAAAAAAAATGTGTATAGATAAAAAATAATGAGAGAGAGAAGGATATGTCAGTGTAGCTTAGAATGTGAGCATACGTCTTAGTAGAATAACATAGCTAAACTTGTCATTTCCAATGATAAGTTAATAAATTTGAATTTCTACAATAAGTATATGAAATACTCAAATTATATTAATTTTATCATTATAATTAAACTTATAAATTGCTCCAAGTAGTTTGTTTCTAATCATTTTTAGTAAAAATATGAAACACTTATTATATCTTGTATATACTCTTTGTTTGTTAACATATAAAATGTTCAAAGTAGACTTTTTCTACTCCTTTTTATTACAAATGTGAAATTCTTAAATTATTTTGTTTCTTGTCGTTGTTATTAAATAAATGAATTTACCACAATAGTTTGTTTCTAGTCATTTTTAGTAAACATATGAAAATTTCAAAGTATATTTTTATACCCATTTATAGTAAACATATAAAATGTAAAAATTATTTTTCATCTACTTATTTCTAGTTAAAAAGTATATGCCAACATTTACATTATTAAGTAAAAAAATATGCCCACTTGTGATATTTATAGTTGAACAAGAATTGACCTCCTACTATAATTTACAAATAGTCTATCCAAAGCACACAATTTTTTTCCCAATGCATTATCTTTGGAAGCCAATATTCACTACCTTCACCTCAGTTGTAATTTCCCCCAATACTATGCCCCCTACAACTTTAGTTTTTTTAGAAAAAATCCACATGATCATCCTCTGCAAATGCAAGAGACATTGATGTTGTAAAAATATAAAAATAAATTTCATGAGATATAACAAAATCCATAATTAAATTTTTAGAAAATAATATAACTACCATCACAACAAAGTTGACAAAACATATTAAATGGTCCATTACAGGTCATTGTGCACTAAAAATAAATCTTAATTTTCAAGTAGTTTTAACCCTTATCCATTAATCCAAGTTCATGTTTGCATAGAAATAAAACAAAACCAATGCTTAGTATAATATGTCGTTTGTGGGAGATTTAAAATAATATAATCATAGAGGGAGGACACCAACCAACCCCTCATCATCAGAGAAATTTTGTTCATATTTTAGAATCCATAATGTCTATTTTAATCATCCTTTGGAATCCATAGTGTCTATTTTAATCATCATTTGGAATCCATTATATAATTCGTGAGGAACAAAATTAGTTGGTGGGAGAAATTTGAAACCCTATTTGTCTTCTTTTCCTTCGAGCTTTTATTCAAAGACATCACTGTAGCAAGGAGGTGACCATAATAGGGATAGTTTACCTTGTCAATTTTCATTCATGATTAGAAATAGTGATAGATTCTTAATGCAGGCATAAATTTGAAACCCTAGTTGTTTAATTTTCCTTCAATTTTTTTTCAACACCATTACCATAATAGATAGAAATCTGTAGTGTCGCAGGGGACATAGTTGGATATATTTATAAGCCTTACACTTATAGGTAGATGGAATTCATTTTGAAGGAAGTGATTAAAAGGAAAGTTTCTTCTTACCTTCATTCCCTACTAATTATTATAAATTTGGTGTTTTAGTATGTTGCGTTTAGTGTGGCCATTGTTTTTAATTCTCCATATACTGTGTTTTCTTTACCATCAAAATTTTGTTGCAAGATGTTATCGTAGCAGGGAGATAGTTGGAAATAGTGATAGTTTGTCTCACATGGAGCTATTATTCTGAAGCCTTTAACAATTACAGGTAGCTAGAATTCCTTTTGAAGGAAGGGTTTAACAGGAAGTTTCTTCTTACCTTAATTCACTTCTAGTTATTAGAAAGTTAGGGTTTTGTTCTCCTATGTTTATGGTTTGTGTATCCTACTATAATGTATTTTTTTGTGGTTCGTTCCAATATGAGGATGTCATATTAATTCAATGTATAATTGTTTAACAATTAGAAAGAGGAATTTATTTCATTCCATCATATGCATATGTCTTGGTATTTTATATTCATAGTGATTTCTTTTAAAATTATAATATAAGACATATGGGTTGTCTGGATATGGAAGTATGGGTTATCCGGAGCTAAACATATGAATGTTCGACGAGAGCTATAAAATTAATCATCATGTGGAATCCATAGGGTTGAGTTTAATCATCATTTGGAATGAATGTTATAATTGGATTCTTATCAATTTATATTTTAATTATGAATATGTGAAACCCTAATTCTAGGAGAAAGCTAGAAATAGGGTATGCCTTTTCATCGAATGGTTGTGTTAATAAGTTTCACCATTTATATGATATATTTTCTTTACAAGGTATAGAGAAATAAGTTTGACCAAGTTTAAAATAAATTTCAATACAAGATAAAGAGAAATAAGTTTGACCAAGTTTATGATATAATTTTTTACAAGGTAAACTACTCTCCAAAGTTACAAAAATTTCCTATATTTTTTAGGTAGTTAGAACATAGATTGAACAATAAACATAATCATGTTATTAAGTGCTCATTACATATCTAATTATTAGTATGGAAGAGAGATAAGAAGTTACTTTCTAGTTGTGATGAACTGACACTCATAACTATCTATTATGGGAATCGGAGAAGAATTTGTTAATGTGAATGGAAATTGATTTGTCTTGATCCGACCATAAAACGATAACCTATATGCTTTCACCCATCAGCATGGTTACCCCTATATTAGAATATTATGAATATATACCCATTTTCAAAGGACAAAGGAGAAAGGATAATTACTTTTATTTGATCATTCAAGATCTTGGGGGAATATTTTTAAACTTAAGAATGTATTAATAAGAAGACGTTATGTTGAGTTATTTACTTTTATCTATTGATATACTATCAACATACAATATATATATATATATATATATATATATATATATATATATATATATATATATATATATTATATATATATATATCAACACATAACTACTTGTGTTATTAAGGATAACTCATTAAGAGTAGTTAAAACTTTCAAATATAAAAATTAATGTAAAAATGAAAATATGTTATGATAAATATTATTACATTTAAGTAATTTTACATATAATTTCTAGAAATCGAGCCTAAATTGATAGGCGAATTATTAAAAGATGGGGAAAAATATCTATTTTTAAGACAACTGGGTGGCTAGGGTTTTTGAAAAAATTGAGGGTTATAACTTGTAACTGGTAGAGGAATTTACTTTGAACCTTCAAACTAACCATACTATTGTCAAATGAGTCAAAATCCATGTGAATGTTAATATAATTTCACAAATTTCTAAAACTTCAAGCATATGGCTATGGTTTTTGAAAATATTAAGGTTTATAACTTGAAATTGGTAGAGGAATTTACTTTGAACCTTCAAACTATCCATACTATTGTCAAATGAGTCAAACTCCATGCGAATGTTAATATAATTTCACAAATTTCTAAAAATTCAAGCATAGGGGTAGAGTTTGTCAGTAGAAATTATCATACTCATCTCTTGAAAAAAATTAGCAAACAATGAAAAAAATAGATGGTATGCGAACAACAGGGTAAGAAAAAAGGGAATCAAAATAGAAACCCTAACTAAACCCTAGGACATGGTGGTAATTTGGCTCATGAGGTATTTTTCTTGTGATGGTTAGTTTGGGATTGTTTTAGGGAGTTTCATGAAAATGATGATCCATCTCAAAAAGGGGAAACAAAATCCTTTCATCTTATCTCTATTTTTATATCAATCTATTCATTTTATGTCTCAAAGGTATCAAAAATATAAAAGTGGGCTGAGACATCATGGGATGATACAATTGATTTATAAGCACCATTTTCTAGAACAAAAGAAGGGGAATAAAAATGAGAGCAGCTTTCTTATAGAAAATTTGAACTTAGTCCTCAAAGTATAAAAACTGAGGACCATACATAGAAAAATGAGGAATAAATACCAAAAATTGCTTGCATAAAGAAAAGAAAGAAAAATAAAATTTGTTTCAACTAAATTTTTTTCATTTAGTTTTATGTGAAGGAGATTTTGAGGAGGAAAATCCTTTAATATTAAGAAGTAAAATAAGAAGAAAGATAGCCATTTCTCATGAGGAATCTGATGAAGAGAAACAAACAAGCTATAATCATGGAAAGCATGAGGGATGAAATAGAGTTGAGGTAGAGCACTATACCCAAAGAAAGGGAAGAGTATATTCATGTAATACGTTATTGAGGGATCCAAGGAAAGATAAATGGAAGGCCCCCATTGAAGAAGAAGTTGAGAATATTTCACCTCCACCAAATGAAAGTAGAGAAATAAAATATGCATTATATTTTTCTAAAGATGAGAGGGTTATTGAAGAATAGAGGAGATAAATCCTTCTCCTAAAGAAAGAATTAAAATATAAGGATCATATCATCCAAGCACTCCAAACGATAGATAATGTGGAGGAAATCAATCAACCAAATACAAAACCACCCCCAACCAAAAGGAAGTTGTAGGTATAGAATATTCTCAAACAAATTTTAGGCCATGACATGTTGATTCAGAAGAATTTTTTGAAGAGCATGATCAAGAAAACAAAAATACACCTACTACACACAAAGAGACCACAAAAACAGCCACTTAGACAGACATGATCCAACCTTATATTGTAATAAGATGGTTAAAAATAGAATCTACAATCTAGGAAAAAGAATTTAAATGGCAATATAAAATAACCAAATTCGAAAGAGAATTTTAAAAAGTCGAAAAGAGAAGGAAACCTAGGAGACAAATAAGAAAAAAATTGAAAAAGAGGATCCTAGATGCACGTTACTGTGGGAAATTTTTGTTGGCTTACGTAATACCATCTTCATTTATAATATATTTATTTCATAACAATATTTTAGGTGGGTGCTATTAAGGATTTCTTGTGACCTCCCTTATGATATAGAAAATGGGAAATAGTTTATAGAGGCCTTTGTGATGGAAAATGAGGAACAAAAACCTCCTTTGTGAGTTCTTTCTACATGGACTCTTAATACCCCATGAGACCACTTTCTTGGTTAATACTTTTGTAGGATAATTCTATCTACAATATTTTGCATCCCTATTACAAAATAAAATCAATTGGGATGCTCACACAAATGAATTTGAGGAGAAGGAGAAGCCTAGGTCAGGATTGTATATTCACCCCAACTATCCAAAATCATTTGGTTTTGTTAATGAATTGAGAAGGTGGGTATATGCTCCATATCTTGTAGGAAAATATGATGCAATCCCGGTGACTTCACTAAATGCATACACCAACATCATATCCCAAATATCGGATTTGTCCATAAAATATGATAAATCGTAGATGGGAATCACTATATTTAAATATTATACAATGAAGAGAAAGGATCCAATTTGAACTGTTCATTAATAAGATCTAAGGTTTTGGTAGAAGTTATCATCGAATCAAATAGGGATTGGATTGTGTAATGCCCACACTAGCAACACAACCAAAACATGAATAATTTTTTTACTTAAACTTAAAATATTATAACACTTATCAACAAAACTTGCATTATCACTTGGGCCCACATAACAATAACACAATGCCTGAACCAAAACACAACATGCATTACTTCGTATGTATCTCCAAAACAAGGAGATGATTACACAAAAATAGAAATGAGAAACATAATACCGCCAAGCCATAAAATGACATGTAAAGGGAAATGGTGTCAATAATTATATTCTCAATCCACTAAGGAAGGGATACTAGCCTTTGGTTCCTCCAAGAAGTCATACAACAACACATGAAAACACACTTATCCCTTCGCATTTATATTTCAACTAAGACTAGTTTCACCAAAAGTTGTTTCCTCTCGAAATAAATAAGAGACCCCATACACCATAATAACACTTATCCCTCCACCTTTGGAAATGCAAGTCCCCAACATACACACATATAAATCATAATCATGCATATAATAAAATAAAACACATCAATCAATGCACATGCATACCAAAAGAAACCAATTAATTCCACAAGGGTTTAGCATTAAGAGAAAGAGAAAATAACATTTAATCAAATATGCATCACCATGTCAAGCCTTCGTACAAGGCTTGAAAGAGATAGGATTAGGAACATACAAAAACATTATCATGCACTTCCAAACCTCTAATGGCTTGCAAAGGGAACTAGGGTCAATCCATACCACTTATCGCTCCACTAAGGTATGGGGCATAAGTTCTTAGTTCCTCCAATAAAATAAAGTGCATGCCACTTATCCCTCCACCTAGTTTATTTCAAACCCACTTATCGCTCCACTAGAACAAATACCACATACCTTTTGTTCCTCCTTAATGTCACACAAGGTTTACTTCAGTTTTATCTTTACTTATCCCTCCATAATGACCCTACCTTCCCCATACACACAAAATGCTTGTTAGTCTCACAATGAGTACTAAACAAGTACACAACATATAAGAAAACCACATACTACTCAAATGAGCATTAAATCATGTACATCCCATCAAATGATGGAAAAATAAAATAATAATTTACAAGAATGAGGAGAGAGAGAGAGAGAGAGAGAGAGTGAGGTCTTTGACCATCACTAAGCATATCACATGGCTTGCTTTATCTTAATTTAAATCCTTGAATTAAACATGGGTTAAGGAAATTATTACTCCTTCAAAATCATAATCACATGAATGGAGTAATAATAACTCACAAAACATTGGCTCCAACAAGCATATTATCAACCATAAAGAGGGACTAAGAGACGAATAAGAGATATGGATAACCCACAAGATACATAGAATAAATTAATTCACTTTTCCCTTTTTAGATTATTTAATCATTTAACACCTTTGTTTTAAGCTTGGTTATGAATGTGAACAAGATTCCTTCTTTGTATATTACAATTTTCCATTGTTATACAAGTCATCTTAATGATTTTAGTCTTTTTTGTAACATATAAGGTGTATACGATAATCAACAACCATCTCAAAACTCATCTTATTTACTCATATTATTATAACCTTTATTATTACATTACATTAAATTCATATTGAAACCATTTTAGTATAACTAAGGTTCAATTCACACTAGCTCTCAACAAGGAGTCATGATTCCAAGGAGTGTGTCCTAGCACAAATCATTGCTTTTATTTTCCTTAGGCAATTTGGGTAATGAATACATGTTACAAGAGAGACGTTCAATATAGATTTAGACATCAGATTTCCTTCTAAGGAACTAATCTTCTCATTGGTCGAATGTGCATTAAGAGTATATTATTAATAGTCCCCATAGAATATACAAAACTTATTGATAACATTCACACTACAAATGGGGTATAAACTCTACCACGAGGCAAAATTAAGTTGAACAATGATATGTGTCTCATAAACCTTTGAACAACTCAATGCATTTGATACTACTTGTCATGTAACACTTTACTTGTGAAGAGAAATAAGGTTTCACACTCAATGGGTTCATACATGGGTAAATTACACCAGAGGTTCCTCTCAAGTCATTTAAATTTATGTAATGGGATCATTTGAAAGTGAAAACATCCCAATTATACTCACAAGGATTTGGCTACCCAAATAGTGTACCAAGGGAAATACACACATGAAGGAGAAATTATTTGCAAAGAGACTAAAGCTATGACATCTAGGGATGTAGGAGTTAATCACACTAAAAGTGATAGGGTACACCTAGTGTAGCCCTTCCTCATACCAATGTACCTACAATGTAGAAAGGTTTTGAAAGGCTAGTCCCAAGTACAAAAAAGAAACAAATGGCAATAGGTTTAAACCTTTTATTAGCACGATAAGGGTTTTCATACTTAACAAGATTTGACTAGGAGTGAAGGTATGATAAGAGGGTTATAACTCATTTCATTTAGGTGGGCAAGGCAAGGTAATTTTCAACAAACAATTTAAGTTTTAAGAAGGGAAAACTACAATTAGTACAGTAATGACTATTTTATTAACTCGATATCATTTAACAACATTCAATTACAACTGCATACAACCTTCAATGCACACATGGAATAACTAAATTTTAATTTATTTTCATTTTCTCCTTTCAAAATAGTAAATAATTACAATTATTCAAATATACAATACATCACATCATTTTATACATTTTACAATTTAAATACAACTATAAAGTCAAATTCCTTCATTTATCTTCCTTGTCATGCTACCTGCAAACTGCAACAACCATTAGAGAATGGGTCAGATAACCGCTGCGGCATGGAATTCTACTATGATCTAACACAAATCATGATTACTAGTTTTCCATTTGCAAAGAAAGAAACACTTTACATAACAAGAGAGGTAAGAGATACATTTTCATTTTCATTACATTTTCAAAACTAGAGAGGGGTAGAGAGAGGAGAGAGAAACAACATCACATTTTCCCAAAATCAATTTATCGAAAAAACAACCGAATTGAGATTCATGACATCATAAATTAGTTCCTACATGATTTTTCCGCTAAATATTTAACTTAACATTTATCCATGACAACATTTTCTGAATTTTCTACTAATTTGAAATAAGTTAAGCCAAAATTTCAGCCCAAGTGGCTATCAAATTGAGTTCAAAAACTGATTTTCGATGGTCATGGCACCATGATAAAAATCCTATACATTCAACTATGTATAGGGAATTCACTACATCGACGAAACTCATAACCGGAGAACATGGTAAAAATGGTGACTACTTTTCCGGGCCCATCGGTCATAGTTGGACTAGCTGGACTTGGTCATTTAGAGACCGAGGCCTACTAACCCCTCGTAAGATTAACCCGTGAGGTGTTTTCCTCAAAATTCGGGTTGTAAGTAATTTTCATGTAGAAACATTAGAGGTCTAAGGAAATTGATATCCATTTCTTCACTCGAGGCACAAATGGAAAGCCAAAACCGAACTCAACTTTTAAGTTTCAAATAGCTTCCCAAGACTGCAAAAATGGCTAACAAGGCTCCTAGAGGGGTTACAAAATGTGCACAAATGAACTTGCGAGGTCATCTTAAGGCTCAATATAGTACTCCACATGCTGCAGGGTACCCTTTCAAAGCTTAAACTTATCGCTTTGGGGTTCGAAAGGTGTTTTAGACGTTGTCGAATATTGTGTTTAATAACTTTTGCAAGGTTAACAACAAGACAATTATAAACTGGGAACAAGTTTGTCTTGACATTTCTAGTGGGTTATGCGATCTAATATGGCTATCCGAGCTAGAAAACATGTACACAATTTGAATGTTGGGTTATACTAAAACAATATTCCTTCATTTGCGTGGAAAGGAGAATTAATTTATTTGCGAGCTACAATTCTTTAAAATCACTCGGGAGCAAAATATTCATTTACTTCATTTTTTAATATCATTGTAAAAGAGAAACTAGGAATGCGAGAATTGTGCAAGAGAGGTGAGAGAAGACCATGAATGTTTGAAGAAAAATCACAAACACCCAATTGATGGGACCGTGCCTCCTTAGCATTTCGTGAAACAATTCATGGGCTTTGCATAATCTTCCACGCGTTGGTAATCATGTCCTCTAGTATACTTGCACTATGATGTTTAAATAACACCGTCCTTCTCCAATATGGTTTGGTGGGTGTCCATACTCCAATTAAAATCCCGAAGCCATTTATTTATTTATTTTTCTCATCCTTCTATCGCTTCCCAAACCACATTTTATTAAAACATTTTTTTTTCAAATAGCTCAGAGACCTTTCATATGCTCCCACATTTTCCAAATCATTCCCAAAATCTCAAACACACACTCACACTAACAATATTATGTGGAGAGAGTTCAGTAGGAAGGGGATGCTACACATTCTACTCATGATTACACACAACCCCCAAAAATTGCATACAGAAGCTAATATATTCCGAGCAACTACAACATTCCTTCTCCATATTTCTTAGTGGACGTCCAAGCTTTGGTTTAAAGCTCCCATTTAGGAACAAGTTGGGAGGTTTCTAGGGAAGGTTTTGGAATTTGGTTTTACACCTGTCTATGGGCGATTTGGAAGATTCCAAGGTCGCTTTAACAAAGACATTTTTGCATACCCTGCAACCGTGGCTCTTCATGAGATCAGATCTGGTTTAGGAATTTATTTGGAAAACCATACAACGAACACCATTTTTTTCATATCCTGAAATCAATACATTTTGTGAGACCACGTTTCTTTTGTTCTTGTGTCAAATAGATCATTGGCTTCTTAAGCGTCCACATTTCCAGCATACACTTCAACGAGGGCGCCTGAAGCTATAACATCCCTCGAAAAACTTAGGCTCAACACATTTGGTTTTATAGTTTCCAATGCATTTGGTGGACATCTTAACCTAGAAAAAATCACATTCCAAACTTGGCACAGGTGGGAGGATGCGTCTAAGTGTGAATGGATTAGATTACGGATTGGCCAATGAATTGCTCGAGTGAGGATGCCCATACCTTCTACACGTTACACCTCCTGTCAATAGCTTGCCACAGTCCACCTCACTCTATCAATCCTCAAACATGCCTCCACCTTCATCAAATAACTCCACCAAATCACCTTCCTCCAACTACACCCACCGCTACTTCAAGCCTACTCATCTACCCAAACAACATTGTTTATTTTAATATTTTCTTTTATTTCTTTTGATTATTTTATGTAATTATCCATTTTCAGAGAAACGCTTCTCATATAAATAAATTAATTACATTTCATTTTAAATATTGGTCACTTACCTTTAATATTCAAAATTTGAATTATTTCGTATCATATATTTTTTTTAAAAGAAAAAGTTTATTTAAACCCTTACGTGAAGCTACTAGGTTTCACGTGGAAAATTAGGTTCAAGTTTACTAATAAGTGGGGTTAAAAGATCAAGTTCAATTTTGACAATCATAAAGTTTGAGCATAAGAAATTATTATTATTATTATTATTATTATTTCTTCACGATAATGATATAATCGAGACCTAGTTTGAAATTGAAAAAATACGACAATAGAGATGAAAAAATACGACAACATGTTTTTAGCCTTTCCTAAGACTTAACAAAGGATCACGTGGAATTCGACACCTCAAACTTTTGAACAATTAACGAGATAAGCTCTCGTACTCAACCGGATAAGTGGGAAGGTGGAACCCACACCTCACCATTTGGGTGTAATGGAGCGGGTATTACAGTTGGAATGTGGTATAGACATCCTCTTTTACTAGTTCCAACACCACATTGGGCCTTCCACAAAGAGAAAGATAGTGATGGGTTCCGGCATTAGCGTAAGCAAATGAATGAAAATACAAGACACAGAGAACTTGGCCAGAAGGATTGGGTGGATATGTTTGAACAATATAACCTGAGTCAACTACACGAAAGGAACCAAGGATGAAAATTATTGTCAAGACATGAATTAAATTAAGTGTGGGAGGATGATGAGACCCATAAATACCTCATTATTTACTTCTCATTGACATTGTTAACCATCTTAGACTAGCAATGTCAATTTGATTTTAGTTTTAGAAACTTATATTTGAATTAGAATTATCAATTTAAACACATATTTAGTCTTTTTGATACCACTAACAACTTGAAATTTATGGCATACCTATTTGTGGTTCGAGATCAAAATAGGAGCTCAAAGCTTTGTTTTTTCTTCGATCTCCGGACCTTACATTGTTCCATATTTGAACTATGTATACTTCTTATTACTGAGACCATGTAGACTTCCAACTCGTGACAATGTGTACATCTAACTCCGAATCATTGCTTCTTCTAGTTCTAGACCATACATTAGTAGCTCTATACACCATACCAATTTTTAGCTATGCACCGTTTATACTTCCAGATTAGGACCGTGTACAATGCTAGATTAGGACCATACATACTTTTAACTCCGTATTTTCGAACAACCGTAGTCCACCTCATTCGAAATTTGATCAAGATCTCGATAATTATATGTACTTCCAAAACGATCTAATAATGGAAGTATATTAGTAGGGAAGCAATTTTTATAATTGTTCTCATTTCCAATTCCATTTTGATTTTTAGGAATTGTATATTCTAAATTGATCAATGGATTGCAAATGATGTTTAAAATGGATACAATGATAAGTGGTCATGTAATTTCCCCCATGATTATATTTTCTTAACATTCCACGAACCATATTATAGAAATATTTTGTTTTGTTTTATTCTATGTAAACATGAAGGCCTAATTAGGTAAGGATATAAAATACTTCAAAATTATGAATGCAATAAAAATTGACAAGAATGAAATTATAACATGGTTTCCAATTGATGATTAAACTTGCCCTAATTGATTTCAAATGATGTGAAAAATAGAGGTTTCAATTTTATTTTCGTAGAATGAAGGTAAGATGATAGTTCATTGTTAATTGCTTCCTCTAATAGGGCTTCCAACTTCCTATTAAAAGGGATGCAACCATATTTATCCCAACAACTAGCTCCTAGGACCATTTATATTTCTATCCCCGTATAAGTTGTATTTGTAATTTCTATTTTCAAACTAATCTTTACTTGTAGTTAGTATATTATAAATTTACCCAATGATTTCCAAATGATTATTAAACTAGTTACAATTATAAGTGGTCATTTCCTTTCCCCCATGATTATATTTTATTAACATCCCATGAACCATATTATAAAAATATTTGGTTGTGTTTTATTCTATACAAACATGAAGGCCTAATCATGTAAAGATACAAAAATACTTCAAAATTATGAATACAATAAAATCGGCATGAATGCAATTATATCATGGTTTCCAATTAATGATTAAACTTGACCAAATTAATTTCAAATGATGGGGAAAAATAGAGGTTACAATTTCATTTGTGTATAATGAAGCTAAGATGATAATTTTTGTTAACCACTTCCTCTAATAGGACAACTTTCTAATTCATTCTATGTTGCCTAAATGTATAGAATGGAAATATGCCCATTATAATCATATCCTATAATATGATAATGGACATCTTCCCAATCCATTCATTCTCTTACAACCATATTTTTCATTCCTACTATGCTACATAAATATTTAGAATGCACATATGCCCATTGTAATCATTGCCTATAATATGAGAATGGTAATCTCCCCATCCTATTCATTATCATACAATCAACTCTAGACAATTAAAACTTTTAGCTCCATAAAATACATGCTTTGAGCTCTGGAACATGGATTTTTACAACAACATTAAATCCATACTTCCAACTCTGGACCATCCATATTCATTCTCATACAACCATATTTTTCATTCCTACTATATTTCCTAAATGTTCAGAATGGACATAAAATTTGGCATTATGAATAACTTCCATAATATTAGAATGGACACCTTCCCATTCCAATCATTATCATATTATAATCATCTTTCTCATTCTTTCTATATTACTTGGATGTTCGAATGAACATATGCCCATTCTAATCATATCCTGTTACATGAGAATGAACATCTTCCCATCCTATTCATTTTCATATAATTATCTTTCTCATTCCTTCTATATTACCTTTAATATGAAAATGAACAAGAACCCTTTATATTCATCATCATAAAGCCATTTGTCTCATTCCTTATATGTTTCCTGAATGTCTAGAATAGACATATGCCCATTCTAATCATATCCTATAATATGAGAATGGACATCTACCCTTTCTCTTCATTTTCATTCATTATATATTTAAAATGAATGAGAATTGACTAGTGTCCATTCTATTCATTCTCATCCAACCATTTTTCTCATTTCTTCTATATTGCATGAATGTTCAAAATGGACATATGCCCATTCTAATCATATCCTATAATATGAGAATAGGCATCTTCCCATTCAATTCATTTTCATGCAATCATCTTTTATATCATTCATTCTATATCTAACTCCGAATGAGAATAGACATATGCCTATGGAAAACATTACCTTTATAAGAATGGGCATATTTTTCCAATTGTAAACTCTCTCATACAATCATCTTTATCATTCCTTCTATATTTCATTTTATATAATAATGTTTTATTTAATGATATAGCCTTATTCCAATTATAATTCAATAATAGTGGAAGCTTATTTTATTTATGGAATAATTTAATTTGATGCAAACTATACTTCCATCTCCACTCTATCCATTCTTTTAGCTTCGCACTATCAATACATCTAGATCTGGACAATACATATTTTTAGTTCCGTAAAATGCATATTTTTATCTCTCAACCATGCATATTCATTCTCATACATTCATCTTTGTCATTCCTCCTATATTTCCTATAATATGAGAATGGAAATTTACCCAATACATTCTTTCTCTTACAACGATATTTATCATTCTTACAATATTTCCTTGATATTCAAAATGGACATATGTCCATTACAATCATTGCCTATAATATGAGAATGGTCATCTCCCCATCCTATTCATTATCATAGAATCTATTCCGAAAAATTAAAACTTTCGTCTCTAGAAAATTAAAACTTTCTACTCCAAAAAATGGATGCTTTTAGCTCTAGAAAATGGATACTTACAACACCTGACAAGCCATACTTCCATCTTCCGATCATCCATATTCATTCTCATACATCCATATTTTTCATTCCCACTATATTTCTTGAATTTTTATAATGGACATAGAATTTCCCATTGCAATCATTTCCTATAATATGAGAGTGGATAACTTCTCATTTTATTCATTTTCATATTATATATCATCTTTCCCATTCCCGCTATATTACTTGAATGTTAAGAATGGACATATTCCCATTCTAATCATATCCTATAACATGAGAATGGAAATTTACCAATCCTATTACTTTTCATACAACCATCATTCTCATTTCTTCTATATTACATATAATATGAGAATGGAAAGCTGCCCATTGTATTCATTCTCATACAACCCCACCTTTCTCATTCCTTCAATGTTTCCTGAATTTCTATAATGGACATATGCCCATTTTAATCATATCCTATAATATGAGAACGAACATATTTCCATTCTCTTCATTGTCATTCATTCTATATTTAAATTGAATGAGAATGGATAGGTTACCATTCTACTCATTCTTATAAAACCATATTTCTCATTCCTTCTATATTGCTTGAATGTTTAGAATGGACATATGACCATTCTAATCATATCCTATAATATGATAATGGACATATGTCCATTCTATTCATTTTCATTGAATCATATTTTATATCTTTCATTCTATATTTACCCCGAATGAGAATGGACATATGCCTATCAGTGCAAACATTACCTTTATAAGAATGAGCATATTTTTCAAATTGTAAACACTCTCATATGAAAAGAATACACAAATATAATCGATATATTATTTCTGTATCAATTACAATGTATGGAGTGCTATTAAATAGCCATCCAAATAGGAAAACCAACTTCCTATAAAGTAGGAAGTATAAACAATATAAAACCCGTATTAATATATTGTTATACATTTGTTATAACAATATATATAAAACTAACCATATAAATATTTACCATGATGTAAATACTAATTCCTAACATTCCCCCCCTTAGTGTTTACATGGTAGAAAAACATCCACACACTCAACTGCAGTATGCTCACCCCTGTGGCATGTCCAACTCTGTGACTCATGACCTTGATCCAAAAGAAAGGCTCGCTCCTTCCATGGTTTTAAACAGGCTTACCACAAACCTTGACGTGACAGAATGGACCTCATCAACTCGTCCCATCTCGTGTGGTTTTCTAGATCCTCCCACAAACCCTTTCAAGATTCATGAACTGACTTACTCGGGTGCTAATGTTCACCACTATGCTTATACATCAGGGAATTATGTAGGAAGCACAACATGCATATCACAAAACTGCACAATAGAAGATATATTGAAAATATTTCACATTACTTCCTATAAGAATCGTAATGTTCTTAATCGTAGTCTCTGTCATTGATCACTGCCACTCGATCTCGAACAACATAGAAAATTGCCACTGCCACTAGAAGCTTTCCTTGACTAAGTCATTTTGGGTGCAAAATGGGAATGGAACATTGGTATGTATTCCCCCCCACAATGTGAAATTCCACTCATATAGATACTGAGAAGCAAAATGCATCGAAGAACATACTCCTGAATGGATCTTGCTAGTTAGGTCTTGTTGCACATGGTCACTAATGCTAGTGAACGTATTCTTCTAGCTGACCATCTTCCAAAGAAGTACGGAAGTCAGAGGACCAAGTTAGTCAAAGGATCACTGACAGTCATCTGCGCTCCAACACAACTCTCTTTCCAACATCCATCAAATACCACACAAAACAGAACACTATGAGCAACCGAAAAATGGAAACCACACTGAAAATCATATACTCACACCATATATATGCCACCACAGCTTCTACACAGCCCCGTCGTTGGTGGCTAACGAGAGGTCGTTGAATGACCTCTAGCCTCCCAGCCCATCCTCCGGTTTCATGCTGCTAGTTCAACCGGATGTGATCACGAAGCTCAAAATACCTTCAATAATTTAGACGTCGCGTACAAGCAAAAATGCATCCAAAATTGAAATGCGAGCATTTTTTTAATTTTTCAGACTTAATACAATGACATAACTTTTTGTACGGTAAAAAAATGACAAAAAATAAATATCCTAAAATCACCTATTTAACTTTTACGACTTCGACAAGAGGACACAACTAAAATTTATATTAACTCAAAATGACGACTTCAATTTTTGACTTGAATTTGAGAGGACAACACTTGACTTTGACACTTTGATGGACAAAAAAATAACTATTTTGACATATATACATATAATATGACTCTTCATGTTATATACAAAGTGGATAAAATTTAAATGACACAATTTTTTATACTAAATAACATACACACTAAACATATAAGAAATAAAAGAACACCTCTTTAATGAAAGGCCACGTACGGACTGGGAAGTTAAGAGAACAAATTTTTGAACTACGAACAAACATATGAACCAAAACAAGACTTAAGACTTAAACATTGGACACTTGATTTAATTTGAAAAAGAAACTGTAACACAACTAATTACCACTTTTCTTGGAGGAAAAAATGAATCTGATGCATAGAAGGATGTTGCAGGGAATTAGTTGACCGAACCGCTTGGAGAGCTCCTCATCAAACTAAAATACCACGATCCATGCAAAAATTCAATGTAATCTGAGATGCACGTTGATAGATTTGAGTAAATATTTCAAGCTTCCAGTTAATAATGATGTAGACAGTGAAGGAGAATCACTATCGAGATCTTATTTTGCATTGAATTATCTATTCCGTGTCAAAGTGGAGATCAGAGGGCATGTGGAAGAACGATGCATGGATGACAATGACAAAGAAAGCATTCAACCAAGTCTTGAGATAAGACGTGTTTGGAGATCAAAACTATCATCGATTAATTGCACACTCACAAACCAAAATCTACATGCATGCAAAGATTTCAATGGAGCTATAACAGTCCGCGTAGATCTTGCCTCATCTACCATGCAAGAATTTACCAGAGTTGTCAACAGGCAAGCATGTGTTGAAGATATCACATACGGCTTTGAAAATATAATTGATGTTGCATCAAACTCTACATGAAGGCCATGGATATGATGACTGCAATTTGCCTTGTATATCTCCAGACTAAGAAATTGGATCTGAATACATAGAACCCAATGCAAAACGTGCAAACCACTTACTATTTATATTGATGTGTAGATCACAACTACTGAAAGATGCAAATGCCACGTTGATACTGGACCAATGGAAGCAATGAAGTTGACCATAATGTGTGCACAGTATGCAAATGGCAGATCATTCAGGGCTCGCCAATCGTTGAATGCTTGAATTGATTACCACAACATTTGAAAATAATAGATATAATCAAACCAAGTCCTTGAAGCTGTGAATCCAATACAGTAAGATAAATTCGACCAGAAAATCTATTTTGTTATATTATATATACATTCCACCTTTGCATAAGAACCCATCCCCGATGTCTATATCTGCACTTAGTTTAATTTACACAGCTTCACTAGTACCTCGTAATATATCTGATCCGTGCTCTCACTAATCTGTATAAAAAAATTCAACGACTTTCATTTTGGACTCCACCTGCTCCGATACCAAATGAAAAGAATACACAAATATAATTGATATATTATTTTCTCTATCCATTACAATGTATGGAGTGCTATTAAATAGCCATCCAAATAGGAAAACCAACTTCCTATAAAGTAGGAAGTATAAACAATATAAAACCAGTATTAATATATTATTATACATTTGTTATAACAATATATATAAAACTAACCATATAAATATTTACCATGATGTAAATACTAATTCCTAACACATACAATCATCTTTATCATTACTTCTATATTTCGCTTTTTTATATGATAATGTTTTATTAATTGATATATCCTTATTCCAATTATACTTTAATAATAGTGGAATATTATTTTATTTTTGGAATAATTTAATTTGATGCAAACTATACTTCCAGCTCTAGGATATGAATACTTCTAACTACATACTATCCATTATTTTAGCTCAATGATGAATACATCCAGATCTAGACAATGCATAATTTCAACTTTAGACCATGAAATATCATTCTCATACATTCATATTTTTGATTCATCCTATATTTTCTATAATATGAGAATGGACATCTTCCCAATCCATTCATTCTCTTAAAACCATATTTCTCATTCCTAAAATACTTCCGAATGTTTAGAATGGACATATGCCCATTCCAATCATTGCCTCTAATATGAGAAGTTTCATATCCCCATCCTATTCTTTATCATACAACCAGCTCTACACAATTAAAAATTTCAATTCGGGACAATGAATACTTTCGCATCTACAAAATACATGCTTTCACCTCCGTAACATGGATACTTACAACACCGCATAAGCCATACTTCCAGCTCCAGACCATCCATATTCATTATCATACAACCATATTTTTCATTCCCGTATATTGCCTAAATGTTTAGAATGGACATAAAATTTATGATTGCAATCATTTCCTATAATATTAGAATCAAAAATACCCATTTTATTCATTCTCATATTATAATCATCTTTCTCATTCCTTCTATATTACTTGAATGTTCAAAATGGAAATATTCCCATTCTAATCATATCTTGTAATATGATGATGAACATCTTCCCATACCATTCATTTTCATCCAATCATATTTCTCATTCCTTCTATATGTCCCATAATATGAGAATGGAAAGCTACCTATTGTATTCATTCGCATACAACCATATTTTTATTCCTTCCATGTTTTCTACATGTGTAGAATGGACATATGCCCATTCTAGTCATACTCTATAATATGATAATGGACATCTACCCATGCTCTTCATTGTCATTCATTGTATATTTAACTCCGAATGAGAATGGAAAGATACCCATTATTTTCATGCTTGTACAACCATATTTTTCATTCCTTCTATATTACAAGAATTTTTAGAATGGACATAATATTCCCATTCTAATCATATTCTATTTATTAAGAATGGACATCTACCCATTCTCTGCAATCATATTTTATATCATTCATTCTATATTTAACTTGAATGAGAATGGACATATGCCTATTGTAAACACTCTCATACAATCATATTTCTCATTCCTTCTATATTTCCTTTTATATGAGAATGTTTTATTTAATGATATAGCCTTATTCTAATTATAATATAATAATAGTAGATTTTTGGAATAATTTAATTTGATGCAAACTATACTTCCAAATCCATATTGTCCATTCTTTCATCTCCATACTATCAATACATCTAAATCTGACAATACATATTTTCATCTCTAGAAAATGCATACTTTCAACTCCAAACCATACATATTCATTCTCATACATTCATCTTTCTCATTCCTCCTATATTTCCTATAATATGAGAATGGACATATGCCCAATCCATTCATTCTCTTACAACCATATTTCTCATTCCTACTCTATGCATGAATGTTCGTAATGGACATATGCCCATTCCATTGCATATAATATGAGAATGGTCATTCCCCATCTTATTCATTATCATAAAATCAGTTCTAGTTAATAAAAACTTTCAACTTCGTATAATACATGCTTTTAGCTCCGGACCATGGATACTTCCAACACCGAAAAAACATACTTCTATCTTCTGATAATCAATATTCATTCTCATATAGCCATATTTTTCATTCCTTTTATGTTTATTGAATGTATAAAATGAAAATATGGACATTCTAATTATATCCTATAATATAAGAATGGAAATCTACCCATTATATTCATTATCATTCCTTCCAAAATGCCTTTATCGTAATAGACAACTTCCCATTATATTCGTTTCTCATACAACCATCATTCTCATTCCATCTATATTCCATGAATGATCAAAATGGATATATGTCCACTCTAATAATATCCTATAATATGAGAATGTACATCTACCCATTGTATTCATTCTCATGCAATCATACTTACACTCTAGATAATACATACTTTTAGTTCCGCATCATCCATACATCCATCTTCGAACATACATTCTTTCAGCTCCAAACAATACATGTTTTTAGCTATGGACCATGGATACTTCCAACACCGAACAATGCATACTTCCATCTCCAAAAATCCATATTCGTTCGCATACAACCATATTGTAAATTCCCACAATATTACCATAATGGACATACAATTTCCCATTGCAATCATTTCCTATAATATAATCATCCTTCTCATTCCTTATATATTACTTGAATGTTTAGAATAGACATATGCCCATTCTAATCATATCTTGTAATATGAGAATGGAAAATCGCACATTTTAATCATATCCTATAATATGATAACATGACAAATTCCCATTCTATTTATTATATATTTAACCTAAATTAGAATGGACATTGCCCATTGTATTCATTCTTATAAAACCATCTGTCTCATTCCTTCTATATAATTGCATAAATGTACGTAATGGAAGATGTATTCACATTGTAATCATACCCTGTAATATGAGAAATTATGGACATTTGCCAATTCTTTTCATTCCCGTACAATCATCTTTCTCATTTCTTCTATATTTCCTGAATGTATAGAATGGACATATTCCCATTCTAATCATATCCTAATATGAGAATGGACATCTTCTTATTCCATTCATTATCATTTTTCTAAATTTCCTTATCAAAATGTACATCTTCCCATTCTATTCATTCTCATACAACCATCTTTCTCATTCCTTCTATATTACTTGAAAGTTTAGAATGGACATATGCCCATTCTAATCATATCATGTAATATTAGAATGGAAATATTCCCATTCTAGGCACTCTCATAAAATTATCTTTCTCATTTATTATATATTTCCTATAATATGAGAATGAACAACTTCTCATTATATTCATTCTCATATAACCATCTTCTTCATTCCTTCTATATAATTGTTTAAATGTCTAGAATGTACATATGCACATTCTAATCATATACTATAATATGAGAATGGACATCTTCCCATTCTATTTTTTCTTATACAACCATCCTTCTCATTCCTTCCATGTTACTTGAAAGTTTATAATGGACATATGCCCATTCTAATCATATCCTGAAAGATGAGAATGAACATCTACCCATTCCATTCATTCTCACACAAAATAATCTTTCTCATTTATTTAATATTGCTAATAATATGAGAATGGACAACTACCCATTATATTCATTGTCATACAGCCATCTTCCTCGTTCCTTCTATATAATTGCTTGAATGTTTAGAATATACATATGTACATTCTAATCATACCCTATAATATGATAATAAACATCTTCCCACTCTATTCATTGTCATTCCTTCCAAATTTCCTTTATTAGAATGGACATCTACCCATTCTATTCATTCCCATACAACCATCCTTCTCATTCCTTCTATATTTTCTGAATGTTCATAATGGACATATCCCAATTCTATTAAAAAAAATTCATACAACCATCTACATACTCATTCTTTCTCATTCCTTCCATATATTTATATAAAGCCTATATTATTTAGTTCAAGCTTATAATATTTTTGAATTAATTAATATGATGCAATTATACTGCAAAATCAATTATAATCAAAATTAAATATATTATAAAAATATGCTGCAATATTAATTATACTATAAAATTAAATATAGTACTACAAATTAAATATAGTTCAAATTTAAATATAGTACTTCCAAAATAAAATATAATACCATTTAAATTTTTGGAAAATATTACTAATTTACAATTAAATATATTGCAAATTTAACAATTTTATGAAATTAGTAATCAATATATTTGTAATTTAATGAATTAATTACTAAATAATATCTAGTACTACTAAGTATTATTAATAAGTATTTCATAAAATTGTTAATTTTACAGTATAATTATAAATTAGTAATGTTTTCTAGAAATTTAAAAGGTATTATATTTTACTTTACATATTCATTAATTACATATAAAAATTGTATTCCTATTTATCCAAAGATTCAATATAATAATTTTTTTCGTTGGTAGTTACTAATAGAAGTCAAATATCTCAAATAGTATAGATAATGTTTTCTGCAACTATTAATTTATCGGGTATTTCAAAAATTAAGTTAATTCGTTTCTTACAAGTAGTTACACCACATTTATCATGACTCGATTTTAAATTTTTTTAAATTTGGCGTTTTCATTGTGGGTGACATTTGTTAATCTATGAGTACATTATATAATTTTTTTTTTGAATGATTCGTATCATTTCTTATTTTTCTTACAATCAGCTTGTTGTAGGTCCAACACAATGTATCTTTTATTTCATTTCTCTATTAATTGTTTGGGCTCTTTCATTTCTCTCGTTAATCGATTGGGTTTTTATATATCTAATAATTGATTTGGAACAATGATAATGAGAAAGTTGCCAATTCTCTTGAACTGATCTTGTTAACTATTTTATAGGCCATAGGAAAATAAATAAGAGGATAGATATTTAGAAGTCAATCAAATAAAGAGATGCAAATAAAATATTTACAGAGAAGGAGATAGAAACAAAATAGTTGGAGAGAAACAGATGCATGCACATGCGATAGTTGCAAATAAAAATGCCATTATATTTGTTGAACACATATACATGTACTCATCAAAATTCTACAATCTAATTAAAACTAAAAACAATAGACATATTTTTATTTGTTTACACTTGTCATGATGAATCATTTGAAGAAAATAAAAAATTTCATAACTATAACTTCATTTGAAAAAAATAGTGTTCAAGGTTTTTGTTTTCATTAGAAATGTAGAGAATATGAAATTGTAGATGTTTTGAAAAAACCTAGAATGTAATTGCATGTCAAAAATATATAATATATATGCAATAATCACATGAAACTATATCCTCTTATGCACATATATCTTAGACTACAACTATAACTTCATCTGAATATTTTTCGTTAAAAAATTGATTGTAAGAGAACAAGGAAATGGAACTCAAACCATTCAAAAAATAAATTATACAATTTCCTCATACATTAACAAATTCAGCTCAAAATAAAAAACGCTAATTTTTCAAAATTTTAAAATTGACCCATGATAAATGTTGTGCAACTACCTTAAAGGAATTAACTTCAAAAATTTGAAATACTCGATTCATCAATAACTTCCATCGAAAATGAACTGCAAGCCAATTTGAGATATTTAAATTCCATTAATAACTACGACTGAAAATAAATAGCATATTTTATACCCGAGAAATAGGAATGTGAATTTATATATGTAATTAATGAATATGTAAAGTAAAATATAATACCTTTTAAATTTCTAGAAAACATTACTAATTTATAATTATATTGTAAAATTAACAACTTTGTTTTTTATAAGTAAACACTTTTTTACAAGCTATGAACTAGGGAGTTATTCCCCCATACATTACTATGCTTCAAGATATCAAAAATAGAGAAGTCATCACATTATGCGTAAAACTAATGCCACCTTGATACCAAAATTACAAAAAGACTCACTATACATCGTAAAGAAAAACTTCAACATGAAATTAATTCAACAGCTTCTATAACCTCCACCTTGACAAAAGCCTCTACATTGACCTTCTCCATGACACTATCCTTGACATCATTCATGGCCTATGCATTCCTCTCACTTTTGCTGAAGCGGTGCCCCACTTCCCCTACTTTTTCTCCCCTCAGAAGGAATTCATATGAGGAATTTCCTTTGACCACGAGTCCAGTAGCCATAGATTCTAAATCCAAGGTCGAATGATGCAGACTCGAATGCTTCATCCTACATTTATTATGGACTATGAAAATAAATTCCCAAAGCACAAAATTTCTCTTTTACAACTCAACCATAAACTTTCTTTCATCCAATTTCAGCTCTCCTCCTTCCATCACTTCGAGGAAGGTAGAGGGCATGCAAAACTTTGAAAAAATTCCTCTAAACCCATATATGCTTTGACATAATAATATGGCAGTGCTATCAAAATGGTGTCCTCTTTGTTTTTACCGATGAGCAACATATTGGAGATGGATGTGGAATAAATTTCCACATTTTCCCTATCTTATCCTCACCCCTATAGAAAAATTTCCCCAAAATACACTCCACCACATTGCAAACCGGCGAGCTAATACTGAAAATTTTCCTTAGGCGTGACTAAGAAATATTATCATAAAAATCCATCTTGTGAAATTCTCCTCTCAAAAATAGGTAAGGGAAGGAAACAATAGCCATGAAATTGCTACTAACCACCAACCTATCACTTGATGATATCAAAGAGGAGAAGGCATTAATGAGAGAAAGTATGGTGATACACTTTTAAAAATGAGTTTTCACGAGCCAAGCTCGACATGCATGAGCATCAATAGATTTGGATTCCCTTGCAATGATAGCGGCTAAGCCGGGCCACTTATTCGTGTCATTCGAAATGATATCCTCCTCTTCTTGTCACACCCTTCAATAGCCAAATAATCTACTCTTGAATTGGATTCCCTAAACATGTTTCCAATGCTCCAAGAATCCAACTTTCCAAGCCAAAAGAGAATATTTGTGCTGTGGACATCGAGAGCCCAATGTAGAGATTTACCATTTTTCACAACTAGACTATAGTTTTTGAGTTTCCTTCGATGTGTAGGTGGGAGATCCTACATTCAACTTCTGTTTTAACCCCAAAAAGGAGGGCTTGGGATTTTTTGGAATTGCAAGTCCCATATTACAAGTGGAACGGGCTAAAGACTAATCAACTCTCCTTGGTCATTACAAATAATGCACCCCACCCCGAAAGATGAGGTTTCCCTCGGATCCCCCATCTAAATTGACTCTCCGATACCTAGGGGTGGAAATTAACAACTTTGTTACTAAATATATTGATTACTGATTTCATTAAATTGTTAGATTTGCATTATATTTAATTATAAATTAAAAACATTTTCCAAAATTTAAATGGTATTACATTTTACTTTGGCAAGATTCTATTTAATTTTGGCAAGATATTTAATTTTCCATATATTTAAATTTACAATATAATTAATTTTGTAGTATATTTAATTTTGTTGTATATTGAATTTTGTTGTATATTGGAAGTATATTTAAATTTTTATGAAATTTAAATTCGCAATATATTTAAACTATACTTCTAGCTCTAAACCATCCATACTTCTAGATCTGGACCATGAATGATCAAGAGCTTGAAGTAAGAAAGGTCTGGAGCTAGAAGTATGAATAGACTTGAGATGGAAGTATGAATGGACTGGAGCTAGAAGTATAGTTTGGAAACATCCATTCTCTTTTAGGTTAAAGATATAATGAATGAGAAAGATGTTTTTCTATGAGAATGAATAAAATAGGAAAATTTCCATTCTCACATTATAGGAAATTATTAGAATGGTCATATGTCCATTATATACATTTAGGAAATGTAGAAGCAATGATAAAGATGGTAGTATGAGAATGAATATGACAGAAGTTGTCCATTCACATTAAGGCTAAATATAAAATGATTGAGAATTTAGATGTCGTATTCGAGAAATTTGAATAGGATAGGAAAATTTAAATTCTCATATTTAATAGGAAAATATTAGAATGTTCATATGTTCATTCTATTCATTCGTAATATAGACATAATGATAAGGAAGGTTGACTATGAGAATGAACAAAATGGATAGTTGTCCATTCCTATTCAAGTTAAAAAATAGAATGAATGAGAAATATTATTGTATGAGAATGAATAAAATGGGAAAAGTCCATTCTCATACTATATGCAATGCTTAGAATGAGCATATGGCAATTATTAACATTCAAACAATAGAGAAGGAATGAGAAAGATGGTTGTGTGAGAAAGAATAGAATGGGCAGTTTTCCATTCACATTCATATTAAATATATAATGAATAAGAAAGATGACTATATGAGAATGAATAAAATTACTAGATGTCCATTTTCATACTATACACAATGACCGGAATGAACATATGTACAATCTAAACATTCAACCCGTAATTAATAGAAGGAATGAGAAATATGGTAGTATGAGAAAGAATAGAATGTGTAGCTATCCATTCACATTTTGAGAATAAATGAGAAATATGATTGTATGAGAATGAATAGAATCAGAAGATGTTAATTCTCATATTACATGATATTATTAGAATGAACATATGTCCATTGTAAACATTCATTTAATATATAAGCAATGGGAAAGATAATTTTATGAGAAAGAATGGAATGGGAAGTTGTCCATTCGTATTCATGTTAAATATATAATGAATGTATTGATAGAAAGGTATGGAGCTGAAAATATTGTTAGTATGGAGCTGAAAGTATGTATTGTCCTTCAAGTTAAATACGTAATGAATGATAAAGATGATTATATGAGACTAAATAGAATGAGAAGCTTCCCATTCTCATTCTGGTTAAATAAAGAGTGAATGATAAATATGGTTGTATGAGAGTGAATAGAATGTGAATTTTTCCATTCACATTTCGGTTAAATATAGAATGAATGAGATTAAAGATGATTATATGATAATGAAAAGAATGTGTTGATGTATGTTCTCATATTATAGGTAGTGATTAGAATGGGATTATGTCCATTCTAAACATTCATGATATATAGAAGGAATGAGAATGAAAATAATGGGTAGATACCCATTCTCATTCGATTTAAATATAGAATGAAGGAACACGAGGAGTTCACTTAGTAAAAGTATGGTATAACATGTTCGTTCGAAGGGTATTAAAGAATACCCTTAATGTTAGTTTTTACCTTCAATTATTCAATTGATAATACTTCATCATGTTTTATTATTAGAATGAAAATACCCCCTATTTTTCCATGTGCCTTACCCATTTTTCCATTACAATTTTATTTAGCCCTTTTTATTTCTACCCTAATATATCAAATAGAAAATATTTTAATTTCCACCCCAATATATCAAACAGAAAATATATCATATTCTTCATTCAATTATTGTTTTCTTAATATATATTTTCACTAAAAATATTTTTTGAATACATTGAAGACATATTATTGATTATGTTAATGTTAAACTTAATCATTTATCAATAGTTACTCAAATAATTAAGATGGTGAAATAATATCATTTCTATTGAATAGCATAATCAATCCTATTTTTCTACAATATTATTAATTCTTGGTTAAGAACCTCCCGATTGATATTTCCTTATTCAAAATCTATTATAATTTAACTTCATGAAAATAATCCTTTGGCAATTTTAAGGTATTTAGTTTTAAAAACTAGGGGTCAAATATTTTAGTTTAATATTAAAATCAACCCCATCTCTTCTTTAGACCACCTCTCTAACCTACCCCCAATACTTAATTCAAAATATTAATAAATTAAACCCTTTCACCCCCTAATGTCTACCGGTATATTGAATTTGATTTTATAAATTTTAATTACCTCAATATGAATGCACGTGTTAGGATATTGCCTAGCTAATGAATCCCAAATGTGAAGGAGAAAGATTCTTGTATAAGAATGTATAGAGTGACTAGTTTCCCATTTAAATTCGGGTTAAATATATAATAAATGGGATCAAATATTATTGGATGAGAATGAAAAGAATATGCATATGCCCATTCTCATATTATAGTAAATGATACGAATGAGAATATGTCCATTGAGAACATTCAGAAATATAAAAGGAATGATAATGAAAAGAATGGGTAATTGCCCATTCTCATTAAGGTTAAATATAGACTGAATGAGAAATATGGTTGTACGTGATTTAATATAATTGGAAGCTGACCATTCTCAATGATCCTGAAGGAATGAGAAAAATAGTTGTATGAAAACTAATAGAATGGGAAATTGTCCATTCACATTATGAGCTTAAATACGAGTGAATGTGATCGAATATGATTGTATGAGAATGGAAATAATGTGTAGATGCCCATTCTTATATTATACACCATGATTACAATGGGCATATGTACATTCTTAACATTCGTAATTAATAAAATAGATGAAAAAGATGTTAATACGAGAAATAATATAATGGGAAGCTATTTTTTCACATTTTGAGGATAAATATAGAATGAATGAGAAATATGATTGTATGAGAATGAATATAATGTGTACAAGTCAAATCTCATATTATGGGATATGATTAGAAAGAACATATGTCCATTGTAAACATTCAAGTAATATAGAAGCAATGGAAAATATGCTTATATGAGAAAGAATTGAATGGGAATTTGTTCATTAATAATTAGGTTAAACATATCATGAATGTATTGAAAGGAAGGTTTGGAGCTGAAAGTATTGATAGTTCAGAGTTGAAAGTATTTATTGTCCTTCAGTTAAATTTATTTAGCAGCTTCCTATTCTCATTCAAGTTAAATATATAATGAATGAGAAATATGGTTATATGAGAGTGAATAGAATGGGTATTTTTCCATTCACATTCAGGTTAAATAAAAGTAATCAAATAAATTGCTAAGATGCACATACATGTCACTAATTTGATAATTCAATATGCCATTATGTGACACCCAAAAAAATTCACTCACAAAACAACCAAATTGAGGTAAAAAAATATGGAATTTTTTTGTTATCTTTAGAAAAAAAATGGGAAAAAAATTTCCATTTTACGTTACTAGGTGTGAACTAAGCACTCTTGTGTGATGCCACTAGGTTTTCCACACTTAAAACTTATCCATATTGTGTATTTTAATGATAGATGGTTAAATCGGCAAATCCAATAACCATTCAAATACACCCTCTCACAAGAAGACTTAATAGTGTTCACGGGGTAGATCCGACGATGACACTTGAATAAATTGTATAAACACTATTATATTTTTATATATGAATAATTAATTTAAGTCTTACTAAGGTGCACATGACCCCTAATAAAATGGTACATTACTAACTACTATTTTAGACACTTCAAAACTCTATGGTTATTCTAACCATCATATCTACCTATTTAATTTTCCCATTATTCTATTGATTTAAGGAGTGACTTAATAAAATACTATGGTATAAAGATATTCTATTATTACATTTAGAAACCTTAGAATTAGAACAATAATTAAAATCCTATTAAAATAAAAGGTGTCATTTATACTTTCAATAGGGTTATTTATCTCCAAATGAATTAATCTTGTAAAACAAAAATACCATTATACCTTATATTATAAATGGAACTTAACTCCGTATTAGAACCAAAATTGTTACTAGGATAATAAAGTCCTATTTATAAATAAAGGTACTTATCATATCACTTGGTCGAATTGACCCAAGTGGAGGAGAGGAAAAATATACACCATTGGATTTAAGGCAACAAGGGAAAAAATCCTAGTTCTTCCTTTCTTCTAATTTTCATCTTATTATTTTAACCTCTTCTATTTAATTTCTTGCAATTTTAATAGAGGAGATTTTACTAAAGAAAGGGGAAAATATTTGAATGAAATTATGTGTGTGTGTGTATAGGCATATATATATGTATGTATGTATGTATGTATACATACATACATACATGTGTATATGTGTATATATATGTGTGTATATGTATATATATGTGTGTATGTGTGTCGGGGTTTGCGGGTGGGTCGTCCCATGACCGCCCACCCTCTATACTTTGATTTTTTTTTGGGGAGGTCACGGCTTATACAGTGTCTTGGCCCCAAATTGTTTTATATAATTATTGTATATATATAGTTTATTTCTTAAAATACATGTTGTTGTTTATAAAATTTCTTAAATATAATTAAATAACATCATTGATATAATATAAGTATTTCCAAACTATAACAATTTCCTTATATAAATTTATAATAAATGCATATATTAACACACACATACACACACACACACACACACACATATCTAAGATATTTGTATATAATATGTTTCCTTTATAAAATTATGTTTTTTTTTTTTTTATAAAATCTTAACTATGGTTAATCTATAAAAATATATTCGTTAACAATATTAATATACTTAATTATAGATATATTCATTTACAATCTATTTAGTTAGTGTAGATTATTTAAAGTTTAGTTTTTATTATAATATAGCTTAGAATAATATGTTAAACAATGGTTCATTTACCCAAAAACTTTATATATATATATATATATATATATATATATATATATATATATATATATATATATATATATATATATATATATAAGTTGTAAAACCTTTGATTCACAAGATCATTAAAACCACCCTTATTAACAATTTCAAACTAAAACCACTCATTCCATTAAATTAACAAGTTTATTGTGGAAACTAGATACTTCAATTTTGATTACCCAAGATTTTTCCCATACATCAATTTAGCTAAAAGGAGAAATGAAAAGTTAAACCACACTTCCAAAATTGTTCCATTGAAAATTTTAATACTGAAATCCATCCTTTAACAAATGGAAAAACCACATTATAAGCATCTAGAGACAGAAAGATCAAAAGGAAAATTTCTATTAATTTCTTTAACCACTTTCGATTACAACTTTCAACACCAAAATGCAAACAATAAATCTTTTATTTCTCTTCAATACAATGCTATACACTTTTGTAAATAAGACTTTCAATAAAATCAAGAGGGAGATAGAAAGGAAATTTCATTTCAATTTTATTATCCATCTGTAAGTACAACCTTCCACATAAGCTTGTTCACAAATAGGTATCAAATGTAATAATAAAAACATATTTTTCCACTTACATTACAAATATCTCAATTATTCACATTAACAAACTTGGAAAACACTTTAGCAAGGTTTTCAAATGGCTCTAGGGTGTACATTGCATGAAATCCAATATCAAATTCTATCCATAACTACCTTCAACTTTAACACACTTCATCAAAAAACTCCCATAGTCAACCAAAATGAGGAAATCAGTGACACTTACCGCCCAACCATGTAATGGGGGAATGATCTCATCTCCATTTCCACACAAGTTCCCTAACTCACATAGGGCTCAAGAAAAAAAAAGTTTGGGAATGAACTCAACACCAAAATTATACAAAACCATGCAAAAAAAATTCACAACAACCAAGTAAACAAAGGGGACAAACAATCAGGTATGTCAACCATGAAAAAGAAGTCAATACACATGATCAAACCATATATGGTTTGAAATGGGGAAGGAAATACCACCCTATACCATTTATCTCTCCACTAGAAGAGGATTGATATCTCTTGGTTCCTACGTAAGAAATAAAAATAAGATTTGGATCCACACTTATACCTCCCATGCCCACAACCACTTATAGCTCCACTAGGACTAGTTTCCCCTCCCCTTGGTTCCTCCAAAACAATACCTAAAGAGGGAACATATCCCTCACTTCGAACACTAATTATCTCTCCAGTGATTAACCTCTTTCCCCTACACTCAACACCACTTGCATTCTCATAGTGGAATCATGCAAGCTTCAACACAACACAACCGAAATAAGCACATACCTAATTGGTTAATTAAAATAAATTTTTGAAGTTATTTCAAGGGATAGAATTCACATTACAAATAGGAAATCAAGTGGGTAATACATACCTAATAAAACTTGTCTCGACATATTATTTAAGAAATCATTCAAAGCACTCCAAAAATCCTTCCAAGAAAATCCAATCCGACAAAGACCTCCCTAATACCAAGCGAACTCCCAAAAATAAAGAAAAAGAATCCAATTTATAAGGAAAAAATCAAAGTGGAGGATTCCTTAGAATCATGCCATGTGGCATGATCCATCCCTAAAAATAAATCCAATCCCCAAGCATGAAAATAAGGTTGTTACACATTCACATGAGTTATCCTTACAAAACCATCACTTCAAATCTAACATGACTTGACCCATACTCAACCCATATCCCACAATCATCACACAAAAATAAATAAATAAATTGAAACTTAAATAAATGGTGCACATATAAAAAAATTGATTTTTAAGAAACCTAAAATGTCATTTCATCAAATCACTATAAATAAACTCAAATCCCAAAAGTCAAAAAGTAAGAGAATTACTTACAAAATCTCATTTTGAAAAGAGAGAAAGATTACAAGTAATAAATGATGTACAAAAGTTCCCTCAAGTGGAAAAAGTTTTTATAAAATGTACACCTACCCTATGGATAGGTGTATGAGAATTTTTGGAGTGTGGGACAAGGTTTACTTGTCCCACACACCTTCCAAAATTTCCCTCAAAGGCCAAATTCGAGTTTTCCATAAATGGAAAACTTTCCAGCCACAAAACATGACTCCAACATCCCAAAAAAAAAATGATTAATTTAACAATCCAACTTACAATCTAATTAAATCAAATTATCAAAGATAAACAAACTAGTCAATCTAAAGGTTAAAATGAAGGGAAAAATAAATTTAAATCAAGGAATAAAAGACAACATTAAAACTAAGGTCACTTTACAAAATTACATTCCCCAAATCAAATTTTGAGCCTAAGTGACCCATTATTGGCCAATGATCCCCATGTGAGTTAGTCCCCCTTTATCCTCTATTTTTGTTTATTTTTTTGTTTGATATATCTAACCAATGTTTTTCATCTGCACACTCAACAAACACATCATACCTACTCAAAATGATATGAAAATCAATTCTAACTATTGCACAAACACACAAACACATCAACAATTTACACACAATTCATATATATAATTTTCAAGATCAATTTCTCAACATCAATTAAGTTCACCAAAATTCCCATGGTTATATATTTCCAATAGAACATGAAAACTTGTCGTAAAGACTAATTCACTTGCATCAATTATCCATCTACTTGTTATTTGTTATTCATCATTCAAGCCAATAAAAGACACACACACACACACATACCAAATTCTAACAATTAAATTTTACCAATAAGTTTCCATAATATAATAACTACCAATCTAATTCATGCTTACAAATCCAAATCAAAATATATGCAAATCACAATCCTGCAACATCAACCATGTATATATATCAAAACAACACTATATCAAATGTCATGTCATATCCATGTTATTAGGGTAACAAGGTTGACACCTTGTGCCAATAAAATGTATACCAAGAGTCATATGATGTAACTATAATATGGAGGGAGAGGAAAACCTATCTAACTAGTGTTTAAGGGAAGAGGGAACTACAACCCCTCCTCGTAGAACATGAATTCCTCTTGGAAGTCACAAGGAGAGTTCCAAAATCCATAGTGAAACAAAAAAATCAAATACGACGATCCTAACTCATATATTCCAAGGCCTAAATTTTGAATCCATTACTAACTAGGGTGTTCATGGAGGAAAGATAAAAGTTAAACACTAATTACCTAACACAAGATTGTCTACTAACTAGGCCACCATGACATGCTCACTTGCAAACGAGAAGATGATCAATGTAGTAAGTTATGTGAAGATTGGAAGTTTTTGTCTTCACTCGATTTGTTTTTATTATTTATCAGTGGTTCCTAGTGTGCTAAGGTACAATTAAATTATTGAGTTACGTTTTTTTTAATATTGGAAAATAGTTTTTCAAAGGGACTATACCCTTGAATACAAAATAAGGCCTATAAGTTTAATAAGAGAGAGGCAGAGTAGAGCAGTAGTACACACTCAAGAGTTACAACAAAATCAACGTAGCCTGAAACAAAGCTACACTGCACAAGACTTAACAAAGAAACAACGGCAAAAAAATAGCAAGACGACAAAATGCAAGAAACAGTAATATTAACAAAAAAGAGTAGTAGAAGTATCCAGGACTACTTCTTGGCCGCTTGATCAATACTGATCTTGACTTTTTTCCAAGCTTGAAACATGCCTAACGCGGTCATCTGAGCAGCATCCATCTTATCGAGCTCCTCAATGGTTCTCTTGCTCTCTTTATCATTGCCCCAAAGCGCTGCCGGGACACCGCTTAGATTAGAAACACTCTTGGCATGACCCACGATAAACTCCTCGATGGCCCTAAAGGCTGCAATATTGTAGTCATGTCCTGTCTTAGCCTTCCCAAGGCGGGAGTCTAAGGCTGCAATATTGCACTATTGAGTTACGTTATTCATTGATCAACTTCCTTTTTTCCTTACTTATAAGGTGTCTCCTTCATTAGATCTAATTAGGAATTTAACTTGTCATTTGATTACTAAGTTCTATTATTTTACCATTTCAACCCTCTTATACATATACTTAGCTCATATACTAGAGCATTTTTACTTTGCTTAGACCCATCCCAATTATTATTAATGTTACAACCCATAGTTTTCCCACATTTTAGACTCCTAAATCAACATTATTCACTTGTTTTCACTAGATTGCTACCAATTTGGGTTTTCAATTCATATTCTATATTTCCATTTTTCCCTACTATTTCGAGAGTGGTTTTCTTATTTATGTACCCAATTGTTATTTAGTTCCATTTTAACTTATTTACACTTACCACTCATTCAAGGAAAAATTATGATTTTCATTTTAAATAGTTATTAGTAATAATACCTTTATCATTAATTATCTTTCTTTTTATACTATTAAGGGTTAATTAGGTAATTTCCTCTTATCTTGAAAATTCATATTCTAAGTCTCATTCTTAGTTAATATATTTTCAAACCTCTTGCTTAAAACTATGTTGTTGAAAACCTAAAAAGATTACACAAAACCTTGTTAGGGTTTACTATTAGGTTTTTGGTTTTATTCCCCTTTTTCTTTACATCTTACCTTGGTACTTACTTAAGCCATAATTAATTTGCTAAATTTATCTTATTGCATTACATAATGTTTGACCCTCTTTTTAGACTATATTTACATGTTCTATAGTTCACGTCTAAATATACTTATTTATAGTATCCCATTCTAAACATATGATTCATTCATCATCAATTTTTTTACAAAAATTACTTATTCTTTTCATTTTTATCATTTAAATTTACACAATAAATTACTCCTTATATTTTTATAAGTCTCAAAGATTCATTTACATCCATTTACTTTCTCATTTTTTCCAAATTATGGAAAACTTGATCAATTGTTAAAAAGGATCATAAGAAATTTCACCTACTTGTTCCCACCTTTATTTTATTATTCTCACAATGTTTCCAAATCATTTCCTGATAATTTCTTGTTTCTATTAGTTTTTTTAACTATTTATGGTTCTTTAGGTGTATAGGACAAGGTGAGTTAATTTATATTTCCAACATACACAAAATAAAGATAGAATTGTGCTCAAATACGACTCTTATAAGTGTCGTAACATATTTACAAAGATGAATAAGAGAGGAATTCACACAAAAATTGTTAAGTAACAATACTATATCACAATGCATTTCTTAGCACATAACATTGGCATGAATAAATGTGGTTCATTTCACATTTCTAAGAATGTTAAAACTACAGCTTTAATAATATTGCACGTAATAGACATACACACAAATCTTATGACACACCTTGATATTATAATTCTTCTAAGAGAAGTTACATATAATAACATCATCTATCTATCAAAACAATAATGACTAAAATGAAGCAAAAAGATTCACCCTCCAAGAGGGTTTTATGGTCCCAATTTTCATGTTGATGTAGGATTAAATGTGAGAAACCTAAAATATAATGATCATCCGACCCACATAAGAAGCAATGCCCATTGCGATGTCTTCCTCTTGCTAAGAATATGCATGCTACACCACTAAACCAAAGTAGATATACACATACATGAAGTTGATTTTGGTTCTCTTGTTGTTATCATCTCATGGCAGTACACTTGTCCTATAAAGAGAACAATATCTATGCATATGGGGAAGGAGGTTCCTCCAAGTACCTTCATGTAGTTATATATATTTTTGTGTGGCTCATGAGGAAGATGTGTGCTTTATTGGGTTCCTTTTATCCTAACTTGAGGATATATTGTGTGATCTAAAAGATTTCATGGTATGCATGGGTTAGTCTAATGAATTATAACTTGATGACACTACATGGGACTAAGGTCTAGTCAAGTGGATGACATCAATGGTCTATTTATTAGTTCATCTCTAATATCCCGCAATGTCTTGAGAATCATGCTCAACTCTATTCAGGTCAGGTTGTGTCTGGACTATTTCATTTCTCAAACTCTCCTCACTTGCCATCTTATAAAAAAATTAAACTTGTTAGGTTTAAAAACTAATTCAATTATCCCAAAGATCTAAGCATTGTAAAATCTATGGTTTGATACCAAGTGTGACGCCTTAAAAATTTCACTCACAAAACAACTAAGTTAGAGGTAAAAATTATGGAATAATTTTTTTGTTAGTTTTAGAAAGGATTA